>CM037877.1:286611034-287006429 GCA_021292165.1 Shinisaurus crocodilurus
TTTGTATCTCTGCTGCGAAACCTTGGGCTGAAAATCTAATATGACGCTGGAGATGTTGTTATTCCTAGGATGGATGGAAAGTGCCAATATGGAAAATGTTTTTCTCAGGCCAAAGATTGGAGCCTGTGCTTGAATGGTCTTCTCTTGCAGCTTCATACAATAAAATCTTTGTGTATGCATATAAATGTGGTTGTTGTTGTTGTTTGTTGTGAGCTGCAAAAAAAGTTGCAGTGTGGAATACTCGTCTGTGTTCAGTGTTCCGGTGAGTCAGCCATGCCCTTTTCCATTCCCCAGCAAGAGTCAGTCAGGATTCCATCTCCACTGAGAAGGCTCAGTCCTTGTGCTGCTGATGTTTTGGGGGGGGGGTGTTGCCTCTACTTTAGGATCCCCCCCCAAAGTTATTTGTGTGTGTGTGTGTATGGAGGGGTTGTTTGTTTTAGGCACTTCTGCAAACCTTGGAGTTCCCCCAATCCTGCCAATACCTCTGTCTTGTGCAAGAATCGCACTGTTTTGGCTACATACTGTAAGGATACACACCCAGAGAATGAGTTTGGCCTTATTTCTGATGTTCTTCTTATTAGTCTATAGTATAGTGATGAATATCCCTGCCTGGTACGCAGGAGGTGGGTTCAGTTCCACAGCAGGGAGAAGCAAATGTGGAGAATGGGTTATAGCTCCATTTAGAGCACAGACTTCGTCTCCAGAAGGTCCCAGGTTCGATCCCTGACATCTCCAGTTTTGGGATGAGTGTGGTTTCAGGGGAGGGTTAGTACTGGAAATACCTCCATCTGAGATTTGGGGGAGCCATCAGTAAGAGCAGATAATATTCAAAAGGAACAGAAGCAACAGAAAGGGAGGAGTGGAGTTGCGCTGTATGTTAAAGATACGTATCTCTGCACAGAGATACAGGAAGAGGAGCTTGGCAGACCCATTGAGAGCATCTGGGTAAAATAAAGGGGGCAAAGGAAGACGAACATGGCGGTTGGAGTCTACTACCGACCACCCAATCAAGGAGAAGAGACGAGGATGAAACTTTTGAAAAGCAAATTGCAAATGTTTCAAGGAGGCATGATATGGTAGTAATGGGTGACTTCAATTTCCCTGATATCTGTTGGGAGACTTATTCAGCCAAGCATGGCCCCTCCAAGAAATTCCTGAGTTGTGCTGCTGATAACTTCCTCCTACAGAAAGTGGAGGAAGGAACTAGAGCAACGTTCTCCAACCTGGGGGTCGCGACCCCCAAGGGGGTCGCCATGTGTTTTCTGGGGGGTCGCCAGCCAGGGTGGAAGCGACTACTGGACGAGGGAGGAGGAGGGAGGAGGAGGGAGGGGTGGGTATTTCGCTGCGTTACCAGGCGCTTGCAAGCTGATTGCTGGAGAAGGAGAGAGTGCGCGCGCACCCACACGTGCCTGTTACCCACAAAGCACCACGTGAGCCTTGAGAAGGAGCCGCTGCCTGCAGTTGCAGTAAACATCGCACCTCCTTCGCCTCGTGCTTCTCCTCCTTGTGCTGAAGTAAGTGTGTGTGAGAATGAGTGAGTGAGTGAGAGGAGTCGCTGCCTGCAGTTGCTGCCAACATCGTGCTGAAGTGTGTGTGTGTGTGTGTGTGTGTGTGAGTGAGAGGGGGGGGGAGATGCTGCCTGCAGTTGCCGGCGTCTCGTCCTCCCGCTGATGCTGAAGATCTCTGCAAGAACGAGCTGGAGAGGGGGCAGATTGAGCTGTTGTTTGCCTGCGAAGGGGAGGTGGTCAGGGGTGAGGGGAGGGTGGGGGGCCCTTCATTCTCAGACGCAGTCGGCTTGGGGGGGAGGCAAGTGTGCTTACTTCCTCCTTAGTCAAAGGGTAGCCCCAATGCAAAGCAGTGAGGCGTGCTGACTATAATTCTGTTGGGAGAAGGTACTTAACACCACTTGGACACCTCACGTTATGGTATTTTTTGACACACTCATTGGGAAGAGTTTCACTGAACTATGGCTGCTTCTGAGTGAAAATGAAGTGTGTGTGTGTTTGAGAGAGAGGAGTGAGAGAGACTGTGTGAATGAATTTCATTTCACTCGCTTCTGTGGCTATTGCAAGAACTATTTTTTAGCTGTCTCCAGCAGAACAGAGAGCCAGTGTGGCATAATTGTGAGAGTGTTGGACTGGGACTTTGGAGATCTGGGTTCAAGTCCCCACTCAGCCATGAAACTCACTGGGTGACTTTGAGCCAGTCATTTACGCTCAGCCTAACCTACCTCACAGGGTTGTTGTGAGGATAAAGTGGAGAGGAGGAGGAGGATTATGTAAGCCCCCTTGGGTTCCTTGCAGGAAAAAAGGTGGGGTATAAATATAACAAATAAAATAAATAAATACCGTAAACAAATAAACATGTCTTCTCCTTTCTGATACAAAGCTGGCTGCTAGTCAAATAAATCCGCTCACTTGCCTGCTCCCTGTTGGGCCCTATTTCCACTAACATCCAGAGTCCAAAGAGAGGAAGGGCAGGTGAGCAAGTACAAACAATAGAAATACAAAAAGAAATTGTTTTTCCTCAAAAAGATTTTTTATTTATATTTTCAGAAATCTGTACCCATGGAGAAAAAACGGAAATATTCAGAAGATTACCTTAAATTTGGCTTTACCACCTTAATGAATATTAGGTTAAATAAATTATATTCTGAAAAAATCTATTTTTCATGTGTTTTCTTTACCCCACCAAAATGCAAATTTATGCAAATTGGGGTGAGGGGTCCCCGGTTACTTTGCCATTACAAAAGGGGGTCGCGACTAGAAAAAGGTTGGGGACCACTGCACTAGAGGATTGGCTCTCCTTGACCTGATTCTAACCAACAGAGACGAGTTAGTGGATAAAGTGACAGTTTCGGGAACTCTGGGGGAAAGTGACCATGTTATACTTGAGTTCTTGATTCTAAGGGGAGCAAAGGTGGAGTGTAGCCAAACATATACCCTAGATTTTAGGAAAGCCAATTTTAACAAACTCAGAACAATGATAAGTAAGATCCCATGGCAAGCGACTCTAATGAGAAAAGGAGCCCTGGATGGGTGGGAGTTTTTAAAAAAGGAAATTTTAAAAGCACAATTGCAAACAATTCCCACAAGGAAGGCAGAGAGCAACAGAAGAAGCCAATGTGGCTTCACAATAAACTCAAAGATGACCTGAAAACAAAAAAGGACACGTAGCCTGTCCTTCCTTCCACTTCCTATACAAGGGAAGAGTACAGGCAGGTAGCACAGAACTGCAGGAATAGTGGCAGGAAGGCTAAAGCTGAGAATGAGCTAAGGTTAGCGAGGGATGCTAAAAACAACAAGAAAGCTTTCTTCAGATACATGCACAGTAAAAAGACAGAGGAAAGAAATGGTGGTTCAACTACGCGATGAGGATGGCAAATTGATAACAGAAGACAAAAAAAAGGCAGGTGTTCAATTCCTACTTCGGTTCGGTCTTCTCCCAAAAGAGGGTCTATGACCCCCCTGGCAAACCTGAAGTGCAGACTGAAGGGGCAGGATTGCAGCTTGAGATTGATAGGCAAATGGTCAAGGAGCACCTGATTACTCTGAACGAGTTTAAATCTCCAGGGCCTGATGAGCTGCATCCTAGAGTAATAAAGGAACTTGGTAGAAGGCAGCTTCTAAGAGCCAAAGTAGGTGACATTCAGCTGGGGGTTAGGTTCTTCAGTACACTACTGTAAGTTTGGAGCAGGACCACTGTGCACTCGGAGGGGAGAATTAAACCTCCCCCAACCACTTTCCCCAAAAATCCCCCCCCCCCCACACACACACACACTGGGGGAGGGGGGGTTATGGGAGAAATGGTGGTGGTTTAATCTTCCCTTCCCGATGTGTAGTTATCCTAATTCAAATTGGGGCTGTGCACACTTACACTAGAGAAACCCCCCTCAGCTATATACTCTGCCACCAACCCCTTCATGGTAACTAACTCATTCAGACCACTCCTTTTATGTTTTTAAAATGAAACAAGTTCATTTAATTGTAATAAAGGGTAGGGAAATAGAAAATGTTAATGGTTTCTAAATGTTGAAAACTCAGTCTCTCTCTCTCTCTCTCTCTCTCTCTCTCTCTCTCTCACACACACACACACACACACACACACACACACACACCAGACCCCCCTAAGACTCCCCCACAGACTCCTCTTCTCTCTCTCTCCCTCTCTCTTCGAACACCCACATACTTCTCACACTCCCTCCTCCCCACACAAGATAAGAAGATAAGTTGTTAGTGTCTCCAGATAAAGAAAGGGATATTCTCACGGAAGACCCCAACCTGCCCACCATTTAAAACTCTATCAACTGACTACCAAGAGACTCTATCTGTATAAAGGCCATTTCTTGGAATATTGCAGCCTGGCAGAACAAATTCGAGCATAATTTTTTTGAACAATATTTGAAAAACGTTGATGTCATCTTTTGCAGGAGGCATGGTGCTTGGATTAGGCATGGTGCTGGGATGGACGAATTCCCCTTAGCCTGCCTCGTCGGGCGCACGGCAAGTGCCCCCGTCATGCGTTCTGTCTTGCAGCAGCAGTGAGGTGCTCGGCAGACTTCTGGGTGAGCACAACACTTCCGGGTCCCCGGCGCTGGGTTTTTTATGTAAAAGCCAGGGTAAGCTACCTAAAACCTGCTGCGAATAGCAAAATGTGGCCGTTTTAAGGTGGTTTCCCCTGGTATTTACGTAAAAAATGCAGCACTGGTGACCCGGAAGTATCTTTCCCCAGCTCCTCTCGCGGAGAGTGCTGAGCAGGGGAAAGGTAAGTCACACAGAGCTGGGTGTGTGTGTGTCGAGCGGGGCGAGTTTGCCCCGCTTCCACTCCCTGATCGAGGTCCGTGCACATCCCTAGCTTGGATACTTCTTTACTTTTCCTGCAGTGGTTTTGTAGTTATGCCCAGGCAGCCAATAAACAAGGCTCCTATGGGAGAGCAAATGGAGGTTCATTAACCCTAATTTTGGTTGTAGTTGGGGGAGATATACAGCAACGGGATTGATCTGATAGTGACTATATGCAGACAGTCCAGATAGCCAGTGAACAATTGGGGTCTGTTCTTTGTATCAACCTTTATTTCCCTGCAGGTAGGAATCTTTATCTCTGAAATAGAAGGTACAAAGATGGGGCTGATTATGGAAAAGTGAGGTATCAGAAGAGGCTGCCCCCTAGGAATGAGTGGCATCTAGGTGCCCCGACACAGGTTGACGATAAGGAAGTTAATTATGAATGGAGGGGTCAGTCTTGGTGTGAAGGTAGAATAGATTGGCAAACTAAATACTGAGTTAGGGCTAAGGAATTTCCTCAGATATATCCAGAAGTAGCCATTATGGATGTTGATAGGATACACAAGTTACCACCTCCCAGAATACACATGTATCTGTGTGTATGTGTGTGTGTGGTTTTGGTTGGCAGGTACTACTGACGTTTGTGTGGACATCTCTATTAAATCTAGAAGGTGTTCGAAGGAACATGTACCAGGGGTGGTGTAATAATTGTCTGCTTAAATGAGTAGCTCAGTGCTTCAGGCCATAGCTCAATAGTAGAGCTCATGGATTCAATGAACTGGATTCAAATGCCAGCATCTCCAGTTAAAAAGGATATCAGAGTAGGAAAGTAGACTGGACATCCAACATCCTCTTTTTCTAACTGGTCCTATTAATAACATCGTCCAAGAATTGAGAGATCTGGAAATTTTTCCACGTTCAAGCCAGGGCAGTAAACTCTCAGGCCTTGTATACTCAAATTATATTGCAATGATTTCCACTACATTAATTGGAATGTGAAGACTTTTGACTACACTGTGTCATTTTTTTGTTAGAGAACATCTGACTATTAACCATACTAAGACACAAATTGTAGTTTTGGGGAAGAAGAGGAAGATTGATAATAAAGCCATTGATAATAAACCCATTGAACTGTTACGTAACTTTAGATATCTGGGTCTTTGCTTCAATGCCCAACTTTCATGGAGATAACAATTGAATGCAACTTAGTTGAAATCATCTCAATCCATTCAGTCTCTCCTGTGTGTTTTTAGAGTCCACGGTAGGAGCTTGGCTGCTTCTGTAATTGAGGTCTTCTCTAAAAGAAAGTAGTTCTCCAGTTCACATATTGGACAGAGATATGGGGATATACAAAAGCCTCTACTCAAGGGGTGGTGCAGAAATCTTTCATAAGAACCCTTTTAACTGCCCCCCCCCCGGTAAACCCATGGCACTCTCAAGGGCAGAAGTGGGGTTAATCTCTATTGAAACATATTCCCATATTGCACTCACCTTGTTTTGGCTGAAGCTGGCCTGCATGAGTGACTCTCGTCTTCCAAAAAAGTGTTTCTAAGAACAACTTCAGGCCCCATCTCGGGAGTCTCGGGCAGACTCAGTTAGACCCATTTTACAAAGCTACGGGGTTGAAACTGATAGTTTGCCCACCTTTGCCTCCAATCGAGTTAAGCAGCTTCGTAAGGAAAGAATCTGTCTTTAAGTGCTCGGATCTATGTACCTTTTCATAAATGCCTTTTTTTCTTGTTGGTATCCATTATACAAAGTATCACTTGGACTGGATAAGTATTTTGAGACCCTCACTGTGGCCCCTTTAGGAAAACCATTTACAGCTTTGCATCTCCAGTGTATGCCTTCAGCCTTCCCGGATGGGCGATATAACCACATTGCAACCCACCCCAAAAATTGTATCTGTGGATCTGGTGAGGTACAGGATGTTTCCCATCATTTCTTAAGCTGTCCTCTATATGAGCACACCAGACATAGACTTCTTGCTAGTATTCTCCAATCTCTGTCAAACAGACCCCCACCCCCGGCTCAGAAATATATGCTGCTTGCGGGTAATGATGTATTAATTACTATTCAAGAAGCAAAATTCACCCTGGCAGCTAAGAACGCACATACCAAGTACCAGAAGACATAGGGAAGGGGACTAAGTTATATTATGTCATACTATGTAAGCACTGATGTATGTATGAATCTGTTTTATTGTTTTAGCAATGTATATATGCCGTGGCAGGTTATGGTATATATAAATATATTCATACTGTTTTATTATTGCTGACATAATGCGGTGGCCTATTACTTTAAGCAATAAACTGTACCCTACTTCATACTGGTCTTTTGCATATCGCAAGCTGTTCAGAAAGTTAGACCAAATCTCCCAAGTGGCCACTCCATCCCAATATGTTTTTTATAAATAATTGTACTGTCCCAAGATGGCGCATCGCACACCTTGTAGTGGGAAATGAACAACATGTGCGGGGACTGTGATATAGACAAAACAGACAATATGCACTTTAATTATTAAAATTATGGTAATCAGTACTGGCAGCCCCATGAGTAACCAAAGGCCTCCGTGTGCAAAATCAAACACCCAAACAACACATTTCTACTGTGAGATGTTATGTTATATAAACGCCTGCTGCATCCCCTGTCCATTCCAATCTCGGAGGCTGATTTCAGGCAGGGATCGGTCTGTCAATTCAAGGTCTTCTGTAGGTTCTTCCCAGACTGATACTGTTGGTGGAGGCAGTCAGTGATCATGACATTGTCTGTGTGGGGTATGGTTCAAAAATTCTCAGTACTTAGTCTGAGTTTGCAGCTGGGACTGATGGATTATCTTGCATTATTATGCATTATTTGCAGCAAGAGATCAAAGTCCTCCAGAAATAGCTTAAGGATGAGTGTTCAGATGAATTCATATAGTCTTTCAGATGAGATCATCATTGGGGAGTTTGTGTCCATGACGCTTGCTAATATCATTCCACCGGGGTTAAGGGCACGTCCAGATTCTTCTGCACTAACAGTTTAGTAAGTTGTTCTCTCTCTCTCTCTGTGCTTCTCTCTCTCCCTCTACCCTCTCTCACCTCCTTTTGAAAAGTTATGTACTGCCTCTCTCTGGTGAAAAGTTTTCAACTGGGTGAAGTTATATTCTTCATAAAATAAATCAGTACTGTTCAGTATGAGCCTGTCTTTTTCTTTACTATTCAATTCTTTTTGAAGTCTCGATGGTGTACATTCAGACTAAATTTCCACAGCTCTTCTCAGAATAGACAGAGCCATCAGCAGGTCCAGATGAAATCTGGTTCTTACCTTCAGGATATCCAAGTGCTCATTATTTGCTAAAAGTGTAGCTTGAGGTGCTCAAAAATGTTACTTTTCTATGCTTCATGTGCAACATTGTGTTCCTGTAGATTTGTACATAGATAGATTGAAAGATAGAGACCTATGCCACGAAGAATTTTTTAGGAAAGATTATATCTTTGTTTCTAATACCCTGATGTCAAGGGTGATGAGCTCAGAGATAGGTGTTATAAAGTATTCGGATCATGCTTTAGTTAATATGGCTATTAAAATAAATAAGGATTATAGAGAAGCAAGGAGATGGAGATTGAATTGTAATATTTTACAGCATAAACATATATAGCAGAGATAGAAAGTTAAATGAGAGAGATTTGGTTGCTTTAACACATTATGGCATCCTTGATAGAATTTTTATTTTAATAATTGTGATCATTCCAGACTTATAGAGATGTCTATCAATTTCCCCAAAGCTTGGCATGGTTAAAAAGAAAAAGAAAAATCAACACCAAAAGATGCAAACCATTGAAAAAACATCAAAGTGGATCACATAGTTTTTGTTAATATGTAAATTTGTCCGTGGGAAAAGAAATAAAAAGGAAATTCATAAAAGAAAAAAGGGAAAGGGGGAGCCATACTCTATGCTTTATAATTCTCAGGCTTCAGATGGCTGGATGTGTCCGTATTCCACATTAGGGTGCTTCCTTCATTCCAGGTGCTCCTATTGCTACCAACCAAAAAGCATTGTGCAGCTCTTCTGTATTTCCCTCCTTAATCATCCCCCCCCACACACACAGACACACAGTTCTGGCTGGATAAAGATGGAAGAAATGGTGCAAAAGATGGGAGGGCTACCAGTTGAAGACAACACTGTCTGAGCACTCTCCAAAAATTCTGTGAATGAGGCAGTTTTTCTATGACTACATTTCCATATACCGGTAATCTGGAAAGTTTTTAAAAAAATGGTCCCCAAGTCCTTAGAATCAGTGTGAATTGGGGAAAGCCAGTCTGCTGCAGAATCCACAGGTCAATTAGTAGAAATCCAAACTCATCTGAATCTGCTGCAGATTTCTCTAATACATATCCCCAGTCTTTGCGTGTCTGGGGCACATTGGTGTCTAGGGGCAATAGACCCTGCTCAGCTCCAGGTCTCTTTGGCTTTACTATTTACAAACATGTTGTCTCAGCAGACAACCCATCTCTCATTAGTATGAGCAATTTTTGTCTATTGTATTGATGACAGCTTCCTATTTGTTTAGTTTTGAATAACATAATAATACAGCCTGTAACACACTTGATTTAATATTGTATGAAAATCTCATTGCAGCATGATCCCTAAAAATTACCAGTATGTCCTCGCCTACGTTTTTGCCATGAACGAGATCAACAGGAATGCTGAACTGTTACCCAACACCACACTGGTTTCCAAGATTTATGATAATGCTTTTAACTCAAGGCGAAGCTCTTGGGCTACTCTGGATCTCCTCTTCACAGGACAAGGGAATCAGGCCAATTACAACTGTGCCAGGAAAGGGAAACTCATGGCAGTCATTGGAGGGCTCACTTCCCAAAACTCCATCCAGATGGCCAACATCTTGAATGCATACAAGCACCCGCAGGTATGTGTTTAGGATTAACACATTACACTTGGTCAGCGTAAAAGTCTTTGCTCAGCTCACTGAAATCCTTTTTTGATTGCACTTCCGTAGTGTACCTATCTTGATTGCTGGAACAGGCACTCACAACAAGAAGAATTCCAGGCTGTGATAGGTGAATGACAGGGCTGTAAACTGTGAGAATTCTTCTACTTCCTGCATAGAATCTACTCCCATCCTGTTGATTCAATGATCTGGCTCAAGCTCCACAAAGCGAGGGAACGGGAAGCTAAGCCTGATGCCTTAACTGATATGCCCAATGATCAGTCATGATGTTGTGCAATGTCACAGATTGTGCCTGTTTACAATTTACCCTCCATGCACCCACACTGATCAGGGTTATAATTCAGATTGTAGCCTTAATCTGAGCCAGAGCTCTGCCCTAGAATCTGTTCTTAACTACCTGGTTTACAGTGCAAGCCTATCAGGGCTGGTGCAAGGCAGTTTGTTGCCCTAGGCAAGATCACATATTTAGCGGCCCCCCCTTCCCACTTGAGCCCTCCCTCCCTCCAGCCCTATCAGCCCATTATGAAATAAAAGTCAACTGGCAAAACCTAAAAAAATTATTATCATAGACATTGACAAACATACATAAAATACATGTTGATGTAGTACCAATTTGCTATATAGAAAAATTCCTGGTGAAGTGTGACAGAAACTACATTTCATGTTTAAAACTTCATTTTCCTTGCCTTTTTCTTGGCAAACTGGCAAACCATTTATTTAATGTCTAAAGAAGATGCTAACTGAGATTCAATTGAAATGGTTGCCAAGCCAACCAGTCTTCCTTGGCACATTGTTGAACGCAGATAATTTTTTATTAATTTTAATTTGGAAAAATTTCTTTCTCCACTGGCCACTGAAACTGGTAATGTTAATAGTATTCTGAGTGCCCCTGAAACATTGGGGAAACTTGCAACCAATTTATGCTGCAATAGAAATTGCAGGACCTCCTGGGGATGCATAGTTTTGGGAAGCCTCCTGGCAATGGCTTGCAGCTCTGACTATTGCCAGTGCTGGCTGGGGCTCATGGGAGTTTGTTTGTTTTATTTATTTACGATATTCATATGCCTCCCCATAACATAGATCATAGAGTTGGAAGGAGCCTACAAGGCTATCGAGTCCAACCCCCTGCTCAATGCAGGAAACTAGAGGAGGGGTCTCCCATCCAAGTAATAACCAGGCCTGACCCTGCTTAGCTTTCCACACTTGGACAAGCTGAGCCAGCGTAAGCCACAGACCATAAAAGCGTAAGCCAAAGAACATAAAGTTCTCAGGGTGGTTCGCAATAAAAAAACCAAAAACAATTTAGGTACAAAATAGAACATAAAACCATAAAAGCAAAAGCAACAAAAATACAAGAAACAGCAATCTGAAAATTAAAAAAACACAACACCTGATTTTAAAACTGATCTGTAGGCCAGTAACATCTGGAGGACCCAACCTTTGCTAGTTAGTTGATACTATCCCGTACTCCCTTTTCTTCCCACAAATCCATGCCACTGAAACAAAATACAATTTCTAACATAAAAGCTACTGAAAACAAGAATCTCTGAGTGTTGAATGACTGCCTTTAGCTTGGACCAACTAGTCTCTGAAATACTGGTACAAACCTTTGAGTCACACAGGACTCTTCCTCAGAGTGGATATATATGTGATTTCTTTTTTAAAAGGAAAGAACAATATCTGTAGCCAGATCAGAAACAAGAACAAAGGGAAATCTTGATCAAAGCCTAAGACAATCCACACTTATATGGGAGTAAATCCCATTAAATGTGCATAGGATCAGGCTGAATGAAATGATGTTTGAAATGCAAGTGCAAATTTCACAGGACTCTTTAGGGTCGATATATATGTAGACTGCTATAAGGGAAAGAACAATATATGTCCAATATCTATGCCCAAATATCAGTTATCAAGGGCATTACAGTTGGGCTGTAATCTTAAATACCGGTACATCTGCCAGAGTGTAAGCCCTATTAAACACTGGGTTCAGACAACACGATAACCCACACTCAAGGGTTTGAGTATAGGTTGAGTGTGGGTTGCTGATGAAATGTGGGTTATCATGTTGTCTGAACCCAGCTGTGCTAACAAGCCATGGTTTGTTAACCACGAAGATCCCATGAAGAGAACCCATGGTTGTCATTGGCTTGTGAACTGTGGGTTGTTCACCATGACTTGTTACTACTAAAGGTTTATTACGGTCTTACGACCCAAATAAAACAAATCAGCCACGTTTACACAAACTCACAGAGTGTATATAAGAGCAGAGATAGGTCAAGCGCTTAGATGGCATCTTTTTGTTTTCTTCCCCCGACCCACCCTACTGACCTGTGTGAGGGGAGGGGACCATCTAGTAGGGATACACAAATAGGAGAGGCACAGAAAACCATTGTGAAGGTGGGATGGGACGGGACACCTCAGCAGCCAGTTCTGTTACAGTATCCAGCAAATGGCTGTTCCTCAATTTTATGCTGCTTTTATGCCGTTTTATTATGTTTATGTTTTTGTGAACTGATGTGAACCACACAGAGAACTTCAGTATTGGGCGGTTTAGAAATGAAATAAATAAATACATTCTGCAATTATGAAGACACCTCTGCATTTGCTAAGTCAAGGAGCCTCTGCATAGCAAAAGGTCCCCCACTCTGTGGGAGGAGACGTAACTCAGCCATGACATTGCAGCTGTTCTCAATTTCAGAAATATCAATTCCAATCCTGTGCATATTGATTTTTTAAAATATATATGGTTTCATTGCGTTATTGTTTATCATGTATGTGGTTTCTTTTCAGTTGTGGATTTTATTATTGTTAGACACCTCAGAGCAGGTTTTATGGAAGCTTTCTTCCAGGGAAGGGATTCCTCGGCTGCCCCAGTCGGGTCATGCGAGGTTCCCAATGCCCTCGGGAAAGGCAAAGAGGCAACGCAGCCATCCGAAAGCGTATGCCACCCCACTACAAGTCAGGATATGATTGGTAAAACAAACTTTGTAAAATACTCATTTTAGCGCTGTATTTTTTTCCCAAGGCATTTCTGACGCGGCGCCAGAATGTGTCCCCCTCCAATTTTTTGCGCCCCCTTTAGCCCTGCGCCCTAGGCAGCTGCCTAGTTGGCCTAATGGTAGCACCGGCCCTGAAGCCTATGCATATCTACTCAGAAGGATGTCTCATTCAGTTCAGTGGGACTTGTCTTACTCATAGATAATTGTATATAGAATTACAGGCTTTTGGTGCAATCCACGACACTTTAAACCCGCAGAGGCTCCGAAGCGTAAAGTTGCCCCAGGCCCTAATGGTCGGTCCCAGCGGGGGCCCGGAGGCACCGCCTCTCTCCTCCTCCTCCCTCAGTCAGTCCTCCCATTGGTATCCCAGCGGACACTGCAGAAGCACCGAGGGGAGAGGAGTGGGGGTGACAGCTGGCAAAAAGCAGCTGTCAGAGGCTCTTCCCGTTGCTCCGTGGAGCTGCTGCTTGGCAAGAGGGAGTGGGACGTGAGCCGGCTCATCGCTTCCTCTTGCCCAGTGGGGCTGCGCTCAGCTGTGCAGCAGCACTGCACAGCAACGGAGACGGGGGCTCCTTTCCCCCATGGCCTCCTCCTCCCAGGGAGACCACGGGGGAAAGCCCCTACTTTCCCTCCTGATCCCAAACTCACCCTTGCCAGGGAGCGTAGCAGTGGCAGGGTCTGCCGTGTGCCCTCTTTCTTCTTTGGAAGGGGGCGTGTGGCAGAACCCACCGTGGCATTCCCTGGTAATGGCAGGCTAAACCCGGCTGAGGCGCTTGCCGGGCTTCCGGGTTCCCCAGCTCTGCGTCATTTACATAGAGTATAGCATAGTATATCTAAAGAAAATGGCCGCAATTTGCGTGAATGCGGCTGTTTTTAATGTATACTACATTGTAACTACATTTACACTCTATGTAAATGGTGTATCTTACACCGTTTTCTATGTAAACCACATAGAGCTGGGGAACCCGGGAAGTCGCTTTCCCACCCTGGCTCAGCTCACGAGAATGCAAGTCAGTGACTGGCCCAAAGTCACCCAGTGAGCTTCATGGTCGAGCAGGGACTAGAACCCAGATCTCCCGAGTCCTAGTCCGACACTCTCACCACTACACCACACTGGCTCTATAGAAATTATTTCTAATTATCGACATGTATTTGCATATGTAAATTAGGGATGGGCGCCCAACCCGGCTGTTTTTAATTATACTACGTTATACTCTATGTAAATGGCGTATCTTATGCCATTCTCTATGTAAAAAATGTAGAGCCGGGGAAAGGCAGGTCGAGCGGAGCTTGGGGGGATTGAGCCCAGCGAGTTTGCCGAGCTCCCACCCCCCCATCAAGCAAGTTCCACACACATCCCTAACAAATTAGCATATGTGAATTTGTGCGATTTTTTGTCCTGTTGGCCAGAGCCTCAGATCTTTTTGGTAACTAGCAGCACCCCAGGCTGGATACATTCAAGAAAGGTCAATGAAGCTAGTAACTGCCACTAAAACCTAGGGTGGCCACTTACACACCAACAAAAAATGAGGAAGTGCATCACCGAAAAAGAGGGCACCAATTTGCATAATATTTGCATGTGCTAATGTATATGTATAAATGCGAATTTAAAAATAAGTAAAATTTAAATAGGAATACAATACATCTCACCATAATGAGGACAACTGACCAGGGAACCTGTGTGAACTATCACATCTTGCTCCACTATGCATGACAGTGAACTTTTAGTTTGGCCCTCAGATGAGCCATGCATTAAACTATTCAAGAGTAATGACTGCTTTTTATTTTACCTTCTTGTGAGGCAGAGAAGAGAAATAAAGAGAGAAAAATGTATCCATTCATTATAGCAGGGACAGATAACCTGGTTGTGCTCCAAGTCTCCCTCAGAGGGCTATATTTAAAATCAACCTTCCCCAACCTGAAGCCCTGCAGCTGTTTCAATCTGGAACTCCCATAAGTCCCAAACAGCATGGCCAATGGTCAGGAATTATGGGAGCTGTAGTCCAAAACATCTCACGGGCACCAAAATTAAGGTTGGATCCTGAGAGAAACCAAAATTGACAGATCCATCTATTTGTATAAATGGGTATATCTTGGAGGAATTGATTCCTAGCTGCAGCCATCGGTGGCACTGGCCTTCACACAAATACTTCAGGAGGTATGGCTTACGCTGGCTCAGCTTGTCTGAGCGCAGAAAGCTAAGCAGGGTCAAGCCTGGTTGTTACTTGGATGGGAGACCCCTCCTCTAGTTTCCTGCACTGAGCAGGGGGTTGGACTCGATAGCCTTGTGGGTTCCTTCCAACTCTATAATCTATGAAATCTATGTGCACCTAATAGTTAAAATATGTAGAAATCATCAAGATGTAAGTTGTCATGGAATGGCTCATTGGTTGGGATGCTTTGAGGAGAGTCCACACTGATGTTTGTGGGGGCACCTCTAGGTGGTGTCAGAAAGGACAGATTACCTGGGGTGCTGATATAATGGTCTGCTAAATGACTAGCTCAGAGTTAGGGCGCATAGCTCAGTAGAATAGCTCTTGAGCCGAATGATCCAGATTCGATTGCCTGCATCTCCAGGTAAAAAGCTCTGAGGGTAGGACTGCAGACTGAGCATCCAACATCCTCTTCTCACTGGTCCTTTGCCAAGCAAAAGTCGTTCAGAAAGTTAGACCAAATTTCCCAAGAGTCCACTTCATCCCAATATAGTTTTGTACACAGTAAAAAAAATCCCTTTTTTTGCATCAGCCACCGGCCTTAGAATTACGTAAGTAAAATATATAGAAAAAGAAAACAAGCGTATACTTGACTAAAATTACCTTAGTTGTGTTCTTAAAATTTGCATTGAATAAAAATGCCACGATTCATACGTAAATACATACCGGTAATCCTTTGGACATAATTAAAATAAATAAAACAACAGATCGACTTCTGCTCAGTCAAGAAGCTGTGAATAATTAGGTCTCTAATAAGTTGGTAGATCTTATTTTAATAGCCCCAGCTAAAAATTTAGCGTTTTTTGCTGTACCTGTTTATTTTGATCTGCGAGAAGAAAAGAAACAGAAGCAATAACCGCCCGCCCTGGAATAGATGACAGTAGTGGAGAAATCACCTCTTTCCTTAGATCTTTATCGAAAGCACAAGATAATAATACATGATCTATTGTTTCAATACTGCCATCTCCGCATGGGCATAAGCAATTCTCCAATGGAAGTCTTTTAAAACGGCCCTCCAGTGCAGCTGACGGCAGACAGTATGTCCAGTCTTGCCTGAGTGAAGGCTCGTCTGTACTTTACAACTGTTAAGTTTTGCAAATAAGATGCCAATGTGTCGAAAAGCCTAGATGGAAAATCATCATACCAGGGGCAAAATTTTCTTGTAGTGGCCAAATTATTCTGTTGCTCAATATCATGTAGGCGCTGTCTAATTAGGACTTTTGCTTTGATAAATCCCAACAACGTTAATAAATGCTGTGACGATAAGCCAAAAGAATGCAGCTTAGAGATCATGCTCTTCATCCAAGCACTCACATGGGAATCCTGCAAGACCAAGGGGAGTAAGCCAGTAGAAGTTAAATTCAACTGGAGCCAATAGTTTAATGTCTTGCCCCAGGCCTGTAGGGTAATTGAGGGAAGATTAGCCTCCAAACGCAAAGATGCATTTGGAATTTTGTATACAGTTTTACTGTCCCAAGATGGAACATGGCACACCTTGTAGTGGGAAATGAACAACATGCGCTTGGAATTCAGGACTGACAAAATAGACCATCGGCATCTGCCCTTTAATTATTATAATTATGGTTATCATCAGTACTGTTCCTTTTGGCGGCCCCGTGAATAATCAGAGGCCTCTGTGTGCAAACTGCAAAACCAATTCCAAGAACAACACAGTTCTACCGTGATATGCCACATTCAGCATATGAAGATTCCTGTTGACTCCTGCAGCCCATTCCAACCTGAGAGGCTGATTTGGGGCATGCACTAGTCTGTCAATCCAAATGTTTCTGTAGCTGCTTCCAAGCCTGATACTGTAGATGGTGGCAGTGAGTAATCATGAAGTGGTCCATCTGGGGGTGGCACAAGATTTCTTTGCACTCTGTCTGAGTTTGCTGCAGATACTTCTGCATTATTCTGCATTAATATGCAGTATTTGTAGCAAGAGTTCAAACTCCTCCAGATGTAGCTCCAGATGTGTTCAAACGAATTCATTTATTATTATTATTATTATTATTATTATTATTATTATTATCATCATCATCATCATCATCATCATCATCATCATCATCATCATCTCTATACTGCCCAATAGCCGAAGCTCTCTGGGTGGTTTACAACAATTATAAAATTACACAATAAAATACAATTATGCAAAAAAATACAATTTTACAAAAAAAAATAATACAGTATTAAAAATACAAACAATTAAAACATCAAAAAATTACAGAAATATTTTAAAAACACTTTTAAAATTCCTTAAATGGCTAAGACAGATGTAAAAAATAGACAGGATAAAAGGATGACATAACCACCACCCCTTGTACTACTTGCAGCTATTAAATGCCTCTGCATAGAGGGCAGTTTTAACCTGGTGCCAAAAAGATAGTAAAGTTGGTGCCAGGTTGGCGTCAGTGGGGAGGCTGTTCCACAGTTGTGGGGCTACCAGAGAAAAGGCCCTCCCCCTTGTTGCTGCCTTCCAAGCCTCCCATGGGGGTGGCAGTCAGAGGAAGGCCCCAGATGCTGAGTGTAGTGTCCGGGTAGATTGTGCTTGGGAGATGCATTCCATCAGGTACTGTGGTCCCAAGCCATCTAGGGATTTATATTTTAAAACCAGCACAGTGAATCGAGCTTGGTAGCATATAGGCAGCCAATGCAAGCGGGCCAGAACAGGTGTTATCTGTTCAGACCTCTTGGCCCCAGTTATTAATCTGGCTGCCGCATTTTGCACCAGCTGCAGCTGCCGAACAGTCTTCAAGGGCAGCCCCATGTAGACTGCACTGCAGTAGTCAAGCATACAGATTACCAGAGCATAGATTACTGAAATCAGGCTATCCCTGTCCAGATAGTGGCATAGCTGGGCCACCAGCCAGAGCTGGTAGAAGGCACTCTTTGTCACTGAGGCCACCTGAGCGTCAAGTGACAATGATGGCTCAAAGAGGATCCCCTAAGCTATGGACCCGCTTCTTCAAGGGCAGTGCAAACCCATCCAGAACAGGTTGAACTCCCTCCATCCCATCAGAGGAACCACCCACTAACAGCATCTCAGTCTTGTCTGGATTGAGCTTCAGTTTGTTAGCCCTCATCCAGTCCATTGTCGCAGTCAGACACTGGTTTAGCACATCCGCAGCCTCACCTGCTGAAGATGAAAAGGAGAAACAGAGATGCGTGTCATCAGCATACTGATGGCAACGCACTCCAAAGCTCCGGATGACCCCACTCAGCGGTTTCATGTAGATGTTGAAAAGCATGGGGGATAAGACTGACCCCTGAGGAACTCCATCCTGGAGAGTCCACGGGGCCGAGCAGTATTCCCCAAGCAACACCTTCTGGAGCCATCCATCCAAGTAGGAACCACTGCAATGCAGTACCCCGCACTCCCAACTCAGACAGCCGCCCCAGAAGGTTACCATGGTCGATGGTATCGAAAGCCGCTGAGAGATCCAGGAGTATCAACAGGGTCACACTCCCCCTGTCTCTCTCCCGACATAGGTCATCATACAGGGCGAGCAAAGCTGTTTCCATGCCAAATCCAAGCCTACACCCCAACTGAAATGAATCTAGATAATCAGTTTCATCCAATACCATGGCAAAAAAAACCCTCCCCAGCCCTCAGGTCTACCCTGAGGCTGTACCAAGTACCCTGGCGGGTATAACTGGGAGAGACTAACTCCCCCATGTTCGCCCACCCAGGTCTCGGTAATGCATGCCAGATCGGCCGCCTCATCCGCTATTAGATCAATCAATCAGTGTTTATTTTCAATCATGGATCATGGATGAGGGAGGTCTTATTTTGGACCGATCTGGCATTTAGCAGCAGCATCCGGAGACCCAAGGGCAAGCTGATAGGGCAACCACCAAAGCTGTGGGTGTGAGGAGGGCTAGAACACGGCGCAGCCATTAACTGTCTGAGCCACGTTCCCCTTACCTGGCTAGCACTCCTCCCAACGCCATATCTCCCTCTCTCCGTCATTACGCTGATGGGAGCCCCCACAAAACTCCCCACTTGGCCCAATATCTGCCCTCCAAGGCACATCCTCAAGCCCTAGTAGGAAAGGAGAGGGAAACAATCAAAACAAAACAAAAAAACAAATACACACACACACACACACACAAACCAACCCCCCCCCCAGGGCTCTAAGAAACACAAATAGACAAGAGAATGTTATGGGGGTGACCCTTGCACTTGCATCCCCCCGAAGTGGCTCCCCCAAAGGAGCAACCCCTTTAGTGTCATTCCCTTTGGGGCTGCCACCGCTGGGGTGTTGCTGCCCTGCGGCTTGTGCCAGCAGATAAGGATATAAGGATTTGAATCATCATCAGGCGATCACTCGTGACCAAGTAAGATTGTCTTCCAGGATAAAAGGAGGAAATTCTAAAGAAGATTGTGTAGACTCTAGCAATGGGTCCGTAAGTGACTGTGGAGGCCAATTCTAGATCCACACAGCTTCCCACAGTGAGGACACAGGTTACCAGATGGAAGATGGTCCTGTAAAGGATTCGTTTGACGTGCTTTTTTCGCTTAGCACGTTTCTCCCTTTCACCTTGCACTCGGGCTTCTTCAAAGTCCATGGAACCTTTGTGAAAGGCCAACCTCCAGTTAGATCGTTCATGGGCCAGAGCTTCCCAGTTTTCGATGTTTATATTGCATTTTTTTAGATTAGCCTTATGAACATCTTTAAACCTCTTATATTGACCACCGATATTCCGCTTTCCATCCTTGAGTTGGGAATAAAGTAACTGCTTTGGGAGACGGCAGTCAGGCATTCGAACAATATGACCGGTCCACTGAAGTTGGCGTTGAAGGATCATTTTTTCAATGCTAGTAGTCTTTGCTTCTTATACTGCTTCAAATAAGAATATCATTGGTGAATTTGTATCCATGACACTTGCTAATATCATTCCACCGGACTTTATGGTATACCCGCATTCTTCTGCACTAAATGTAGAGCTAAGTAGTTCTCTTTCCTCCTCTCTCTCTCTGCCTCTTGTGAAAAGTTTTCAACTGGGTGCTGTGATCATTCTTAGCTTCATAAAATAAATCACTATTGTTAAGGATGAGCCTGTCTTTTTCTTTACTATTCAATTCTTTTCTCAGCCTTGATGGTGTATATTCAGACTAATTGTCCACCTCCCTACCCAGAAAAAACAGAGCCATCCGCAGGTCCAGATTAGATCTGGTTCTTACCTGCAGGATATCCATCCATGTAATAAGAGTCAAGTTTAATTTGAGGGGCTCAGAAATGGTATTTACGGTATATATTCTCCAGGTGCGATACTGTGTTATGGTGATTTTCATATAAATAGATTGAAAGATAGAGGCCTAGATATTATGGAGTCATTGATTGATTGACTGATGTTTACGTACTCTGAATTAGGCTACTTCCTTCATACACAGGGATCTTAGCACTGCCGCTCAAAAGGCATTGTGCAGCTCTTCTGTATTTCCCTCCTTACTGGTAATTTTTTTTTTCTGGTTGGAAATATATATATATAGATGAAATGGTGGCAAAAGATGGGAGGGTTACAAGCTGAAGAAGACATTGTCTGGCCACCCCATAAAATTCTGGGAGTGAGGCAGTGCCATTGCAGAACAGAAGCTTCATTTTGAAGCATGCTTACTCAAATCCTTTTATTAGCCAGTTTATCAGACATGCAATAGAATGTATTGTTAATCTCTTTTTCTGAAATCCTCAAGGTGGAAGTAGAAGATACTTCCAGGGTTCACCGATGAGACAGGAAGTGTGGGGGAGGTTGGAGACGGGCTCATTGAAATGTACCCTGAAAATCATGACTCTTTGGCTATGGGCGTGTTCTTCTTTGCATCATATGCTAAATTTGGAAAGGTCAAAGTGCAGTGTTGCTTTCAACACAAACAAGTAAACTGTACAGTAATACCTTGGATTGCAAGTAACTTGGTCTGAGAGTGTTTTGTAAGACAAGTAAATTTTTTAAAAATTGTTGACTTGATGAACGAGCATGGTCTTGCAAGACAAGTAGTGTAGGGATGTAACCACTCGCCTCGAGTGGGCGTAGTGGGCCGAAATCGGCCCTGCTCACGCCCGCCAGAGACTCGCTTTGGTATAAGAGTGTTTTGGATTACAAGCACAGTTCCGGAACGAATTATGCTTGCAATCCAAGGTATTACTCTAATAGGGAAAGAGTTATCTCAAAAACACTTACTATCTATTTGTCTAGTTGTTTACTCCTAAATAAATCTTAATGTGTTCCATGGTGCTTATACTTTGGTAAGTGGTGTGGGGTTGCAGCTTTAGTGAGCTTCAAAGCTGAGGAAGGTTTTTGTTCTTGTTTTCCCACATCAATACTATACTATAAACCACGGGGTGGAGCCCATGGGCAGATAAGGAAGCAGGAAAAACGGTTCTGGTCACAGTCTAAATTAAGATGGCTGCCATGGGTGGGCATGGCTAGTCGAAAGGACAACGAACCTGCCCAGAGCCATTCGTGCGAAATAAGATGGCAGCAGATAAAGGCCTCTACTTTGCCTTGATTCAATCACAGGTGCCACTCAGAAAATATAAACATATTTTGAAATAAACATTGGGAGGGATCCAGTGTCTTCTTGGTGTGTCGGGGGCACACTGGTGTCTAGGTGCAGCGCATGGCCTTCCCCTGCTTTATACCCTGCTTTATACCCTGCTCAGCTATGGATCTCTTTGGCTCTTCTAGTTACAGGCATGTTCTCTTAGGAGACAATCTGTACGTCCTTAGTATGAGCAATTATTTTTCTATACTATTGATGGCAACTTCCTACTGAGTGAGAGGAAGAAATCATAATCTGTACCACACTTGATTTAGTATTTATGACAATCTTATTGCAGCACAATCCCTAAAAACTACCAGCTTGCCCTCGCCTTCATTTTTGCCATTAATGAGATCAACAAGAATGCTGAATTGTTACCCAACACCACACTCACATTCAGGATTTATGACAATTATTTTAATTTGAGCCAAAGCTCTTGAGCCACTATGGATCTTCTCTTCACAGGACAAAGTATTCATGCTCACCTCCTAAAACTCCATTCCGATGGCCAATATCTTGAATCCATACAAGCAACCACTGGTTTGTGTTTAGAATTAACACATCCAAATTGATAAGGGGAAAGTCTTTGCTCAGCTGATAGAACTTTTTTTTAAATTGCACTGCCATTATGTACCTCTATCAATTATTCCAAGCTGTGGTTGCTGCATGGCAAGTCTGTAAACCTTGATGATTATACTTCCTTCTACATCCTGCTTAGAATCTCCTCCCAACCTATAGATAGTACCAGGTGAGTTTGCTAGTAAGTGTAAGATTGGACAGTTGAGATGAAAATATATGAGAGAAGAAAGATTAAATGAGTTCAAAATTTGAACTTGAGATGTCTAGATGGAGTGCTTGCTGGTAAAGAACAATGTACTAGCTTTCTCAGTCCTGAAAATACCTAACTTTTTATTTAGCTCAGCTATGGCTCCTTTGATCCGGCACTGAGGGACAAAACCCAGTTCCCTTCTTTCTATGGGCTGGTCCCAAATGAGGAGCCTCAGCACATGGGGATTGTTGGGCTTCTCAAGCATTTTGGATGGAACTGGATTGGCCTGATGGTTTCAGATGATGAGAGTGGAGAAAGGTTCCTTCGGACCCTGAGGCCAAGGCTCTCCCGCAATCACATTTGCATTGCCTGGACCCAGGTGATCCCACTGGTGAGAGCATTTGACAGTGACGGCATTCAAGAGAAACTGGGACCTATTCAATTGACTCTCTCAATGAGTGAAATCAATGTGATTCTGGTGTATGGAGATACTCAGTCCCTGGAGGGTCTACAATTTGTTTTATACTCTGAAGAAATTATGTATAGGTACCCTGTAGAGAAAGTATGGATCACAACTGCTGAGTGGGATTTCACTGCTGTAGAAATGATGACAACATTCCCTTCCAAATCCTTCAATGGCACTTTGTCATTGAGAGTTCATACAAATGTGGTGCCAGGATTTCAAGATTTTGTTGAGATGATCAATCCTTTCCAGTCTACTTTCTATTACATCCGTCAATTCTGGATCAGTGCATTTCTCTGCTCCCTCCCTAAGTATAACGTCTTTATCCCAAACAAGGAAAACTGCACTGGGGAGGAGAAGCTGGGGAGCCTCCCCGGGGCTGTGTTTGAAATGGGGATGTCCGGCCAGAGCTACAGTATCTACAATGCTGTCTATGCTGTGGCACACGCTCTCCACGCCATGGATTCCTCCAGAGTAAAACAGAAAACGATGCAAGATGGACGAGGGACATGGAACCTCTGGGAAGTTCAGCCATGGCAGGTAGCTGCAGCTGCAGGAGTCAATTCATAAAACATTGTAACTCAGTTTCAGAAAAGACAACTGTCTCCTAACCTGAAAGAGCCACTCACGAGTGACAACAGGACATACAAGAATAATACAAAAATAGGGATGAGGCCCTGCTAAGGAACAAACCCAAATGCCAGGTCTTTGTCCATATCGGCTCTGGCAGCATGAGTGCAGGGCCGCAGAACAGAAAGATTTAATGGGTAAAATATGAGGACTGTGTCCTTGTACACTTGGGTGTCAGCATTCCTTCTTAGGTCCTAGATGGTGCATTTGATTGGGTTTTTAAAAAATTGATTGTTGTACACTGCCCAGAGAGCTCCGGCTATTGGGCGGCATAGAAAATGAATAAATAAATAAATCAGTGAATTAATCAAATACATGATGAGGATAAATGAATGAAAACTTGCCTGTGAGGTGAGGTTTGCAGTGTCTGTGTATGACAAATGTTTCTGATCCTCACCAAAATGAAAGAGTTAAAATAAATTCTGATAGTAATGATGCAGTTGCTAATATGTACCAAAAGTTGAAATTGCTTTGCATAAAAGTGACACCCTTTCATTTTAGCTTCACTGGTTTCTGAGAAACATCCGTTTTAACAACAGTGCTGGGGAAGACATATTTTTTGATCATAATGGGGACCTGGCAGGCGGATATGACCTCATCAACTTAGTCACCTTCCCCAATGAATCCTTCCGGAGGATACGAGTTGGAGGGATGGACCCCGAGGCTCCTCCAGAGAATGGGTTCACCATTAATCGAAGTGCCATTGTGTGGAATCACAAGTTTAATCAGGTGGGAATGGTCATGATCAACCTTTATGCACGTACCGGGATATTGGTAACAGCGTTGGTTGATGTTGGTTGTAGCAGCATTACCTGGATAAACCCGATATGGTAGGGAGTAATGTATAAGCCTTTCCATGCTGTTTCCCTCCTCATAGGTAGAAATACCCCATGCATGATCAGGATCAAGATAGACAGGAATGTCTGCTGCTTCACCTTTTTTGTTTGTTTGTTTTTTGATGAATTCCAGGTGGGTGGACTCGCATCTTAATCAGGCTTTGAATGGCAAACAAGTGCAATATCCTCCAGCATTTTAAATTCAACTCAGGTAGCTGAGAGATCAGTATGAACTATCTCCATGCTGGCAACCCATTCCAAGATTTGGAAATAAGGGGCCCAATTCTATGCTGGGAATTATTGGACTTTTTTCCTCTCTAAACACGCATAGGATTGTGCCCTTATGTAACTTTCAAAAACATGACACTTGCATTATATTTTGATCTGATCACACTGCTTATAAGTTATATGTATCTCTCTTTACACCCAGGAGTATAAATACATGCCAATCAAAACGTATGCATCCGATGAAGTGGAATATTTTCCTTAATTGCTTGTGCTAAAATAAAATGATTAGTCTTTAAGTCACCTCAAGGGCTTCTCCTCACGAGGCATTTAATGTGCGCTCATGATCCGTCACTCACAGAAGTTTGTGGGGTCTTTCCTTGATGTTGTCGTCCTCCGTGGCCTCGCCTATGTTTTCCAGCTATTTTTGCAGGTTTATTTCTGGTGAGGAAAGTACAGTATTAAATTGCAAACTGGCATGAAAACCTTGTGTATTTTTGCAATTCTGCTATACTGCAGCTATACCACAGAGCCACTTTGTGGTTGGTTAATAGAATATATGGAAAGGCAGATAAATTCAACCCCCTGGGGCGGGGAAACCAGTGCAAAGGGCACACTTTTCTTCCCACAATGATGACGGAAGACGCCTCAGGAAAGCAACAGTTTAAACCCCCATGTAGAGTAGCCCAAAGACACTTTGTTGTTTAACTGCGACAGACTAACAAATCAGCAATAACTGGGAACTGCTGCTTTCCTTTTTGCCATGGAATGGCCTTCCCCAACCTGGATTCCTTCAGATACTTTGGCCTTCCACTCCCACTATCTCTGACCATTGGATAGGCTGGGTGGGGCTGATAGGAGTTCCTGGCCAAAAAATCTGAAGAAACCCAAAACATAGAACGGTGGTAGTAGGGACTGAGTCCAGTGGGTCCAATATTTACCACCATCCCAAGGAGAGGGTAGGGAAGTGGGTGGGAACTAAATATCTTCCTATTCACCTATTTCTGGAAGTGGACAAGTAATAGAGTAGACTGGCAATGGCAGGAAGAGGCAACCACATGAAGGGGTTGAGATGAGTACTGAGCAGCCCTGAGCCGAACAGCCCTGAATACAGCCCAATCTCATCTGACCTCGGAAGCTAAGCAGGGTCAGCCCTGGTTAGTACAGGGATGGGTGACTGCCTTAGAATACCAGGTGCCGTAGAGAGGGACCATAGCTCAGTGTGATAGATCACATGCTTCGCATGCAGAAGTTTTCGTGTTCGATCTCCGGTCTCCAGGTAGGGCTTGGAAAGAATCCTGCCTGAAACCCTGGAGAGCCATGGTTGCCAGTTAGTGTTGACAATACCGGACTAGATGGACCAATGGTCTGACTCAGTATAAGGCAGCTTCCTAGGTTTCTACTGGGGCCTTCTGATACACCATGCCTTTGCAATTCTGCTGATCTGATATTGTCATGAGATCTTAATACGTTCTGAGATCTCCATATGTTCTAATGGAAATGATAGAGCTGAAAGTTAAAGCAGTAGTGAGAAAGAAAGAATCAGCTCATTTCCATGGCAAAGATCCTTTGTTGTGGTTACCATTAGATGCTGCCCAGTTCCACCTGTGTTGAGAGCTGCCAACCCGGACAGAACATGTTCATCCAGCCGGGGAAGCAAGTGTGTTGCTATGATTGTGCTGAGTGCCCCAAAGGGAGGATTTCATCCCAGACAAGTAAGTAAAGGATTCTAGTTTGAGCTAGAAACCCCACCCCACCCCAATTTCATGTTCAAGTGTATTTCATTCCCTATCAATTTTATATTACTACAAATATATGCATGTTTTTACCATGAACAGGGCTAGACAAAAGAAACAAACAAAATGCATGCAGAACTACCATCACTGATGCTGAAGGAATATATACGGTATATGAGCTCCAATTAACATACAGTAATACCTTAGATTGCAAGTAACTTGGTTTGAGAGCGTTTTGCAAGACTAGCAAATGTTTAAATATTTATTTATTTATTACTTGATATACAAGCGACATCTTGCAATACAAGTACTGAAGTACACTTAAATTAAAAATATCTGTACTAATTTTTTTTTGGGGGGGATTTCGTTTTGATATAAGAGTGTTTTGGATTACAAGCACATTTCCGGAATGAATTATGCTCTCAATCCAAGGCATGACTGTATTCCAACTAAATACTGGGAAGATTGGCTATGTCTGGAAATAAGAAGTCTTTCTTCATTACTTTCAGATGCAGACCAATGTGAGATGTGCCCAGAAGATCAGTATCCAAACAAGAAGCAGGACCAATGTATCCCTAAAGTCATAAGCTACCTATCCTTTTTGGAAGCCTTGGGAGCAGTTCTGATTTCCATGGCTCTTTTCCTTTCTATGATCACAGTTTTGGTGATGTGGATCTTCGTTCAGCACCGCAAAACTCCCATTGTCAAAGCCAACAACTGGAGTATCACGTGTACCCTGCTCTCCTCTCTGCTGCTCTGCTTTCTCTGCTCCTTCTTGTTCATTGGGTGGCCGGGGAAGGTCACCTGCCTTCTGAGGCAAACAGTGTTTGGTATCATCTTCTCTATCGCTGTTGCTTCTGTATTAGCAAAAACCATCACGGTGGTTTTGGCATTCATGGCCACAAAGCCTGGAAACAGGATGAGGAAATGGGTTGGGAAGAGACCTGCAGTATCCGTCATCATTCTCTCTTCTCTGATTCAAACTGTAATCTGTGCAGTGTGGCTGGCAACTTCTCCCCCCTTCCCAGAGTTTGACATGTATTCCCAGGTTGATGCGATCATAGTTCAATGCAATGAAGGCTCAGCCCTCCTATTCTACATTGTCCTTGGATACATGGGGCTTTTGGCCATCATCAGCTTCACGGTGGCTTTCTTTGCCAGGAAGTTGCCTGATACTTTCAATGAAGCCAAGCTGATCACGTTCAGCATGTTGGTCTTCTGCAGTGTTTGGGTGTCCTTTGTACCCACCTACCTGAGCACCAAGGGGAAATACATGGTGGCTGTGGAGGTCTTCTCCATCTTGACCTCTAGTGCTGGCTTACTGGGTTGTATCTTCCTCCCTAAATGCTTCATTATTATAGTCAGGCCTGAGCTGAACACCAGAGAGCAATTAGGAAGGAAAAAAATATAGTTACAAATTGGGAAAGCAATGACATCATTCTGAGGAATTTCACTGAGATCCTGGAAGAATTTCCTGTAGCCATATTGGTCCATTAGAGGAAAGAAAAGAAAGATCTGAAAGTACAGTTTGAACCACAGTTTGTAAGTTGTGAGTGAGAATAGGTGAAAATTTGGTTTCAGCTTGTTTTGGATAAGAATTTATCCAAATTTTGTAGATATTATTATTATTATTATTATTATTATTATTATTATTTTATTAAATTTTTAATTTTTCACATCTTACAACTACTAATGAATACAACAACAAAAAATACAACATAAACATTGTGCACCCCCCCACCTCTTGGGACCAAGTTATATTTCTCACCCCAATTTGTGTGTGTGTGTGTGTGTGTATACAAGCTATTATTCTATATTCCAAAAATATAACAAATCTTGACAAGGTTTGTTCCCCCTCCCCTTTACCAACACATAATCCAAAAATTTGCCCCAAATGTTCACAAAGGTGTCTTTCTCCAATTGTCCTTTTTGACACTTAATATTACAAGTTAATTTATCATTTAACGCGATATCCCATACCTCTGTATACCATTCATTAATTGAAAACACATGTTGAACCTTCTAATTCCTAGCTATCATTAGTTTTGCTGCTGTTAACAAATTCACAATCAATTCTTTGTATTTTTTAAACAAACTAACTTTTCTGTAATTGTTAACAATGCTAATTTTGGGCAGACTTCTAATTCCATTCCAATTATTTCTGATATTTCTGCAAATACTTTCTGCCAAAATTCCAGAACATTTTTACAGCTCCACCACATGTGGGCATATGTACCTTTTACATTACATCCTCTCCAACACAATGCGGAGCAATTTTTATCTATCCGATTTAATCTTACTGGAGTTAAATACCATCTCCATACCACTTTATAAAAGTTCTCTTTTATCCTAGTTGACATAACTCTTACAATACGTCTATCCCAAATATATTTATTTATTTATTTATTATTTAATATGTATTAAATATTATTTATTTATTTATTTATTTATTATTTTTATACCCCACCATTTTTCCTGCAAGGAACCCAAAGCGGCTTACATAATCCTCCTCCTCCTCTCCATTTAATCCTCACAACAACCCTGTGAGGTAGGTTAGGCTGAGAGTCAGTGACTGGCCCAAAGTTACCCAGTGAGTTTCATGGCCGAGCGGGGACTAGAACCTGGATCTCCTGAGTCCCAGTCCAACACTCTAACCACTACGCTTGGCAGGAAATGAACTTCGAGTTTAAAATTCAAATGTGGGAGAAGATGAAACTGACAGATTCACCCATCCTGGCTCAGGGCTTTGAGTGCTTAACTCTGAAAAGTCTGGGATTGGATCCCTGCATATTCAACCAAAACCAAATCTGACCATTTTAGTCCATTAACAAATTGAAACAGAAAGGCATACTAGGTCTGTGTACAAAGACATATAGAACAACTATTTATAGCACATTACTCTTTTCGAGTCTTTCGTGATACGATTAGTTGGCCTCGTTTTCCCTACCATGTAAGTTTAAATTGGACCTTTTTGACTGAAAATAACCCTGTATGCATAGGCCCTGTGGCTGTCACTATCAAGTTTTCAGCTCACTCAGAGTTTAGAGAGGAACATTGTAAAAATATTTCACTTTCTGCTAGCAATTCAAAGACGGAGCTGAATGCTTCAATGGAAAAATGTCCACCTGACTCATTTGGGAACTGCGCTAAGAAATGAACAGCCTGAGATTGCTGCTAGACTGGAGGGGCCTGAGAATGCATTAATTTTCTCACATTCTTTAGCTGAACCCCTTGTAATGTCTTTCTCTTTCAAAGATTATGCCAGTGTCAGGCCCCCACCTGTCAGACCCCGCCTCACTGCTCTGTGATTCGAACCTGAAGCTTTTCTATGGTCAAATCCCACCACCTCCTGTCACCACCTCTGCATGCGCTTCTAAAATCAACACTCTTAATCTCCTCCGCTGCCACCAACTCCTTCAGGGTAACTCATTCAGACCACTTTTTTAATATTTTTAAAATGAAACAGGTTCATTTAATTACTATTAAGGGTAGGGAAATAGATAGCGTTAATGGTTTCTAAATGTTGAAAACTCTCTCTCTCTCTCTCTCTCTCTCTCTCTCACACACACACACACACACACACACACACACACACACACTCCAGACCCCCCTTAGACTCCCCCACAGACTCCTCCTCTCTCTCTCTTCAGACAACCCTCTCTCCCCCCCTCTCCAAACACTTCTCACACTCGCTCCTCCCCTCACATACTTACAGCTATAACGCTTTGCCCATGCACAGGGGCATGACACCCAACCATAAGTCCACTGTATGAGAATTGCTACTGACAAAAGAATCGACTGAGTCTTCTGCTTTTTAGTGGCATCGCAGAAGATTATTGCATCCCAAGGAGTATTAGTGATGTGCCACAGTCTCTCCATTGTGCTTGCCCCATTCGTGTTCAGTTGCGGACCAAGCCTGAAATTCCTTCCTCTTAATTCCTTTCTGCCAATGTAAAGTTCTGTTGTCTTGTCTTTCACTTCAGTGTTCATCTGTTTAAATCACGGTGTCAGGGGGTGTTTAGATTAGCATCTGGCATGGGAGCTTGAGGGAGGGCAGGAGCTTCCTCCTTGGACAATTACCAGGCGCAAGGCTTATCAGTCGGCCTTGGACACATCTAGCGCATACTGGGCCTTGGCCTCCCTTCCAAGATGATTAATCATCTCCCCTTTCTAGAAAATTAAGGTGCCACGTGAAATGATGTAGATTTATACCTATATAAATCTCAGAAGCCCCCTCCCTTGTGGAACCTCAGCACGGGCTGAGCTGCAGACAGTGCCATGCATAATTGGCCAGAAGCAGGAGACCGCCCACCGTTGTCTTCCCGGGGTTTCCCGATAGCTGAAGGGGCATAAGGATCTGTTCATTGTTACTTTGCATTTATTGGTTTTGTATCTTTCAATTCTATATCTCTTCTCTTCTGTTTTGTTGCTTATCGTTTGTTGTATTTCGCCTCTGTTCCTTTTGGTCTTTATTAAGCAGTAATAAATTGTTTTCCCACCCGCACTTGCGTGTTCATTGCTTCCAAATCCAAAAAGAACCTTTTGCCCCTTGGCAAGACATGCTTCTTCCATTTAGAATCCAGAATCTATTTTATCTGATAGCTTTTCAATATTTGAGATGGACTGGCTCGACTAGCTGAAGATGAAAATATTAATTCCCCAATAGCAGGCAGCAACGAGCTGGAATATATGGCAAAATGGAATTTTTCATCCTTTCCATCTAAAGAAGATAAGTTGTTAGTGTCTCCAGATAAAGAAAGGGGTATTCTCTCGGAAGACTCCAACCTGCCCACCATTTTAAACTCTATCAACTGACTACCAAGAGACTCGGTCTGTATAAAGGCCATTTCTTGGAATATTGCAGCCTGGCAGAACAAATTCGAGCATAATTGTTTTGTACAATATTTGAAAAACTTTGATGTCATCTTCTTGCATGAGGCATGGTTCTTGGATACTTCTTTACTTTTCCTGCAGTGGTTTTGTAGTTATGCCCGGGCAGCTGATAAACAAGGCTCCTATGGGAGAGCAAGTGGAGGTTCATTAACCCTAATTTTGGTTGTAGTTGGGGGAGATATACAGCAAAGGGATTGATCCAATAGTGAATATAAACAGACAGCCCAGATAGCCAGTGAACAATGGGGGTCCATTCTTTGTATCAACGTTTATTTCTAGGGATGGGCAAATTCCCCTGAGCTTACCTCATCGGGCACTTGGGGAGTACTCCCGCCATGCAATTTGTGTTGTGGCAGCCACTAAGGCGCATGGCGGACTTCCTAATCCCTGTCGTGTCACTTCCAGGTCCCAGTCGCATCACTTCCAGGTCCCCTGCACTTGGTGTTTTACGTAAAAACCAAGGTAAACTAGCCTAAAACTGCCGCGAAAAACAAATCGTGCCTGTTTTAAGGTGGGTTACCTTGGTCTTTACATAAAAAAGCACAGCGCCAGGTACCCGGAAGAGAAGCACAGGGGACCTGGAAGTTCCTTTCTCCGGCTGCTGTGGCGAGGCAAGGAAAGTAGCGCAGAGCTCGGGGGGGGGGGGTTTTCAAGCGGGGTGAGTTTGCCCCGCTTCCACCCCCCCTATAAAGATTCACGCACATCCCTAAAAATTATTTCCCTGCAGGTAGGAACCTTAATCTGTGGTTTCACGTCTGGCTTTCCTTACAAACTTTGCTGGAGAAAGCAGAGCATCTTCTGCCTGGTGCTGATATCTTGTTAGTTGGAGATTTTAATACCAAGATTGGGCAGGATAGAAAAAGTTTTATTAAAAAGATGCAGCCTACCCTGGTGGAGGTATTTTACCTGGACCTCCTTGGACAAGGTGTTGAGTAAGCAAGGGGTTTCTCTTCTGAACTTAATTTTGAGATTCCCCTTCCCCCACTCCTGCACAGTTAGGAGTCAGCAGTAATATGCGCATGGGAAGGGAAAGTGGCTTGAGGGGTCAGGTGGCCATCACTCGCCCCTGAGGGTCAGAAGGGCTAGGGCGTTGGGGCTACATCAGTCCCTACAGCCCCGTTCTTGGCCTCTTTTTGTCCATGGGTGCAGCTGAGGAGGAGAACACATGGGCCCACTCTCACCTGGTGCTCACCATTGTCGAAGGCGGAAGCAGCGGTGGCGGTGGCAGCGACACACCGAAAGCGCCTTTGCGGATGGTTTGGAGCTTGGCTGGGAGGCCAGGAGGGATCCACTGTGGGGTTGCGTCCCCATGCCTCTGGACCCTAGTCTGGAAGTGGCCTTCTCCATCTCCCTCACCTGCTGGGATCTCCAGCCTGCGGGGGTGATCTCCCCTCAGAGGCACCCAATCTTGCCCCTGGTTGCCCTGCCCCCATGTGGGCTGCTCGCTGGGCCTACTTAGGTCCACACCTGCAGTGGGCCTCTGACCCAGGCACAAGGGCCACGCTCTGGAGTGTGGTCAACCCGGCCACCCCTGAGCTCCTTTTCACCACCGGCCCCAGACCGGCTCACACATGGCACATTTTCACTGGTAGAGGCCTGCACTGAGCCTCCCTGCGACGACAACATGCCAGGCAGCCACCCTTCCCCATCCCTGGACAGCAGCCCAATGTGGCGGCAGCACCCAGCGTGCCTCTTCAAGCGACCATGAGCATCCACCCGTACACCCAGTCAGGCAGCCCCCTCGTCTGCCCCTTTTAGCCTTTGGCCCAGCCATCCTCTGAGTCAGGCTTGCTGGCCCAGGTACCTCACGATTGCCCATTCCCTCCCAGGGCAGGGCGGCATCACCCATAGGCCGGGCACAGGCATGTGGTTGGCCTAATACTGGGGTTCCCAGGGGGAAGGGGGTCCTTTATCTCTCCTTTTCCTTCTCTCTCTCTTACTTCTCTTTTATTTCCTTTGCCTTTCCTTTTCACTTCTTCCCCTCTTTCTTTTCTTTCCTCTTTCTCTTTTCTCTCTCTTCTTTCTCCTTTCCTCCCATTGCCTTTGCTCTTGCTGGCACTGCTTTTGCCTCAAGTGTGGTTTTCACTCCTGCTCTTGCCTTGCTTCTAGACCAATCCTAACCCATGGTACAGGACTTGCTTTGCCTGCCTCCTCTCCTCTCCTCTTCGTCCTCTTCCTCTTCAGCTCTCCCTTCTTTTCCCCTCCTATCTCTTTTCTCCTCCCTTCCTTTCCCTTCCTCTTCCTTTCTCTCTTTCCCCCTTCCCTTGCTTTGTCTTATTTCTTCTTTTCTTGTGTCTCTTCCTTCTCTTCTCCCTTGGCTCTGGTGTTCAATATGCCCCCTGCTTAGAAAGGGCAGGGGGAAGAAATGGAAAGGGCCATCCACAACCCCCCCCCCCCAGAGGAGTGGGTTCGACAGGTGGCTGTTTCTGCATCATCTGAGGATGAGGGGCTTGGCGTATCATTTATCTTGGCCCGCAGCTGAAACGGAGAAAGGCCCCTCTGCCCCTTAATTACAAGATAAAATGGAAGGTAGCCGGTCCTCCACAAAAACACTTTAGATTTTATAATCTAAACCACTTAGAGGGATGTAGACAAACTGGAGAGGGTTCAGAGGAGGGATAAGGATGATAAAGGGACTGGAAACAAGGCCCTATGAGGGGAGATTGAAAGAACTGGGCATGTTTAGCCTTCAGAAGAGGAGACTAAGGGGAGATATGATCGCACTCTTCCAGTACTTCAAGGGTTGTCACACAGAGGAGGGCCAGGATCTCTTCTCAACCATCCCAGTTTGCAGGACACGGAATAATGGGCTCAAGTTACAGGAACCCAGATTCCACCTAAACATCAGGAAAAATGTCCTGACTGTTAGAGCAATAAGACAATGGAACCAATTACCTAAGGAGGTGGTGGGCTCTCCCACTCTGGAGGCATTCAAGGTGAAGCTGGACGGCCATCTGTCAGGGATGCTTTGACCTGGATTCCTGCATTGAGCAGGGGGCTGGACTCGATGGCCTTGTAGGCCCTTTCCACTTCTACTTTCTATGATTTCTATGAAGATTTAGCAGCAGGAAATTATCAAGGGGCCAGAGAAACTCCCCTATGAGGAAAGGTTACATCATCTGGGATTGTTTAGATTAGAAAAATGCTGAGTTAGGTATACAAAATTATGCTGAGAAGTATACAAAATTCTGCATCCTATGGAGGAAGTACATGGGGAGATATTTTTCCTCCCTTTCTCATAATAACAGAAACCAAAGAGGTCATACCATGAAGCTGATTGGTGGGAGATTTGGGACAGGGAAAGGGAAAGCCAGCTCCATACACTGGTTCCCTCCTTGGCTCAGCCGGCATCACATGTTATGTGATGCTGAGGAGGCCTTTGTACGTCACACACACACACACACACCGTGACTCCAATGTTCAATGACCCTAAGAACTCGTATTACTCAGCCCCAGTGCTTTTTTTCTGGAGAAAAGGGTACCGGAACTCTTGGATTACATTTCCTCGGGAGTAGATGGCGATTAAATTGTAATGCAATTAATAGAAGAAAAGGTGCTGGAACTCAGTTCCGGTGAGTTCCACCAGAAAAAAAAGCCCTGCTCAGCCCACCCATTACCTTTTGGGGCTTTTAATAGTCAAGTTCCTGGTTTTCCCCATTTTGTTACACATACAACTTCAACATACACAACACTGTATCCATTTCTCCACCTAAAGGTGATTCCCACATATCCCCTGGCCTCTCAGAGTTGTGAAAATCACTCTTTGTGGACAAAAGGTTTTCTTCAACTTGAGCATAATGTCATTACTGAACCAGAGGCCCAGGGAGAGAATATGAGGCAACATCCAAACCACCAACAGGATCAGTATTGGGAGAGAAATCTTTGACCTACTCAGTGTCTGCTGAGCAGAGACTAGTTGAAGCCAGGGATGTCGGAGAATCCACAACGGATTCAAATGATTTTGGAATTCTCTGAATCCGATCTGTGCGTTCCGGCTTCTTCTGAGTTACGTGGATCCTGGTGGAGCAATTTTTCACTTGGGGAGGGGGATTTACGCGCATTTGAATTAGCACTATGCAAATTTGCACTAATATGCATTAGTTAATGTGATTCAATGAATTAGCACTAATGCAAATCAGTGCAAGTAGAATGAAATTGGGGTTAAAAAAGAAAAAAAATCCAACTCCATGAGTGAGTGGACAATGGAACAAAAGATGTAGAGACGATCCGTGAAACACAGGCAGAACCGACTGAACAAAATTCATACATCCCTAGTTAGAGCCGGCAGTATAATGAGAGAGGGGCAGCAGCAGCTCTGGGAGTGTTGGGCACGAAAAAACTTGTAAGTTATTCAAATAACGTTAAATGTAGTTGGGCTGTGTGCGTGTGTTCAGGAAAAAGAGAAAATAGAGAAAATAGAGAAAATAGAGAAATTTGGAGAAGGGGAGAAGATCTAAAAAGAAAAACTTTGTGTGGGGCTCTTACCAAAAAAAGCAACCATGGCAGCAGTTACCCCAGTCCTCTTTTCTCATGGGGCCATAAGCTTGGGGGGTGGGGAACATGAGAGAAAACCCCACACCGTTTCATGCACACTGAATCTCGCGTGCCCTCCCTTGGACAATGCAAAACAAGAGAAAGTAATGGAATGAGACGCCATAGACTGAAATGTTATGCAACATATTTTCTGCAATTTATTCTAGCACAGCAGGCATTGCAAGCTTCGTTAAATGAAATGGAGGATATTCCAAGGTGTCGAGGGTTTTGCCATTTAAGTTGTAAGGAGGAAATGGCAAAATGAATGCAAAAAAGTAATAAAATAGAGGAACATGGAAGCAAAGGAATGGCAGTAAGTCAGAGTTAGATGAGATGAGCGACATTATTATGAGTCAAAGTGAAATTTTCAGTGGAGGAGGAGCACGAGATGACATAATCATTAGCATGTCAGACATTTTGATCGGTGCTTTTTAAATGCGGTTATATCTGACTTTCATCCAAGTGAACAGGGAATCTTCCTGCACAACGAAGAAGAATGGATCTTTGTGATCTGATCTCGAGGTAATTAGAAGGTGGGAGGGTTGAACTACCATGGTATATGCAGGTGGTAACTGAGAACTGACTCTTGCTACGTCGCAACCCAGCACCATCGGGCTCCCCAGCAGAAGCACACACAGCTAGGATTAGCTCCTCAGAAGCATGGATGAAGGAGTTCTTCTCCTTGTACTGTGGTTTGGTCATCCCACGTCCTTCCATCATGGTATCACAGTAATCGTTTCCGGCGTTGGTCCTCGGATTATTGTAGTGTTCCCTTAGGAACGTCACATAATCGGGGGCATGGGCTCCTTGCAGGAACACAACCCCAACCACCAGGAGTGCAAGCAGAACAAAGCTGGATCCCTTGAAAGGCATCATGTCTGCCATGCAAGAGACACCTGAAAAAAGTGGAGAGGATGTATAAATTGGTTGTACTGCCCCAGAGACAGAAGAAGAAGATCTTGAATTTGTGTACAGCAGGGGTCCTCAAACTTTTTAAGCAGGGGGCCAGTTCATTGTCGCTCAGACTGTTGGGGGGGCGGACTATAGTTTGAAAAAAATATGAACGAATGGATCAAGTAAAAAAAAAGGACCCGGGTCCTTTTTTTTTTACTTGATTAAATGGAAAGTTATTAGAAATTAATAATAAATGAATTTGCGGTCTAAAATTGAAATACATTAAATTTTAAAAGGGTATAGAAAGGCTTGATTTGCACACTGCACATATCTTATTTGTAGTGCAAAAAAACAGGAAAAAACAATATAATATTTTTAGTATGAGTAATGAGCAGTATTTAGCAGCCACAGAGCTGGTGGTCCACTTCCTGCAACTTTGTTCCACATAAACGTGCATAAGATTGCAGCCTTACAGCCTCATCTTATGCATGTCTACTTGGAAGTAAGTTTCACTGAATTCAAGGAGACTTTCTCCCCAGGTAAGTTTACAAAGGATCACAGCCTTAAAAGTGCAAACCCATTCCCTGGGGTAGGTCAGGAAGACCTGGTACCCAGAGAACATAGTGAGAGCCAGTGTGGCATAGTGGTTAGTAGAGTGTTTGACTGGGACTCGGGAGATCCGGGTTCTAGTCCCTACTCAGCCATGAAGCTCACTGGGTGACTTTGGGCCAGTCACTGACTCTCAGTTTAACCTACCTCACAGGGTTATTGTGAGGATAAAATGGAGAGGAGGAATTCTATGTAAGCCACCTAGGGTTCCTTGCAGGAAAAAAGGCAGGATATAAATATAACAAACAAATAAATAAATAGTGAGTACAACTCAAATTATTGTCATTTCAGTCACCTTAATTGTCACCAGATTGTCTTCTAGATGTTTTGTAGCCTGATCCTAAGGATTTTTACTCAGAAGTAAGCCTTACTGATTTAAATGGGAATTATTGTAAGTGGTTTGTGTTTCAGCCAGGCCCAGCAGTCTTAAACATGTTTGCTTGGAAGTACCGTATTGTTCCGAGTATAGGCCGCTCCTGATTATAAGTCGCACCCTTAACGTTTGGTGCTATTTTAAATTTTTGGCAGTAATCCTGACAAGTACTTTTATTCTCTCTTTTTATAATAAGAAAGCCAATATATTATTGTTTTAATATGATAACCACGGCCTTCTGAATATATATATAAAAAAACAACCCTTGATTCCAGGTCATTGGTTGATACTCAGATTCTCATTTCAGTCACCTTAATTGTCACCAGATTGTCTTCTAGATGTTTTGTAGCCTGATCCTAAGGATTTTTACTCAGAAGTAAGCCTTACTGATTCCGGCTCGCTGCGGGCTTGTGTGGTTCCCCTGTCACTTTCCTTCTCCTTTTCCGATCAGTCCAGACACAACAGAGATTTTTAAAGGTCATAATACAACCAAAAGATAATGGGAAACTGTCTTTCTTTGAATAACAATAGGAACAGGAAAGTATGCAAGGGACCTGCACAAGGTCATGCAGGGATTTGGGGGCCAATAAAGGCGTTCAACAGCATGATCTTAGTCAAGTTTACTCAGAAGAAAGTCCCACTAATTCCAATGAGGCTTACTCCCTCACATTCCATTGCGGCGGTAGAAGGGAGGTACGCTCTCTTTCGCCTGCAGTGATTTCAGTGGGGAAGCTTCTTCTGTGTGTGCGCTCCCCGCAATTCGGCTTGGTTCTCTTCCGCGCCCCCGGGAGGGAGGGTTCCGCGCCTTTTTCTAGGTCGCAAGGCAGCTTGGTTGGTTGAACCGAGGCGAGCCGAGCTCAAGCCCGGCAGAGGGCCGGCTGCCTGCTGCTGTGTTGCTACTGCGCCTCTTTTCCCCACCCGCCTTTCCCAGCTCGTGCGGAGCCCCGCGTGATGCTGGGATGAGGAGGAGTGAGGAGCCGCCTGCGTCAGCTCAGCCTCCCCTTACCGCGCAGGAGACGCAGGGCGGCGGGCCGGATGAAAAGACAGGGCGGGCCGGATGTGTCCCTCGGGGCGTAGTTTGAGGACCCCTGCTTTACACTATCATTCTTTATTGCACCTTAAATTAAAAATATGCGTACAAATGTCTTAGGAGGAATTTCGCTTTGATATACAAGTGCTTTGGATTACAAGCACATGTCCAGAACGAATTATGCTTGCAATCCAAGGTATTATTACTGTACTTCTTCACACAGTGCACATTTAAGATATGGAATTTGCTTCCTTGGAATGTGGTGATGGCTGCCAGCTTGGGTGGCTTTAAAAGGGGATTAGACAAGTTCATGGAGGCTGTCAATGGCTAGTAATCACGATGGCTACATGCTCCCTCCAAGATCAAACACAGAATGCCTCTGTATGCCAGTCGCTGGGGATGCTGCTACATTCATGTCCCGCTTGTAGGCCTCCCAAACCGGACACTGGACAAGAGAGGTCTTTGGCCTGATCCAGCAGGGCTCGTCCCATGCAATCTTGACAGCCGGGCACTTGGCATGCTTCCTTTTATAAGAGGGTGGTGGTCAGGTGACAAAGAGGTCGAGGCTTCTGCACCTTTAATAGTTGTGCAGAAGTGGGGATTTCAGCTTTTAGGACACCTGCTAAAAGTCCCCTCTTGTACACAACAAGTAAAGGTTCAGGATCCCCATCCCCGTTTTTCACCTGGCCACCCGCTTTTAGGACTGTTGCAAAGAAGGCAAGAAAATGTGTTACAATGCCTGGACTCCTTCTCTTGAAAGGGCATATACTTTTCTCACCTTAGAGGCTAAAAGAGTTCATCATTCTGTTTAAGCAATAAAGAGAAACATAATCAGGATAAATGATGGGTTTCTGAGTGCGCATGGTACCTTCTGTAAAAAGTGTTAGGTAATAATCTGGTCTAATTGCCTCAGTAGGTGAGAAACCAACCAACCTCGATTGCTGCGAAAGGAACGGGGCCTGTCCAGTAGTATTTCAAGGCCTGCTGCTTCTCTCATCAGTGTGAATGACAAATTTCTGATTGACTTCAAGGAGAACAGGATTAGGCCCTTAGGCTGTATACAAGAATGGATGTTGGTAAAAAGTGTGCAAATCCCTAGATGCTTGTGAAAACACATGAGTAGATCAATCTTTGGCTGCCCCAAAGCTTTTATTTATTTTTTATTTTATTTTAATACTGCAGTCTATATCTATGGCTGATAACAAGTTGACGTCTGTCAGTGAGGTTCAGCCTTTCCTTAATAATGAGCACTCACTTCGTTGTCAATGCTTATGTTCTTCCGCACTAACTATACAGTCTTTAAAACTCTATAGATACTAAGGAGTTATAATGCTAAAAATCACATTTGTCTCTTCTTGTGAGGTCTAAAGCACTGACCATAAACATCTGACTGCCCTGTCCACCCTGTGAATCAATAAAACCTTTAGTCTGATGGAGGAGCAGGCCAGACATGTTTACAGGAAGAAACCTTGTGTGCTGGGCAAATCCCTTCACTTCAATCCAGACTGAAAGAAGACATAGCGTGAAGCATTTATGTGAGGAATGGGGTCAGGGATCCAGCAGGGGCCCCCTCACGAGAGCTCCCTGGGCTTGCTCTCCCTCCTCGCCATTGCAACCTGCTTGTTCACCCACCTCTCACCCTGGCCCAGACAACGGTGGTGGTGAGGAGGAGCAGCAGTGGACGCCCCGGCCGCCTTGCCCACTGGCTCTCTGCCGGTCAAGCAAGCAAGTGGTAGCAATGACGAGGAAGAGGAGGAGGGCCCTCAAAATCCCATCCCATGACCTGGTGGAGAATGGAGGGGTCTGCAGGATGCAATGGGGTGGAGGAACGATTTACAGGGATGCGAGCAGCTCTGGAGCAAAAGGCTTGATCCGCCTTTCAATACCTGAGTTCGCCTAAATAGGCGAACTCAAGCATTGAAATGTGTGAGAAATTCGGGAGGGGTTGAAGAACTCGATGAGTTTGTTGAGCTGCATGCCTCTCTGCCTTGAGACGAGCAGGTGTGGAAGGAAAAGCATTCTGCGGCCATGGAGCCGCCTTTTGCGCTTGTTTTTTTAACCTCCCCCTCAAAGTGCCCTTGCCCGGGATGCTGCACTGCAAAGTGTTCTGAAGCCCAGCAGGTGAGTTGCATTCCTCTTCTCCCACATTGGGACCTGATCATTCTTTTGCCATTGTAAAGGCAATGGCCTCTTAATGTTATGCTAATTTATCTTGTCCAGCTGGGGGAGATCTACACTCCAGATTTTTTACCAACACCCCAAAACGGCTCCTCACGCTATTTCTGCCACTATTGGATTTTTTCAGACCGTTTATATCACAACATTTTTATATGTTGCATTTTTTCCCTGCAGGAAAAAATGTGTGTGTGTGTGTGTGAGAGAGAGAGAGAGAGAGAGAGAGAGAGAGAGAGAGAGAGAGAGATGGCAGAGTTCTTGATGGGTGGGAGCTGTGTTTTGCATGGGGGCTACTCTGGTGTAAGTCTCTGTTCTCTCTGTGGGTGTTACTCCTGTGCAAGGGCAGATCATTCCCTGGCAGCTGCTGTGGGGCTTCTCCACTCTCTTCAGAGCAGGCTTTTTTCTTTGGCAAGTTCAGGTGGAGGAAGGAGGCTGGGGACAAGTTTGTCAGAGAGAGATGTATCTGTGTAAATGTGTGTCTCTGGGGGGAGGCCTTGCAGAAGTTGGGGGCTTGTGCTCTCTTGCTGGATGTCTCCCCTGATCTAAGTCTGTGTTCTCTCTATGGGTGCTACTATGTAGGGATGTGCAAGGCTGGAAAACTCATTCCCTTTGAGTGCCATGGACTTCCACTGCTGGACTGGGAGATCCGGGATCTAGTCCCCACCTGGCCATGAAGCTTACTGAGTGACTTTGGGCCAGTCACTGACTCCCAGCCTAACCTACCTCAAAGGGTTGTTGTGAGGATAAAAAGGAGAGGAGGAGTTGCATAATTTGGTATATTCAGTTGCTGCTATGCTTATCTTAGAGACAAAGAAATACCAGTTAGACAAAAGAGATTTCTTATCTGTTTTTAATTTCTGGTTGGGCTGTCCATCCTAAACACCTTAGTTATTAGTTAACTGACTGAATTTGATCAGTCAGAAGAATAAACATGCATATAACCAAAACCTCAATTTAGATTTCTTTGCATGTCCTTCACACATTGGACTGTTTCCTACGACCCACGATTGCACTGTGGGCCACAGTAATTGACATGCACTCCTCAGGATAAGATTCTGACTGAAGGAGTGGAGACTCCAAGCCAATAAATAAATAAAATAAAATAAATAAATAAATAAAATTGAACTCTGAAATGTCTTTACAGTGAAGCTGATTCCTACTGGTTTTAAGGTTGTTGTTAGCACTGGCAATGCTGGGAACTGGGTTGCCAACTAACCAGGAAAAAGAACTGGCCTGCTCTTGTGCCTTTAACAGCAGCTTGACATAAGTCAGCAGGTGAAATTTTTCATAGTATAGGGATAATTATAATCACACAGACACACACGTATACCACTGATAAATAAGAGGGAGATATCAACATCCAAGATTTGCAGAAGTAGAAAAACTTTTTGGGGGTGACTAAAGGAGCAACCCCCACCCCAAAGAGCCAAGTGAGGATAGGGCATGCTTAAAGGTCACAAAACTTCAAGGGTGCAATCCTATGCATGTTTAGACAGAAAAAAGTCCTACAACTCCCAGCATTCCCCAGTCAGCCATAGAAAACCAGGAGGGGAAATGGAGTGGAATAATCACTTGGAAGAAGGCATGGCTGGGTGGCTAGAACCCTTAACTGGAGCACTTCATACTCCAACATACTCCAAACAACTGCCTCCCTTGTTTATATACCTGCACAAAGCTGCTGTTAAAGGCACAGATGCAATAATCAATATAAAAGTTGGCAACCCTATCTGGATAATGGAAACGAAAGTGGCGGGTGGGAGAACAAGGGTGATTCATCCCTAGAGGCTACAACTCTTTCTTCCTCATACACCTCACTTATTTCCAGTAACAAATCAATGACAGTGAGCAGAGTTAAGTAAATATGAGACAGCTGAGAATCTCCTTGAACTCAGAAACCACACGCTACATGCAAAGTTGCTGCTGTACACCAGCTCAGACGATAGGATCCCTTTGGCCCAGTCCTGTCTTCCATTCTTCTACCCTGAGTGGCAGCAGCTTGTGCATGCCCAGTGAATGCTCTGCTACTGAGTCAAGCCCTTCCTCAGAGTTTTGAGTTTTGCTCCAGTCCAGATTTGCCATCAATATTGAACTACGGTTGCCAACTTTTCCACTGGCCTCTCTAACTGTGGATATGATTGCTCAGGAAGGCTTTCCAAACACACATCTTAACCTACTTTCAAGTTTGGGGAATGAGTCCCCCAGCCAGGAACTATGGATGAACAGATTGAGTTTACTTGCTCTAAGGAACCCTTTGCCTACCTGGAACACTCCCTCCAGATGAGCTGGACTGCAGCTCCCATAATTCTTGGCTGGCATGGCGGGGCAGGGGCTTCTCTTCCCCATCCAGCCAGTTTTCGGCAGCAGGGCTTTCCCGCTCTGTATTCAGACCAAGGGGGAACCTATCCATTCACTTGAATGGGGGGAACCCCTCCCTGCCCCCAAAAATGGCTGGTAGTGGAGAAAACCACACCCTGTCAGGGACTGCTGGGGGGACAGAGCCTTTTGCAGGGGGTGGGCTTCTCCCCATCTCTCCAGCCAATTTTCAGCAAGAAATCTGCTACTCACCCCATGCAAATGAATGGAGAAGTTGCTTGGGATGGAGAGAGAGAGAAAGAAAAAAAGAGGAGCCAGAGAGGGAGATTCATAGTGAGAGTGAGAGAGTAAGCACACAGACACACACGGAGAGAAGGGGGAATTTCCAGCATTTTGTGATTAGGCTCAGAATCCTTTTTAAAAATTCCAAATGTGCCTACTTCGCCCTCCTCCGATCATGATCCAAGTCACTTGGACTGGGGGAGGGGGAGGTTAAAGCCTCCCCCTCCAAACTCAGCACTCCGCTCATGATCACACGGAGGAGAGAACCAGCTGGGGAAGAAGTTGTGTGTATGACTTTCCTTGCACACTCTCTTTTCCAGCAGGAGCAGATTCGGCTGCGAAACAAGTATGTGAGGACAGTCATCCCGACACACCCATTTCCCAGCAGCATTGGCTCTGCTGGGAAACAGGTGCATAAGCAGAGTCCTCCTTGCACACCCATTTCCCAGCTGAACTGGGCTCCTGCCAGCTCACCAAACAGCTGATTGGTGGGCTAACGGGAGCCCAATTTTGTTTCCACACAAGAAATGGCAGCTCATGCAGGAGGGGAATAAGGTGGAAGGGCACTTGTGGTGGGCCATACAGCCGGCCTCTAGGGCCGCAGGCTGACCGCCCTTGATCTAGAGTCAGTCCAGAAGAGTCACAAAGGCAGAGCCTGCCACAGGATTTCCCACTTTCACTCACCCAGATCTGGTCTTGACAAAGAGATGGATTCAAAGCAATTTGCAAGTCTTTCTTGGAGTTGTACCACTCTATGCAAAGGACCTGGTTATATAGAACTGCTTCGCCAGTTAAGAGGGGAGGGGCCGATGGGGGGGAGAATAAGCTGACCACTCCCACCCACCCACCCCCAGCCACAAAAAAAGCCGAAGTTATTGTGGAGGGAAGCTGCACTAGCTGGGGTCGGTTTCAGAACAGAAATACACATAGATGGCACAGCAAAATCCTGGCAGCTAGCAGGTCCCCCTACAGACAGTAATCAGCTGCTGTTGCTGCTCCTCCCCCCCGATGCTGCCACCTTCTCACTTGACAGGTAGAGAGCCAGTGAACAAGGAGGCAGAGATGGCATCTCCCGCCCCGATCCTCATTGGTCCACTGTGGTCATGTGACCCCTTACAAACTCGCCAGACCACTGCAGACCTATAGGAACCAGTTGCAGAGCGCTAACATGTGCAGGAACAAAGATGGACCCGGCCATCTCCAGCCCCCCTTCCCATTCGTCCAGCGAGGTCATGAGACCCCTCTACAAACTCACCAGACCGCCACAGACCAAAAGGAAGTGGTTTTAGAGCCTCGAAATGCACAGGAACTAAGATGGACCCAGCCATCTCTTGGCCCCCTTCCGCTTTGGTCCACTGGGGTAATGTGACCCCTCTATGAACTTGCCAGACCTCTGCGGACCAATTCGAAGTGGTTTTAGAGCCCTGACATGCGGAGGAATCCCACTGAGAAGACAACCTTTCTCACCAGTCAGGCAGAAAACAGGGGCAGGTCGAGGTGGCCTTCTTCCTTGCCCAGACAAGTTCCCCAGCACAAATGACATTGCAAAGAAAGGACAGTTCGTTTGGGGACACGTTGATTTTTCTGACCCCAACGCGACAAGTAAAATATAATTGTAGCCTTCGTGGTATTTTGAAATTGCTGCATTTCGACTAAATCGGCCTGCCATTGCGCGTCCACTTCAGGCATGATGGTCTTATTCCTTTTGAAATGGATCCTCGCTGGTTTATGCAACGTGTAAGCCTCTTGATCTGACAGCCATTTGATAATCTCCCCTCTGACTAGCGTTTTGCTCTGTTTTTTGGCCTCCTGAAATAAGGGGTTCACTTCACTCCACCAAAACTCCCAACATCCCCAGGGGTATAAGAAATCTTTTTTAAGATTTCTGCGTGTTCCGCCATTTTGTAGGTGAACACAAGAATGGATACATAGGCTTACATGAAACTGATTTTATTGATGCAAAAAAACAAGCATTATTAGTTGTTTTAATGCTCAGGTCTGGGGAGATGCATGAGATGCACGCGATGTTGACAGCCGGCAAATACAAGAGGCTCATCATATTGCTCCAGAGACAGAGGAAGAAGATTTTGAATCATTCTTTATTGCATCTTAAATTAAAAATATGAGTACACATTTCTTATGGGGAATTTCGCTTTGATATACAAGTGCTTTGGATTACAAGCACGATTCCGGAACGAATTATGCTTGCAATCCAAGGTATTATTACTGTATTTCTTCGCACAGTGCACATTTAAGCTATGGAATTTGCTTCCTGGGAATGTGGTGACGGCTGCCAGCTTGGGTGGCTTTAAAAGGGGATTAGACAAGTTCATGGAGGCTGTCAATGGCTAGTAATCACGATGGCTACATGCTCCCTCCAAGATCAAACACAGAATGCCTCTGTATGCCAGTCGCTGGGGATGCTGCTACACTCATGTCCCGCTTGTAGGCCTCCCAAACCGGACACTGGACAAGAGAGGTCTTTGGCCTGATGCAGCAGGGCTCGTCCTATGCCATCTTGACAGCCGGGCACTTGGCATGCTTCCTTTTATAAGAGGGTGGTGGTCAGGTGACAAAGAGGTCGAGGCTTCTGCACCTTTAATAGTTGTGCAGAAGTGGGGATTTCAGCTTTTAGGACACCTGCTAAAAGTCCCCTTGGACACAACAAGTAAAGGTTCAGGAGCCCCATTCCAGTTTTTCACCTGGCCACCCACTTTTATAAAAGGAAATATGCAAAGTGCCCGGCTGTCAAGATGGCATAGGACGAGCCCTGCTGCATCAGGCCAAAGACCTCTCTTATCAAGTGTCCGGTTTGGGAGGCCTACAAGCGGGGAGTGTAACAAAGAAGGCAAGAAAATGTGTTACAATGCCTGGACTCCTTCTCTTGAAAGGGCATATACTTTTCTCACCTTAGAGGCTAAAAGAGTTCATCTTTTTGTTTAAGCAATAAAGAGAAGCTTAAAAAGGAGAAATGATGGGTTTCTGAGTGCGCATGGTACCTTTTGTAAAAAGTGTTAGGTCATAATCTGGTCTAATTGTCTCAGTAGGTGAGAAACCAACCAACCTCGATTGCTGCGAAAGGAACGTGGCCTGCCCAGTAGTAGTTCAAGGCCTGCTGCTTCTCTCATCAGTGTGAATGACAAATTTCTGATTGAGTTCAAGGAGAACAGGATTAGGCCCTTAGGCTGTAACACAAGAGTCGATGTTGGTAAAAAGAGTGCAAATCGCTAGATGCTTGTGAAAACACATGATTAGATCAATCTTTGGCTCCCCTGAAGCTTTCTTTTTTTTTATTTTATTTTAATACTGCAGTCTATATCTATGGCTGATAACAAGTTGACGTCTGTCAGTGAGGTTCAGCTTTTCCTTAACAATGTGCACACTTCGTTGCTAATGCTTATGTTCTTCTGCACTAACTATACTGTTTTTAAAACTCTATAGATACTAAGGAGTTATAATGCTAAGAACCACATTTGCCTCTTCTTGTGAGGTCTAAAGCACTGACCATAAACATCTGACTGCCCTGTCCACCCTGTGAATCAATAAAACCTTTAGTCTGATGGAGGAGCAGGCCAGACATGTTTACAGGAAGAAACCTTGTGTGCTTGGCAAATCCCTTCACTTCAATCCAGACTGAAAAAAGACATAGGGTGAAGCATTTATGTGAGGAATAGGGTCAGACTCAGGGATCCAGCAGGGCCCCCCCCACGAGAGCTCCCTGGGCTTGCTCTCCCTCTTTGCCATTGCAACCTGCTTGTTCACCCGCCCCTCACCCTGGCCCAGACAACGGTGGTGGTGAGAAGGAGCAGCAGTGGACGCCCCGGCCGCCTTGCCCACTGGCTCTCTGCTGGTCAAGCAAGCAAGTGGTAGCAATGACGAGGAAGAGGAGGAGGGCCCTCAAAATCCCATCACATCACCTGGTGGAGAATGGAGGGGTCTGCAGGACGCAAGAGGGGAGGAGGGAGGATTTACAGGGATGCGAGCAGCCCTCAAGCAAAAGACTTGATCCACATTTCAATACTTGAGTTCGCCAATCAGGTCCCACGAGGAGAAGAGGGAGCTCGTGGCTTGTGCAATTCACGAGTCAGGAAAGAAAAGCCCAATTGACATCAGTCTTATTTGTGAAGAATTCATTTTTCTTTAGTGTTTTAGTCTTTTTATGTGCCACTAAAAGAGAGGCCGCTCCAGGAGCTATATTGTTTCCCCCACCTGCTGAGTACTTCTCCGGAGGTGTGGCTGACAGTGGGACTGAGGAATCCCTGGAGGGAAGGCGGGAACCTTGGCCCTCTTCCCCTTCCAGGCTAAGGCCAGGGGGAAGGAGAAGAGAAGAGGCTACTTTGCGGAGACATAATATCCCATTTGCTCCAGCCTAGATTTGCCATCAGTATTGAACTACGGTTGCCAACTTTTCCACTGGTCTCTGTAATTGTAGCATTACCAGGATTGCACAGGAAGGCTTTCCTAACACACATCTTAACCTACTTTCAAGTTTGGGGAATGAGTCCCCCAGCCAGGAACTAGGGATGAACAGGGTGAGTTGACTTGCTCTAAGGAACCCTTTGCCTACCTGGAACACTCCCTTCAGATGAGCTGGACTGCAGCTCCCATAATTCCTGGCTGGCATGGCGGGGCCGGGGCTTCTCTCCCCATCCACTCAATTTTGGGAAGCAGGGCTTTCCCCCTCTGTATTCAGACCAAGGGGGAACCTATCCATTCACTTGAATAGGGAAGGGGAGCCCTCCCTGCCCCCAAAATGGCTGGTAGGGGAGAAAACCACACCCCTGCCGAGGTCTGCTGGGGGAACAGAGCCTTGTGCAGGGGGTGGGCTTCTCCCCCACCTCTCCTGCCAATGTTCGACCACCCTTGATCTAGACTAGAGTCCTGCCCAGAAGAGTCACAAAGGCAGAGCCTGCCACAGGATTTCCCACTTTCACTCACCCAGATCTGGTCTTGACAAAGAGATGGATTCAAAGGAATTCGCAAGTCTTTCTTGGAGTCGTTCCACTCTATGCAAAGGACCTGGTTATATAGAACTGCTTGGCCAGTTATGGGGGGAGGGGCCAATGGGGGGGGAGAAGCTGACCACGCCCACTCGCCCACCCCCAGCCACAAAAAGAGGAAGTTATTGTGAGGGAAGGTGCACCAACTGGGGTAGGTGTCAGAACAGAAATCCACATCGATGGCGCAGCAAAATCCTGGCAGCAGCAAGTCCCCTTACAGTTTAAATGTCCTTAAGATTTGACTTGGAAAAAAGGACAATGAAAATGTTCACAGGTCTGCAGCAACTCCCCTGTGAGGAAAGGGCTGATGGCTATATGCTTCTCCCACTAACAGAGGCAGTATGCCCATGCACACCAGCTGTTGCACTGGTGTCCTACTGGTGGGTTTCGCACGGGCAGCTGGCTGGCCACAGGAGGAACACAAAGCTGGTCCTGCAGGGCCCTTCTGATGTTCTCAAGATAGCCTTCCCCAGCCTGTCGCCCTCCAGATGGGTTGAACTGGAACTCCCACAATCCCCAGCCAGCATGGCCAACTGGCTGGGGATGATGGGATTTGAAGCCAAACATATCTGGAGGGACGGCACCAGGCCGGGGAAGGCTGTCCTCAGATGCCCCTCACAGAGGGAACATCTATAATCTGAATTCCAGATAGCCTTTTGCCTTACCACCAGATGCCTTCTCAAAAGTGGAAAGAGTCTCCCGTTCCTGGGGCTCCTCAAGTAATGGAGTGCCTCTGATCATGGGCAAAGGGCATCTCCTTCACCAAACAGCACTCACAGCTTAGGGTGTCCAAGGTCCAACATTGTGACCTCAGGTGCTGTGGACCTGAGCGCTTTTGCCACAGCATTTGGACAGAAATGGAGCTGCTAGGAAGAGCACCGTTCCCCAAGTTGGAAGCCAGGGAGCTCTTGGATGAAAGCTTTGGGGTGGGGGCTACTGTTCAGGAGGCTTTTGCTGCCACATTTTTTAATTTATTTCGAAGATTTATACCCTCTTCTTTTATTAGGATACAAAGTGGCTTACAATATATAATGCAAATCAGGAATTTCTGATGTCACTTCACGCTTTGACACTCCTCGCCTCTTCCTGTTGGTTCTCCATTTAGCGTGTGTGTGTGTGTGTGTGTGTGTGTGTGTGAAAATGGCACTGCTTATTAAAAGGTGACTGGGTACAATCAGAGCAGTTGTTGAAACCTCTGGAAAGAAGAGAGAGCCAATTTGAGCTCCCATCTTCCTCCAGGCCTCAGCCTACCAGACCTCCAATGGCTGCCACTCCTTCGGGAAGTTTGGGAAGTGGTTTTTTTTCCAGCAAGACAGCCTCAGTGGGCCCCCATTCTCAGTGTGCTTCTGCTGCTGCTGCTCCTCCTTTTCCTCCTCCTCACTGATGCTGCCACCTTCTCACTTGACAGGTAGAGAGCCAGTGAACAAGGAGCTGTGATGGCATCTCCCGCCCCTCCTTCTCGCTGCTACCTTTGTTAGCTGGCTCAGCCCCTCTGGGCGAGAGGGAGGAGGCAGGAGAGCAAGCAAGCGATGAGGAGCAGGAGGGCAAGGCGGTCGAGGGGCTCTTGGCAGTGTTCCCTACGGTGGCCACTTATGAATCGCCAAAAACATGCACAATTTAATGAATGACTTGGTTAATCATTCATCTTGCCTCCAGTGTTGGTGCCCATCTCATGCCTAAGCCTCTTATAGCAGCCACTGGGAGGGTTTAAAGTATTCACACAGAATTGGTGCCAGCGGAAAAGGGTCAGCTTGTGGAACTCTGAGTTATGGTGACAGAGAGTTCCTTAGGCCCTGAAAGACAAGCATTTACTATGAATAGGAAGCCCCATAAGCGGGATTGCCCAGTGAAGGAGCAGTTCCTCCCTAGGAGTCAATTCCAGATGTTCTTTTTTCTTTGCTTTGAAATACAAAACAAGAGCCATGTTAACCTGGGTGTGTGTGTGTGTGTGTGTGTGTTGTTGTTGTTGTTATATTTATCTTTCCCCCTTTGCAATGGAGCTTCCCATTTTCCCAGGAGGTGCAGAATGCAAAACAATTTGGCTGTCTAGGAATTTTCTTGGAACTTGATCTCCTCCTATTTCACAGTCTCGACAAAACAAGAGGAGATCAGGCAGTGCAGACAGAGAGAGGACCATCCTGCTCTGCAAAGCACGTCGAGATCTGTTGAAAGTGAAGGGATCGCGACACTGGGATTCAGGTGAGTTGCCTAAGCCAATGGACGGGCAAGGTGCTGCTTGCACGATGAGGGAGAAGGAGAATTACAGCATTGGAAGGGCCCTTGGAGGTCACGCCATGCTCGGTGCAGGATCTGTGGTGCAAGATGCAACTGCGGCATCCCTGTCAGATGTCCACCCAGCCTCTCCTTAAATACCTCCAGCAAAGGAGAGCCCACCATCTCCCAAGGCAATCTGTTCCACCGATGAACAGCTCTTTTCATTAGGTACCAAGTTTCTGCTAGCGTTTAGCTGAAATCAGTTTCCCAGCAAGTTCCACTCGTTGTCTGGAAAAAACAGAACACAGACCCTTGAGCCTAGACCCTATGCAATATTTTCCCACCTCTTGTGCTCCTTTGATCTAATGTTCACCTCAGATTGACCAGGATGCTGTACCTTTATCTTCTTCTACATATACCATGGATTTAACGAGAGTTTAAACACTGGAAGGACATTCTTTCTGTCTGCAAACACAGGATTATTTAGTCAAAAGGTTTGGTTCTTTTAATCTTTTACCTGTATATAACCATTTACGAGTTGGTAAAATGTTTGTTTTCTCATGCAGATAGAAGCTCTGCTAAGTGTTCTGTCTAAATGATGAGATTTATATGTGGAACCAATATTATTCTTTACTCCCACAGAAGTGCTCGTAAGCAGCGGTGAGTGTTTCTGATCTGTGCAATATTTTATGCATGGAAGTTTATTTGTGAAATATTTGTCTTTCACTTTAGAGTTTGGTAGTCAGTTAATTGAAGAATTTATCATTGTTTACTGTGAAGAGAAAGCCAGGTCAGGTACACGCTCACCCCACTCAACCATCGGGACCTCCGCCTAGGGCAGTAGCAGTTCAGGCATCCACCTTCGACCTTGTTTACTTGCACTTCAGTGAGGCTCACAATTATAGAATCATAGAATCAGAGAAAAGTAAAGTTGGAAGGGGCCTACAAGGCCATCGAGTCCAACCCCCTGCTCAATGCAGGAATCCAGGTCAAAGCATCCTTGACAGATGATTGTCCAGCTGCACCTTGAATGCCTCCAGAGTGGGAGAGCCCACCACCTCCCTAGGTAGTGGATTCCATTGTCTTATTGCTCTGACAGTCAGGACATTTTTCCTGATGTTTAGGTGGAATCTAGGTTCCTGTAACTTGAGCACATTATGCCATGTCCTGCAAACTGGGATGATCGAGAAGAGATCCTGGCCCTCCTCTGTGTGACATCCCTTCAAGTATTGGAAGAGTGCGATCATATCTCCCCTCAGTCTCCTCTTCTGAAGGCTAAACATGCCCAGTTCTTTCAGTCTCTCCTCATAGGGCCTTTTTTCCAGTCCTTTTTGTCATCCTTGTCGCCCTCCTCTGAACCCTCTCCAGTTTGTCTACAGCCTTCTTAAAGTGTGGTGCCCAGAACTGGACGCAGTACTCAAGATGATGCCTAACCAGTGCCAAGTAAAGGGGAATTATCACTTGCCGCGATTTGGAAGCTATACTTCTATTAATACAGCCCAAAATTGCATTTGCCTTCTTTGCAGCCACATCGCATTGCTGGCTCATATTCAGTTTGTGATCTACCACAATTCCAAGATCCTTCTCACTTGTAGTATTGTTGAGCCAAGTGTCCCCCATTCTGTAACTTTGCATTTTTTTCCCTCTCCCTAGGTACAGCACTTAGCATTTATCTTTATTAAATTTCATTCTGTTGTTAACAGCCCAGCACTCCAGCCTATCGAGGTCACTTTGAATTTTGTTTCTGTCTTAGAATCATAGAACCATAGAAAAGTAGAGTTGGAAGGGGCCTACAAGGCCATCGAGTCCAACCCCCTGCTCAGTGCAGGAATCCAGGTCAAAGCATCCCGGACAGATGATTGTCCAGTTGCACCTTGAATACCTCCAGACTGGGAGAGGCCACCACCTCCATAGGTAGTTGATTCCATTGTCTTATTGCTCTAACAGTCAGGAAATTTTTCCTGATGTTTAGGTGGAATCTCCTGTACCTTGAGCCCATTATTCTGTGTCCTATAAACTGGGATGATCGATAAGAGCATTAGCTGTTCCACCCAACTTTGTGTCATCTGCAAATTTGATAAGCATTCCCTGTACCTCCTCATCCAAGTCATTAATAAAAATGTTGAAGAGCACTGGGCCCAGGACCGAGCCCTGCGGTTCCCCGCTCGTTACCTCTCCCCAGTTTGAGAAGGAACTATTGATAAGCACTCTTTGAGTCCGATTCTATAGCCAATTGTGGATCCACCTGATAGTTGTTCCATCTAGCCCACTTGTAGCTAGCTTGCTAATCAGGATATCATGAGGCACTTTGTCGAAAGCTTTGCTGAAGTCCAGATATATAATGTCCACAGCATTCCCACAGTCCACAAGGGAGGTTACCCGATCAAAAAATGAGATCAGATTAGTCTGGCAAGATTTGTTCTTGACAAATCCATGCTGGCTTCTAGTAATCACTGCATTGTTTTCAAGGTGCTTGCAGACTGACTTCTTTATAATCTGCTCCAAAATTTCCCCAGGGATTGATGTCAGACTGACTGGCCTATTTTTGTCAGGTTCTTCCTTCTTGCCCTTTTTGAAGATGGGAACAACATTTGCCCTCCTCCAGTCATCTGGCACTTCACCTGTCCTCCATGATTTCTCAACGATAATAGACAGTGGTTCTAAGAGTTCTTCTGCCAGTTCCTTTATTACTCTAGGATGCAGTTCGTCAGGCCCTGGAGATTTAAACTCGTTCAGAGCAATCAGGTGCTCCTTGACCATTTGCCTATCAATCTCAAGCTGCAATCCTGCCCCTTCAGTCTGCACTTCAGGTTTGCCAGGGGGGTCATAGACCCTATTTTGGGAGAAGACCGAGCCGAAGTAGGAATTGAACACTTCTGCCTTTTCTTTGTCTTCTGTTATCAATTTGCCATCCTCATCGCGTAGTTGAACCACCATTTCTTTCCTCTGTCTTTTACTGTGCATGTATCTGAAGAAAGCCTTCTTGTTGTTTTCAGCATCCCTCACTAACCTTAGCTCATTCTCAGCTTCAGCCTTCCTGCCACTATTCCTGCAGTTCTGTGCTACCTGCCTGTACTCTTCCCTTGTAGCCTGGCCTTCCTTCCACTTCCTATACGTGTCCTTTTTTGTTTTCAGGTCATCTTTGAGTTTATTGTGAAGCCCATTGGCTTTTTCTGTTGCACTCTGCCTTTTTTCCTTGTGGGAATTGTTTGCAATTGTCCCTTTAAAATTTCCTTTTTTAAATAACTCCCACCCATACTGTAGTAGGCCACTAACAGCCTGAGAGAGAGGGCTTCGTGTCTTTCTAAAGCCAGGACAGGACAGCCTCATTATAGTTGAGGAAATTTCTGTGTTGACAAAACAAAGTAATGCTTAGTGCATTATTATTTTTTTAAGATTACATAGGAATTTCATCTCCCACCTATTTCCTCTGACTTGTGTCTGTGTGTGTCTGTGTAAATTAAACACTCAACCTATGCCAGCCTGTGATGGAGGCCGGGTGGTGGTGGTTATGGAGCAGGAGAGCTCTAGGAGCCATTCTGGATTCCATGCTCCACCTAGGGATTCCTCCAAAGCATAAGTAATTCATCCAGCTCTTCACCAATACCCATAAATTGGGTGTGGGCTGCTGGTGGCCCTCCAGATGTTGCTGGAAAGCTACTCCCATAAAATCTTGCTGGCATTGGTAGTGGTGAGGCATGGTGGGAGTTGCAATTCGGCAACATATGGAGGGCCACCAGTTGCCCAGGCCTGCTATAAATGATGTGTCTACGCATAGACCTGTGTAGCCCAGTGCTGCCTCTCTGATAGATGATGTTTCACCCGCGAGTCAGGAAGAACACCCCAGCCCTAGTGCCCCACAGACCTACTACACAAGGATCGTTCCGGGCCTCTTCTCCATCCTTGGCGTGTGTGGCCCCCATGGCATAGAAACTCTAATAACAAATGTATTGTGAGATCTTAGCAACCATGGTCTGCTATTATACAGTCTCTTTTCCCCGCACATACCTACTGCACAAAGAAGGTGACTGGTCACGTCGCATGGATGTGAGTGGGTGACGATCCTGGAAGGGGCACAGGCCAATTTGTTTTCACGTTTTGCCTTTAAGATTTTACCTCCAGAATCAGAGGCTGTATCCCATTGAGTAGTGGCCACACAGAACAGAAGCCACGTCTTCCATTCTTTGGTCCTGAAGTGTGTTAAAGCTTCCCTGCCTGATCTCATTAGGCTAACATGCCTTTCTCTGTCCTTGTATAAGCAGTGGGCACTATCCCTTTGGAAACGAACGCAAACTACATTAGCGCCCCATAATTCACTTCACTTATCTTGTCAGATTGGGTGTAGCCGATGCACATAGCAAGAAAATCTAGATGTCCCCAGTTATCAACGTTATTAGCTTGTGAATACTCATTAGGTGCAGTAAAAGTTTTCTTTTCCTGGTCCTGAGTACTGAACTTCATTTTCTCTCACTTATACTGCTCTCTCAAATCTAACTTGTGGAAGCTCTGCAGCCTGCAGGCTCTCCGGCAGAGGGTAAAAGCGCTCTACCCACTCCTTTAGGGTCCCGGGGCAAGCCCTACCATTAGGCAGAGTGAGGCAGCCACCTCTGGTGGCAGATGATGGGAGGCGGCAGCAACGTGTTGGCAGAGAGACCTGTGTCCATGCAGGCGGTCTGCGACACGCCCTAAATTAGCCTTCTGCCTTCAGGCTCAGTGGAGGTTTAGCCCTCATCATCAAAGTTGAAAACAGATTCATCTGCCAGTTCAGTCAATTTTAGTGTATAAATGGAATGGGTGTGGGCAACATCTGGTTCTTCGCCTCAGGCAGCAAAATGTCTAGGACAAGGCTGGTTGGGTCCTGATACATGTCAGGTACCATGAGCTTTCTCTTGAGAAAGAAAAGTCAAAACCTGGCTGCATCTTAACAGTGGCCTGCTGATTGACCCTCAGAAAATTTGGGAGAAATGCACTGCTGCAGGTTGATGGAGATGATTTCCTGGCCCTCCTCTGTGTGACAACCTCTCTAGGACTGAGGAACCAGGGAGTCACCCCAACTCTCTTGAATCAGAAATACATGCAATGGCCTCCATTCTTGCTCTGACTATCTGTGTGGTAGGAAAAGAAGAACGTGCAAGAATCATGTCTCACAATGGGGGTCTATTCACTTGTGGCACCGAACATGTGTTCACCCTTTCCCTTGGTCAACAAATGGTGCTCCACATCGCCCTTGTCCAGAATCGCCTTATGAAAAAGCTTGCCTCACTTTTTGAAGAAGACTCGCTGTCAAACTGTTAAAACAAGGGGCCCTGGTTTCTGGTATGCTAATACACCAGGGTGAAGGGAGCCCTCGGGATCTCTTTGTTGCCTCTGGAGGAAGAGGAGGGCTAAAGCTCAGTGGTAGAGCACGTGGTTTGCATGCAAGAGGTCCCAGGTTATCCATTCTAGGTTTCAGCCTGAGCTTTGAATGAGCTATCCACGGTGCTCGACTTATTTTGGGGCTGGGATTCAGCACCGTGATCGGCTCCTTAAAAGTTCAGACTAAAACCCGGAGTGGATGCGCTGCCCTGCTGACATTTGCACCACCATCCTCCACTGGTCTGAATTTGTCTGTGCAAGGCAGCTTCCTGTATTCCTAAGAGGGAAAGGGGCAGTGGGTTGATAATTACTTTGCAACTTGGATGCAGCAGGGCACCCCTGATCACAATGCGTCCAAGGATTACAAACTCAGCAAATTTTCAAATTTTTATCCTGGGCTGCGCTTCACTGTTGCCGCCTGTCCTCGGTCTCATGGATATGCAACTTTTGTATAGGCATGGATAAAAACAAACGAGGGTCTAAGCTGGTCTTTAACCTCTTCCTGGACAGGGAATATTTATTACTCAAGTGGAGAAATTGACTCAAATGGTCAAAGTCTAAATCAAGATGAACTTCATCTTTACAGATCCCCCCCCCAAAAAAAAAAACATGCTTAGGGGTGTGTGTGTGGCTTGGTTAGTATACCTACCCCCTAGCCTATGGATCAGTCTACCAGTCCTAATAAGCCCAACCAGAAATAGAAAAGACACCGCTTGGTAAAAAATAGTGTTTACCAAATAAGGAAGGGAAGGTGGCATTATGGAAATGGGTGATTGGAAGACTCTTATGCCCATGAAGCTTAAATGTTTCTGGAAATGGTGGGCTGTGGGAGCAGAAATTGATAGATTTAGGAAGAAATGAAGCAGCAATGACTATAATTATCTGACTTAAGTGGAAAGGGAACCCAAAGGATGTAACTTCCTGGTTGGTTGCAAGAAAAATTACCACCTTCAACCTTTTCCATTTAGTACCTCAGGGCGACAGCAGTTTTTGTTAAAACTGATTTAAGTGGAGAGTCTTGCCAGTGGGGCTTCTAATGCTTCCATTAAATTAAGGAATTTAGAGGTCAGCTACAGAATTTTTGATAGCCCAGTGCTCCAGCTTCTTGCAGGACCAGTTCCACCTTTTGGACTCAGAACTGGCTACTCATGCATGGCTTGCAATTCCCTGCCAGGGACTACCATGGTTGTGCAGAGCTGACCGGTTGTGCTGTGTTATGTTAGGAATCCAGCCCTGGATGTAATGGGGCACGGTAGTTTGGTGCTGGCCACTGAATAGAAGCCATAGGAGGAGGTTCCTTGCCCGGCCCCTTGATGCTTTTTTCATGTGCAGAATAGCCCAGTCTTCCAAGCAATGGAGTCATTGCAGATGCTCAGGTAGAACCTGAGCTGGCCGGGAGGTGGGATGCTTCGGGATTGGACCATTTTTCTCCACCCAGGCTTTCGATTGGACAGTTCAAAGGTGCCCTTGTGGGCGAGTTGGCTGGGCACTGGCATGGCAACCAGGCCCCTATTTGCCTGCTTCTTCTGGATGTAGGGGGCCAATTTTTAATCCAGGAGGAAGTGCAGGCACCCCCTTGCTCCTTTGCCTCTGTGGTGGTTCCAGAGCCTTAGCAGTGTTCCTGGCAGCTCTCAGGCTATGCCCTCTGGAATAAAATGGATTCCTCAGCCAAGATGTCCAGGTAATGCCAGTTAGGTCCATTGTGCACACTACACATGCCAGAAGAACTCCTCTCCAAGGCCACCCAAAATTTTGCAGCATTACGGGTGACCGGCCAGACTGGGCGATTCATAAATGTAATAATAAATAAATGTAAATGTAATAAAATTGGGGATACTTTCTCTGATAGATTCCTTCTGGATTTTGAGGTTCTGCTTTTCCAAATACGTTGGCAGGAGCAGACCTGATCAATGTTGGAATCTGTGGTTCTTCCAGATTTGTGATTGTGGCATGTTAGCTTAATTGAAGGATCATAAAATACCTATGTTCTTCTACCATCTGGCTTTGGTTTGTTTAACCCACACCCGCAGTCTGTGGGATGGGTGTGCCACCTTCTTGGCTCTGTAGGGTGCGTGTGATGCTGGCACAGAGGCTGCACATGCCTGCATGCACACCACCATACATGTGCGCACACAGACAACATGCTCATGCCAGTAATGCCGACACAGCTCTTCCCTCACTGCTAGGAGTGGTGTGGAAATTGGGATCTGTATTGGGATCTCTGGAGGACTCCCTGGAGAGCACAGGAGGGGAGGGATTTGGCAGTGGTGTCGGGGTCAGAGCTCATTGGGGGGGGCACAGTTTGTGCACCCCTGCTGCAGGAAAACTGGTGATAAGCGCAGGGGGTGGGACCCTTCAGGTTTCACATTTGAAATGGGAGTAGTGTGGGACTTAAAAGAGCACCTGGAAGTAGGTATTTCCATCCCGGGGAACTGTAGCTCACTCATCCTTTTGGTTTGTTAATCCTTTTTTTCTTTTTCTTTCTTTTAATTTGTGGAAACCCAGATTGTGAAGCCAGGCATCTCTTCCCGCTATTGTGCAACTTCACAGCAGCAACCCCCTGCTCCATGCAGGAACCTAGAGGAGCGGAGGAGGGGTCTCCCATCCAGGTAATAACAACCATGCCTGACCCTGCTTAGCTTTGCTTACTGTTTGGTATTGGGCAATTAAAGAAGAGCATTAACCCTCTCAAGAGCAAAGGATGTGGAGCTCGCTTCTCAGTAGGCAGAAATTGCTGCTTTCTGGAGGCAAAATATGTCCCTGTTTCAGATGCTGAAAGCTGGGGGTTGATCCTTCTCACGCCATCCCCCCCCCCAAAAAAAACCTTTTTGGAATCGATCATACTTGTGGTTTTGGGGGGAAACACCTAATTATTTGGTTAAGGTGAATAATTTAGGGTTTTGCTTTCTTTATTACTGTGTGAGGGGACTTGTTTTGAAATCCTCAATGACCTAAAGCTTGGTTTGCTGAAAGGAACGCCCTCAGGTGTGGCTCCATCCAGCCTGTCAAACCGGGCCTGAGGCCGGATGGTACTGGGGCCTTAAACTAGTCAATTGCACTCCCTGATTTTCATAGATTCATAAATTTCATAGATCATAGAGTTGGAAGGAGCCTACAAGGCTATCGAGTCCAACCCCCTGCTCAATGCTGGAAACTAGAGGAGGCGTCTCCCATCCAAGTAATAACCGGGCTCGACCCTGCTTAGCTTTCCACGCTCAGACAAGCTGAGACGGCGTAAGCCACAGGCCTCTTTGAGGCTGGTGCAATTTCTGTTACCACACGCACTGAAACTCATATTTTAATATTAAGATCATTTAGGGCACGCTCCTAATCATGTTAAGACAGAAAAAGCCCAAGAACTTCCAGCATGCCCCAGCCAGCACAGTTGATTGGAGGGATGCTGGGAGTTGTAGGACATTTTTCGGTCCAAACGTGTGCAGGATTGCACCTTTATAATACTGTGTCATGATATTAACAGTGTTATTATTTAATAGTCATGGTTTTGCTCCCTATTTAATAGAGGTGGGTAATCAGTCAATGGAAAGTTTTTAATCAATGATACTTTGCAGCCTTATTATTATTATTGTTGTTGTTGTTGTTGTTGTTGCAAGTCACTTTGACTCATTTATTTCAGTCATTCCCCTCCCCCCAAGAATGAATCAACTCGACTTACAAAAGTGGAAATCCACTTCTTCTTGCCTGGAAATGCAAGTGAAAATAGCAGGCAGAGATGGCAGACATTCTCGTGGGGTTAGAGGAGTCTTACCAATTATTATACTTACTCCAGTGTCGCTCCCCCCCTTCCCCGCACTCCCCATTCCCATAGCTGCAGACAGAACCCAGGAGTCCTGCATCTCTGCCCCCACCCCAGTCAAGGCCCTTCCAGAGAACCCAGGAGTCCTGCATCCTGGCTTGGAAGGGGTTAAGCGCGTGCGCGCGTGTCTCCCCCCGCCCCACCTCGCCATGCACTCCCCCTCCCCCTGGTGTGTTCTTAATTACAGCTTTCCGGTTGCCGTCTGTGATCGAGGGAGCAAGACCGTCGCAGGGGGAGAGGAATAAAAAATAGAACAGGGAGAGGAGCAAAGAAAAGGGTATTTAATGAGAAGCTGTTTGGTTTTTAATCTCAAACTGTGTTGTCAAGATCTTGAATATCTTTGGCCCTGAGCTACACTGTTTATTCTGCAGGTCCCCTTAGGGGAAGCACCTCATCTCAACCATTTTGGACCCTACTCCTTTTTTAAAGCCCTTTTTGGGTTGTTAATGGTGTCTTTTGGCGTGTGTGCAATAAACACTCCATTGTGGATCTTGGTTGGGGATCAAGGTATCTCTTGTCTTTTACCACAACACTTTTTCATTGGCAAGATGCCGCCTTCCCATTTCACCTAGTGCAGGTGTGAGGAACATGCGGCCCTCTCTGGATATTGTTGGACTGCAACTCCCATCAGCTCCAGCCAGCAGAGCCCATGATGGAAGTTGCAGTCCCAACGGGATGGCTACACGTTCCCCATCCCTGATCCTTGCATGTCAATTATGTGGAATTGGTGATCTGTGGAATGTGGTTACGTGTGCATTGTCACAAGTTCTGCTGGATACTGCTTTGGGCGTCTTTCATGATGAAAGATGCAACCTGCCACCTTCACACCTGTGGCCTTCAGTGACCGGCTTCATAAATGATTATCAGTATTATTTAAGCTTTAGGGCATGGGTGGGCAACCACCGGTAGCCCTCCAGATGATGTTGGAGTACAACTTCCTTGAGCCCCAGTCAACATGGCCGATAGGGATGATGGGATTTGTAGAGTTGTGTCTGGAGGGCTACCTATTTTTGAAAGTGGGTGAGTGCTGTATCATGGACCTAAGTAGTAAATGCCAACAGGGTTATCACTCCCATCAGTTGGCACCAAGGTATAGGGCTGGGCTTCACCCGCCTTAGCATAAAACTAACTCTACATCAAGGATGGAGAACCTCTGACCTGTGGGCCACATTGGCCCACTGGGCTAACACATCTGGGGCTTGGGAGAGGCCCCTCTCGTAAGCCCTGCCCACTCAAAAGGGAGAGGAGATGGGAGAGTGATTGGGCGGATGAGACAGACAGAAATCTGGCCCCCGCGGCTAAACTGTTCCCCACCCCTGCTCTATAGGAAGCTATTTGGTTTTTAAAAAAATTTATTTAAATTTTTTAAACAATATATAAAACAACTAAATTACAAACATAAAACTTATATAGTGCTCCCATCACCACAGGACCATATAATAAATTCTATCACAATAATCTATAATTATTCATTATTATAGAAATACAACATATCTTGACATGACATGCTCCCTTTCCCCTTATTTAAAACAAAATCCAAAAATAAATAAATTTTTAAAATCTCAAGTTCTTTTTCTTTTGAATATAAGAACTTTGCTATTAGTAATAGTAGAAGTAGTAATTTATTAGTGAAAAAGAATTGAAATGGAATGCTCCTCCTTCTGCACCACCCAAATTCAGTAGCTACAGCTATCCCCAGCTATGAGAGGATCACACCTGCTTGCCATGTACCTGTTAAAGAGATGAGGAGCCTGTCAGGTGAAAAAATAGGTGGTGGCGATGCTAATTTAGCACTCACATAATTAAATGCACAGGGATCGAAACCCAGACTTCTCAGGAAAAAGCACTCAAAGACCTGGAGCTGGATGAATGAATCTGTCCATTTTGGTTTCTGTCACATTCAGATGTTTTAAATCTCAAATTCTTTATGTCCCAAATTAAGAGAAGGTTGAGAACTTTGGCAAATTCCAGGTTCTCTCTTGATCTTGGTGGTCATTCAGTGCTAGACATGCTGGTCTAAATTCTCCTTTAGGGCAGGGACAGGTGGTCTTGTCTCCTTTGGAGTTGCCCTATATCTGGAATAATCTCTTTCCCTCTTCACTTGTCTTCGGCACCCCTTTTAGGGAAGCATCGGCGCATCCTCAGTTTTACAGGCTGCTTTGCTGCCGGCGTGTTCCTTGGTGCCTGCATCACGCACATGGTGGCCGATGCACTGGGGGACATCCGAGGGGAATTTGAAAAGTGGTGGCAACAGGTGGGTGCCCTCCCAGGGGCCTCTTCTCTCGGATTCCCCTGCGATAATTTGTGGACAGTCTGTAGCTCAGTGGGAAAAATGGTGCTTTCAATGCGTACGGTCCCAGTTTCAATCCCCAGTTACAGTGATGGGTAAGAACTTCACCTGGGACCCTCAAGCATCACTGCCAGTCAGAGTAAACGCAAGGATGCTGAACCTCGGGTCCATGGGCCCAATCCCACCCCCAGGGTCCCAACCGTTCCCCCCAACTCCCGATTGGTATTGTCCAGCATCTGCACCGTTCCACCCCACCACATTCTGAACGGTTGAAATGCTTCGCCTCAGGCAGGGCTCTCCAACTTTGGGTCCGCAGATGTTCCTGGCCTACAGCTCCCAGTATACCCAGCCAGCAGGGTGAATGGCAAGGGATTCTGGGAGCTGCAGTTCAGCAACATCTGGGGACCCAAGGTTGGAGAGCCCTGCACTAGAGGCACAGGTGGACTCGGTGGCATGGAGCACCATGGATCAGGCTGATATACCAACTACATCCTTAGCTGGACAGAGATAGCCTAGCAAGTCCTAAATGGCTTCGGGCCAGGTTATCTGAAGGATTATCTCCTCCCATATATAACTGCCCAGACCCAAAGATCGTCCTCAGCTGTCCTTCTTTGGGAGTGCCTGTCGAAGGCAGTGAGGTGGGCGGCTACTGAGAAGAGGGCCTTTTCTGTTGTGGCCCCCTGGTTGCGGGGTGAACTTCCCCGGAGAGGCTCCCCTGGTGCCTACATTGTGGTATCTTTGGCACCAGGAGAAGACCTGTTTTCTTTTTCCAGGCATTTTAGTCTTTCAGTTGCTGTCTTTGACCGGCTGCTAGTTTTTATTTTGCTCATTCTTTTATTTATTTGTTTCACACTGTACTTTTAAACTTTTGTATTGTACTTTATCATGTTTTATATTTTGGCTTTAATGGTCGTGAACTGCCCAGAGAGCTCCAGCTATTGGCTGGTAGGGAAATGTAATAAAAAATAAAGACATAAAGAACTGTTTTAGGAATTGGGCACCTAATGTCTTAAGCTTGACGGAGATACCAAGCAAGCATTTGGGTAGAAGGTGATGTGAAAGACCCTCTTGCAAGATCTTGGGAGGGCTTTGGCCGGTCAAAATGGACAGCATTGGGCTAGATCAGGGGTGCATAACCTCAGGCCCTGTGTCCAAATCTGGCCCACCTGGTGAAATATGTGATTGGTGGGGCACCTTAAAAAAAATGTTGCTAAGTTGTCCTTCATGTTTCCACAACTTTAGAAATAGAATTTGGGTGGAGGACAGATGGATGTAAATGCATGAGCATTAACTTTCCATGTGGTGTGCTACCTTACCACGTTGCCAGTGGCGTGAGTAGGACTGACCTTGGAGCAAAAGTCCAGGGTGCCCAAAGGACCACCCAGAGAGCGGCAGGTGATGAGGGCACCAGGGAGACAGAAGCAAACGCCATTTTATTCCTGTGGTCATCATGATGATGCTATGATTTAGGTGAGCTTAAAATGCAAAACTGTGCGTGCTCAGAGTATTTTTTAAAAAATCAGGGTTGGCAAACATTCTGACATATCAGCAATGTAGAAGCAGTTGTAAAGCATGGAATTGTGGGGTGAGAGAGGGAAATGTTAGTTGTGTGCTTCACAGCTGAAGTAATACACAAGACCACCTAAAGAGCCCCCCCCCCCTATAAGACCGTTAAGTCCAGGGTCTAAAATGTCCCAGAAGAGAAGCTATTCTCAGGTGCCCGTGAGAAACTTTTTTCATTATGCCCAGTGCATTTCGGAAAGGACTAAAGTGACTTAGCCATGCCACTGCGTGTTTCGTGCTGCAGCTCATCAGGCGCACTTTGAACTGTTGATAAACCCGATATCTGAAAAGTGCTGAAAACAGAAATGCTTGGAATGAATAGATCACAAAGAAACAGCTTGATCATCTCTCCTTCCCTGTGACCAGCTCAACATTCTGAGTGCTGGACCTGTCAAAAGCAGCACTAAGGCTAGCGAATGCTTCCTTGTTCTGCTTTAGGTATGTTAGATTTATGGCCGAAACCTTGGAGGTCCCCACCCCTCCTTTCAAACAGCATCATAAAGCCGCTTGTAAAATTCTTCAACTGTCCCCGTGGCATCAACCAAGTCAAACAAAAGGGTGTATTGATCTTCATGTTACCGCAAGCTCGGGCGGGTCCATGGGCCCAATCCCACCCCCAGGGTCCCAACCTTTCCCCCCCAACTCCCGATTGGTATTTTTCCAGCATCTGCACCAGTCCACCCCAGCACATTCTGAAAGATTGAAATGCTTTGCCTCAGCCAGGGCTCTCCAACTTTGGGTCCCCAGATGTTGCTGGCCTGCAGCTCCCCGTATACCCAGCCAGCAGGGCTAATGGCAAGGGATTCTGGGAGCTGTAGTCCAGCAACATCTGGGGACCCAAGGTTGGAGAGCCCTGGCCTCAGGCTCAATGGAGCTTCATGCTAAAACATGCTCCTTTGGGGGAGGGGGTAGTTCTGGGGTTTTTGACCCTGCCCTGCCCCCTTCAGCTTTCCTCCCCGTCCATAACTAGAATGCAGCCTCCTGAGAGCTTCTCCAAAATTGAATTCAGCCTTTGGGGTGAAAGAGGTTCAACCCCCCTGGATTAGACAATACTAGCGTGGCAGAGTCTGATCTGGTATAGGGCAGCTTCTTACGTTCCTCTGGATCTGACACCCCACACATTTTCGTAGGTAAAGATGCTGCACTTGAGATCAGTGGCAGCTGGTGACTCCTGTGTCGGTGGGGCTCCCATTCCATTGCAGGTTTTATTCTGAGCTTTATAGGAGCTATCCATGGTGCTGTACTCCACCCCCAAATCACTCCTATAAAGCTCAGAATAAAAGCTGCAATGGATGAGGAGCCCCACTGACAGAGGAGTCACCAGCCCCCCCTGCTACTGGTCCTGACTGGCTCTGTGCTACCTCCAGGGTCAGAGGCAAGATGCCTATGTGCACCAGTCGCCGGGGAACATGGGCGGGAGGGTGCAGTTGCACTCATGTCCTGCTTGTGGGATCCCGTGGGCAGCTGGTTGGCCGCTGGACCCTTGGTCTGATCCAGCATGGCTCTTCTTATGTTCTTAGGCTGTTACACCGAAGTAGGTAGAGGGTTTGGGGGGGGGGATGGGTGTTTTTTGTATGTATCCAACTCTGCTGTTGTGCTTACACACAGGGCGGATTTCTACACAAGCAGAACAGCACCTCTGAAGATGACGATGATTCTGAGGCGAGTGTCCCATCTCTGGAGCATTTCTCTTCTCTCCCGCTCCCTTGAGGTTTATTAATCAGATGAGTTTGGGATAGGTCCCAACCATTGAGTTCAGTTAGGGCAGCCTTTCCAGATATGTTGGACTACAACTCCCATAATTCCCAGCCAGCATGGCCATTGGCCCTAAAAGTGCCTAAATCAGCCTTCCCCAACCTGGTGCCCTCCGGATGTGTTGGACTACAACTCCCATAATTCCCAGCCAGCATGGCCAATGGCCATGCTGGCTGGGAATTATGGGAGTTGTAGTCTGTGATGCCCCTCACCACTCACCACCACCTGTGACCACTCACCCAGTCTCCTCCACTGCCACCAGCCCCCTCCAGGGTAACCAATTCAGACCACACCTTTTAAGTTTTAAAAATGAAATAAGTTTATTTAACTACAACTAAGGGTAGGGAAATGGATAATGTTATTGGATTCCAAATGTTGAAGAGTCTCTCTCTCTCTCTCTCTCTCTCTCTCTCTCTCTCTCTCTCTCTCCCCCGCCCCCAGACAAGACTCGAGCTCCCAACTCCACTCAGACCTCTCCCCCCACTCTCCGCTCACTTCCGCAGCTCCCCTCAAACTCCACTCAGACCTTTCTCCCTCCCTCCCTCTACGGACAGCCCTCTGTGACTTCCCTCCTCCTCCCTCAGACTCCGCCCACTGCGTATGTCACAGACCCCCTTCTCACTCTCTCAGCCAATCAGCATGGATCCAACATTCCACACTCCTCTCACACTCCCCCCTCCCCTCACATACTAACAGGTATAACACTTTGCCCATGGGCAGGGGCATGACATAGTCCAACACATCTGGAGGGCGCCAGGCTGGGGAAGGCTGATGCAGGGACTTTTGTGCCCTGGGCGTTAGCTGAAGGATGAAAAGGGGTGTATGCCCCGCGACTGTGCCTCGGGGAGTCAGGTTGTACATTGGTCTGGCACAAGGGGTGTCCCATCTTGCACTCTAGTCTGTGGCCGAGTGCTCTGAACTTTGCACCAGAAATGGGTTATCTGAGGATCAACATCCCAAGCTTGCTCTCCTTGTGTTTCATAACCTGTTTAATGACTTGGCTCAGCTCTCCTTTGGCTTCAGTCAGTGCTTATTAAGTACAAATATTACCATAGCAAACTTTAAAACACTTACCTGGATAGTTCTGCTGCTCTTAAAGTCTGTTATAGTTACATATGAACATTTGGTTTTATAGACTAATAAGGACATCAGAAATAAGGACAAACTCATTCTCTGGGTGCGGATCCTTACAGTATGTAGCCAAAACATGCACAAGACAGAGGTAGCCAGAAGGAAGGACATTTGGGAAGGAAACGTGCCAGTTCTTTCTTTCCCACTGTTGTAACTTTCAGCTACATCATTTTCCATTAGAACATATTGAGACCTCAGAACATATTGAGATCTCAGGACAATGTCAGATCAGCAGCTTGGGGTATTGCCAAGGCTTTGGTGTATCAGAAGGGCCCAGTGCTCATCTCAACCCCTTCGTGATGCTGCTTCTTGCTGCCTTTGTCACTCATTACTTGTCCACTTCCTCAGATGGGTGAACAGCAAAGATATTTAATTTCCACTCAATTCCCTGCTCTCTCTTTGGGATGATGGTAAGGACTGAACCAGCTGCACTCAACCCCCACTGCCACAGAGAACTGCTTTCCATAATGTGGGTTTCTTCAGATGTTTTGGCCATTAATCTCCCTGCAGTTAACAAACTTACAATTAGTTCCTTTATCTCTTGAGAACAGACAAGTTTCTCCGTTATTGTTGCTGATATAGTTCGGTGGCCTATGGCTTTGAGCAATAAACTGCTCCCTACTTCATACTGGTCCTTTGCAAATCTGAAGCTGTTCAGAAAGTTAGACCAAATCTCCCAAGTGGCCACTCCATCCCAATATATTTTTATAAATAATTGTACTGTCCCAAGATGGAGCATGGCACACCTTGTAGTGGGAAGTGAACAACATGTGTGGGGCTTTCTGGATATAGACAAAACAGACAATATGCCCTTTAATTATTACAATAATGGTAATCAGTACTGGCAGCCCCATGAGTAACCAAAGTCTCCGTGTGCAAAATCAACACCCAGACAACACATTTCTGGTGTGAGATGTTATGTTCTGGTTATATAGACACCTGCTGGGAGGCTGATTTCAGGCAGGGACCGGTCTGTCAATTCAGGGTTTTCTGTAGGTTCTTCCCAGACTGATACTGTTGGTGGAGGCAGTCAGTGATCATGACATTGTCTGTGTGGGCTATGGTTCAAAAATTCTTAGTACTTAGTCTGAGTTTGCTGCTGCGACTGATGCATTATTTTGCATTATTATGCCTTATTTGCAGCAAGAGTTCAAAGTCTTCCAGAAGTAGCTCAAGGATGAGTGTTCAGATGAATTCATATAGTCTTTCAGATGAGATTACCATTGGTGAATTTGTATCTATGAAACTTGTGAATATCGTTCCACCGGGGTTTAGGGCACATCCAGATTCTTCTGCACCAAGTGTTTAGTAAGTAGTTCTCTCTCTCTGTCTCTCTCTCTGTTTCCCTCTCTCTTTCTCCCCTCTCTCACCCCCTTTTGAAAAGTTATGTACTGCCTCTCTCTGGTGAAAAGTTTTCAACTGAGTGAAGTTATCATTCTTAACTTCATGAAATAAATCAGTACTGTTAAGTATGAGCCTGTCTTTTCCTTTACTATTCAATTCTTTTCAAATCCTTGATGGTGTCTATTCAGACTAAATTTCCACAGCTCTACTCAGAATAGACTGAGTCATCAGCAGGTCCAGATGAGATCTGGTTCTTACCTTCAGGATATCCAAGTGCTCATCAGTTGCTGGAAGTGTAGCTTGCGGTGCTCAAAAATGTTACTTTTCTATGCTGCATGTGCAATATTGTGTTCCTGTACATTTGTACGTAGATAGATTGAAAGATCGAGACCTAAGCATTATGGCAACACTGATATAATTTTTATTTTAAATAATTGTGATCATTCCAGACTTATAGAGATGTCTATCAATTTCCCCAAAGCTTGGCATGGATAAAAAGAATAATCAACACCAATAGATGCAAACCATTGAAAAAACATCAAAGTGGATCACATCGTTTTTATTAATATGTACATTCATCAGTGGGAAAAGGAAGAACAAGGAAATTCATAAAAGAAAAAGGGGAAAAGAGGGAGCCATACTCTATGCTTTATCATTCTCAGGCTTCAAATGGATGGATGTGTCTGTATTCCACATTAGGGTGCTTCCTTCATACAAGGGACTCCTATTGCTACCAACCAAAAGGCATTGTGCAGCTCTTCTGTCTTTCTCTCCTTAATGATTTACACACACACACACACACACCTGGCTGGATAAAGATGGAAGAAATGGTGCAAAAGATGGGAGGGTTACAAGGTGAAGACAACACTGTCTGAGCACACCCCAAAATTTCTGTGAATGAGGCAGTTTTTCTATTACTACATTTCCATATAATCTGGAAAGGTTTTTTTTTTTTTCGTTTGTTTGTTTTTAAAGGTCCCCAAGTCCTTAGAATCAGTACGAATTGGGAAAAGCCAGTCCGCTGGAGAATCCACAGGTCAATTCGTGGGAATCCAAACTCATTTGAATCTGCTGCAGATTTCTCTCATACGTATCCCCAGTCTTTCTGTGTCTGGGGCACATTGGTGTCTAGGTGCAAGAGACCCTGCTCAGCTCCAGGTCTCTTTGGCGTTACCATTTACAAACATGCTGCCTTAGCAGACAATCCATCTCTCGTTAGTCTGAGCAATTTTTGTCTATTCTGTTGATGACAGCTTCCTAACTGGTTAGTTTTGAAAAACATAATGCAGCCTGTAACACACTTTATTTAATACTGCATGAAAATCTCATTGCAGCATGATCCCTAAAAATTACCAGTATGTCCTCGCCTACATTTTTGCCATGAACGAGATCAACAGGAATGCTGAACTGTTACCCAACACCACGCTGGTTTCCAAGATTTATGATAATGCTTTTAACTCAAGGCGAAGCTCTCGGGCCACTCTGGATCTCCTCTTCACAGGACAAGGGAATCATGCCAATTACAACTGTGCCAGGGAAGGAAAACTCGTGGCAGTCATTGGAGGGCTCACCTCCCAGAACTCCATCCAGATGGCCAACATCTTGAATTCATACAAATACCCACAGGTATGTGCTTAGAATTAAAACATTAAAATTGGTAAGCATAAAAGTCTTTGCTCAGCTCACTGAATTCCTTTTTTGATGGCGCTGCCATAGTGTACCTATCTCGATTGCTGGAACAGGCACTCACAACAAGAAGAATTCCAGGTCGTGATAGGTGAATGACAGGGCTGTAAACTGTGAGAATTCTTCTACTTCCTGCATAGAATCTACTCCCATCCTGTTGATTCAATGATCAACAAGCCTGCCAGTTTAAGACCAGCGTTAAGGCTCTCTCATGCTGGCTCAAGCTTCTCAAATGGGAAGCTAAGCCTGATGCCTTAACTGATATGCCCAGTGATCAGTCATGATGTTGTGCTATGTCACAAACTGTGCTTGTTTACAGTTTACTCTCCATGCACCCACACTGATCAGGGTTACAATTAGGATTGTAGCCTTAATCTGAGCCAGACCTCTGCCCTTGAATCTGTTTTTAACTACCTGGTTCACAGTACAAGCCTATGCAGCATATCTACTCAGAAGGATGTCTCATCGAGTTCAGTGGGACTTGTCTTACTCATAGATAATTTTATATAGAATTACAGGCTTTCAGTGCAATCCCATTACAGGCTTTCGGTGTAATCCATGACACTTTAAACCCACAGAGGGTCTGAAGCTGAAAGTTGCCCCTACTTTCCCTCCCACGAGGCAGGTTGTAACGTAGTGCTTTCCCCCATGATTCACCCCCCTGCATGCACTCGCTCAGTGTGGCTCCCACGGGCGCCCCACCAAGTGTGGGGGGAAATGACAGTCTGAGCAGCCCGGGAGCCCTGCTGGCTTTGCCTGCCATTTCCTGCCAGCTGGCAGAAGCTCCCTCCTATTCCCTGCCACTGCTGCGGTGGCGACCCCAAATTCACCCTTGCCAGGGAGCGCAGCAGTGGCAGGGTCTGCCGCGTGCCCTCTTCCTGCTTGGGAAGGGGGCATGTGGCAGAACCCACCATGGCATTCCATAGCAATGGCAGGTTAAACCCACCATTGCTATAGAGTGCCACGGTGGTGGAAGTGGCAAGGGGGATTGGCCATGCACTGCCAAGACAGTGTGCAGCCAATCCCCCTTGCAGACACTGATGTGGTGCTCCCTAGCAGTGGCAGGTTAAACCCTGAAGCTCACTCCTCTTTCCTGCCATCTCTGCCTGCCACTTCAAGCCAGCGGGTAACCCACTATGTAACCTGCCATTGCTAGGGAGCACTGCGGCCGTGGTGTCCACCATGCACCCTCTTCCTGCTTGGGAAGGCAGTGCACAGCAGACACCGGCGCTTTTTCCCTGAGTCCCAAGTGATGCTCAGGGAGAAGGAGGCACATGGCCATGGCCATGGACCCTGGTGGCTTCCCTGCACACTCCTGCCAATGCAGGACATCAGCAGAAGCATGTGGGGAAGCTGATGACTGCCACACCAAGTCCCGCTTGGGCAGTTGGCTGGCTGTGATTGGCCAGAGCCCCTTGGCCAGAGGGGGGCCCTTGTTTGCCGCTCTTGCCAAGGGGCTCTATAGCCATCTGGCTTGGCAATGGCTTAGCATGTCATCCTGGTTCTGATAACACGCTAAGCCTACTAGGGTTTTCTAAACCTGGAACAAGCCATGGCTACATGGGGTGGTTTAGAAGCCACCCCAGGACACTTCTAAATCACACGAGAGGTTAAGCCAATGTAGGTTTATACCTAGAGTGGCTTAACATGTCATCCGAACCCAGTCAGTGTCTGCACAGAAGTTAGTGTCATTATTTTCAGCAATTGCAGCCTTAGAATCTCAGACTTTTACATTTTCTTTCTGGCAAAACTCCTGATCCCTTCTCTGCTGGAGGTGGCTTGGGGGGAGCTTTGCTTCCCTATTGAATTCCTGAATCTTGTGCAGGCGTGAGAGACAGATAGACCTGCCATTGTTAAAAAAAAAAAAGTTGGAAGCAAGCGGGGGAAAGGGGAAATGAGGAGTGACTGCCTTCAGGCATACACAGAGTGATTTTACTTTCAGCAATAACAACCATTTCTTGTTAGAAATTTAATACTGCAACATTTGGTGTAGGTTTTAGGATTTTAAGACGTTAGAATCCAAAAAGTGTAAAAAAGAAAGAAAGAAAGGAAAGTGTTCCAGGATCCCAGAAACTACCTAGAAAAAGTATTTGAAAAAAATGAGGAGCCACTTTTGGTGGCGGCTCTCTGTGCTTCCTTACCTGGTCTGGGGACCAGGAGCAGCAAAGCAGTGTCCTCCAGTCCTGAAGTCTCTGTCCAGTATTGTTTCGTTCGTTGGTGATAGGGAGTGGAGGAAGAGTGAGTGAGGATTTTCTCAGGAGTAAATCCCACTTTGTTTAATGGGGATTACTCCCTAGTAATTGTGTAGGTTTGCAGGCTAAGAGCATGGATTATTATGGTCTATAGTGCATTCCCACACTTTCCCTTGCCAGTGTGCCATGTTCAGTTTTCAATTAATCAGTAAATGTTCAGGGTGCCATACAACTCTTTGCTGGTCGCAGGGATTCCATCTTCCTCATCTGCATTTGGGTCTGAAAGACTTGGGAAAAGTGTGGGCCCATAGAGGGTACCTTTTTAGCAGACACAATTTAGGACATTGCACAGTTCCATCTTAAAAGCAGGCAAGAGGTTAATTAGTTTGCCTCCTATAAATGTAAAGTATAGAAATTATTTCTAATTATGCACATGTATTTGCATATGTAAATTAGGGATGGGCGCCCAACCCGGCTGTTTTTACTGTATACTACAGTATACTCAATGTAAATGGTGTATCTTATGCCATTTTCTATGCAAACAATGTAGAGCCGGGGAAAGGCAGGTCGAGCGGAGCTTGGGGGGGGGGGTTGAGCCCAGTGAGTTTGCCGAGCTCCCACCCCCCTATCAAGCAAGCTCCACACACATCCCTAACAAATTAGCATATGTGAATTTGTGCATTTTTTTGTCCTGTTGGCCAGAGCCCCGGATCTTTTTGGTAACTAGCAGCACCCCAGGCTGGATACATTCAAGAAAGGTCAACGAAGCTAGTAAGTGCCACTGAAAATTAGGGTGGCCACTTACATACCGACAAAAAGGAGGAAATGCATCACCCAAAAAGAGGACCCCAATTTGCAAAACATTTGCATGTGCTGATGTATATGTATATGTATTAATGCGAATTTAAAAATAAGTAAAATTTAAATAGAAATACAATACATCTCACCATAATGAGGACAACTGACCTGGGAACCTGTGTGAATTATCACATTTTGCTCCACTATGCATGACTCTGTTAACTTTTAGTTTGGCTAAAATGAGCCATGCGTTAAACTATTCAAGCGTAATGGCTGCTTTTCATTTTACCTTCTTGTGAGGCAGAGAAGAGAAATAAAGAGAGAAAAACGTATCCATTCATAATAGCTGGGACAGATAACCTGCTTGTGCTCCAAGTCTCCCTCAGAGGGCTATATTTAAAATCAACCTTCCCCAACCTGAAGCCCTACAGGTGTCTCAATCTGGAACTCCCATAAACTCCAAACAGCATGGCCAATGGTCAGGAATTATGGGAGCTGTCGTCCAAAACATCTCACAGGCACCAAAATTAAGGTTGGAACAATGAGATCCCGACAGAAACCAAAATTGACAGATTCCATCTATTTGTATAAATGGGTATAACTTGGAGGAATTGATTCCTAGCTGCAGCCATTGGTGGCACTGGCCTTCACACAAGTGCTTTAGCAGGTATCATGTGCATCTGATAGTTAAAATATGTAGAAATCATCAAGACGTAAGTTGTCATGGAATGGCTCTTTGGCTGGGATGCTTTGGGGAGAGACCACACTGATGTTTGTGGGGGCATCTCTAGGCGGTGTCAGAAAGGACAGATTACCTGGGGTGCTGATATAATGGTCTGCTAAATGACTAGCTCAGAGTTAGGGCCCATAGCTCAGTAGAATAGCTCATGAACTGAATAATCCAGATTCGATTGCCTGCATCTCCAGGTAAAAAGCTCTGAGGGTAGGACTGCAGACTGAGCATCCAACATCCTCTTTCTTCTCACTGGTCCTTTGCCAAGCAAAAGTCATTCGGAAAGTTAGACCAAATTTCCCAAGAGTCCACTTCATCCCAATATAGTTTTGTACACAGTCAAAAAAATCCCTTTATTTGCATCAGCCACCGGCCTTAGCATGAATTAAAATATATAGAAATAGAAAACAAGATTATACTTGACTAAAATTACCTTAGTTGCGTTCTTAAAATTTGCGTTGAACAAAAATGCCATGATTCATATGTAAATAAATAGTCCTTTGGACATAATTAAAATCAATAAAACAACAGTTAGACTTCTGCTCAGTTAATTAGCTGTGAATAATGAGGTCTCTAATAAGTTGATAGATCTTATTTTAATAGACCCAGCTAAAATTTTTGTGGTTTTTGTTGTGACCTGTTTATTTTGATCTGCGAGAAGAAAAGACACAGAAGCAATAACCAACCGCCCTGGAATAGATGACAGTAGTGAAGAAATAATAATACATGATCTATTGTTTTAATACTGCCATCTCTGCATGGGCATAAGCAATTCTCCGATGGAATTCTTTTAAAACGGCCCTCCAGTGCAGCTGACAGTAGTATGTCCAGTCTTGCCTGAGTGAAGGCTCGTCTGTACTTTACAACCGTTAAGTTTTGCAAATAAGATGCCAATGTGTCGAAAAGCCTAGATGGAAAATAGTCATACCAGGGGCAAAATTTTCTTGTAGTGGCCAAATTAAAAAAGGCGGGGTATAAATATAATCAATCAATCAATCAATCATAGAATCATAGCAAAGTAGAGTTGGAAGGGGCCTACAAGGCCATCGAGTCCAACCCCCTGCTCAATGCAGGAATCCAGGTCAAAGTATCCCTCACAGATGGCTGTCCAGCTGCACCTTGAATGCCTCCAGAGTGGGAGAGCCCACCACCTCCTTAGGTAGCTGATTTCATTGTCTTATTGCTCTAACCGTCAGGAAATTTTTCCTGATGTTTAGGTGGAATCTGGGTTCCTGTAACTTGAGCCCATTATTCCGTGCCCTACAAACTGGGATGATCGAGAAGAGATCCTGGCCCTCCTCTGTGTGACAACCCTTCAAGTACTGGAAGAGTGTGATCATATCTCCCCTCAGTCCCCTCTTCTGAAGGCCTAACATTCCCAGTTCTTTCAGTCTCTCCTCATAGGGCCTTGTTTCCAGCCCCTTTATCATCCTTGTTGCCCTCATCGGAACCCTCTCCAGTTTGTCTACATCCTTCTTAAAGTGTGGTGCCCAGAACTGGACGCAGTACTCAAGATGAGGCCTAACCAGTGCTGAGTAAAGGGGAATTATCACTTCACGTGATTTGGACGTGTGTGAAGGCGCTGTCTAATTAGGACTTTTGCTTTGATAAATCCCAACGTTAATAAATGCTGTGACGATAAGCCAAAAGAATGCAGCTTAGAGATAGTGCTCTTCATCTAAGCCCTCACATGGGAATCCTGCAAGACCAAGGGGAGTAAGCCAGTAGAAGTTAAATTCAACTGGAGCCAATAGTTAAATGTCTTGCCCCAGGCCTGTCGAGTAATTGAGGGGAGATTAGCCTCCCAACGCAAAGATGCATTTGGAATTTTGTATACAGTTTTACTGTCCCAAGATGGAGCATGGAACACTTTGTAGTGGGAAATGAACAACATGTGCTTGGAATTCAGGACTTTGACAAAATAGCCCATCTGCCCTTTAATTATATCAGTACTGTTCCTTTTGGCGGCCCCGTCAGTAATCAGAGGCCTCTGTGTGCAAACTGCAAAATAAATTCCAAGAACAACACAGTTCTACCGTGATATGCCACATTCAGCATATGAAGATTCCTGTTGACTCCTACACGACCCATTCCAACCCGAGAGGCTGATTTGAGGCATGCACCAGTCTGTCAATCCAAATGTTTCTGTAGCTGCTTCCAAGCCTGATACTGTGGATGGTGGCAGTTGGTAATCATGAAGCGGTCCATCTGGGTAGTGGCACAAGATTTCTTTGTACTCTGCCTGAGTTTGCTGCTGATACTTCTGCACTATTCTGCATTAATACTGTAAAGGACCTCCGCAGGTCCTTTGCGTGAGTTCAGAACGGAAAGGGTTAACCAGCACGGAGGAACCCTTCCCTTGCGGCTCTAGCCAAAGCTAAACTCAGCCACAACCTGAATTGACACGGGAAATAGACTAAACAGCAAATCTATGGTTGTTTAAAACACCTTTAATGGAGCGGAACTAATAGACTACAGGAATTTCACAGTATAAACAGAAAGAGTCATAAGAAACCAGTTGAGCGTAGCACCTGCAATGCACTCACGCTTCCCAGGATAGGCTAGAGGACAGGCTTGTTAGACACAGAGCAACAGAACACCAGAGAACCTAACTCACTAGCCTCGTTCTCACCTGCGGGCAATCACCAGTGCCGCGCCCAGGGCTGTATGGCCGCTAGCTGACTGAAGTCAGGGACTTAATCCGTGCAGAGCGTGCACTGGCTTCCATCAACCTGATGATCAGAAGTTTGCCCAGACTCCCTTCTTCCAGACCGCTCCCTGTCCCAGGTGATTCGTCAGGCGGATCCCGCCCCGCGGAGGGGTGGTATCAGGTGGGTGTTCCTGAGGGTCATCTTGCAGCTCTTTGAGACTACAAGATGTTTTGCACCTCTTCGGGGTGAATTGTAAATGTGCTGAGAGATCTAGGAATATCAACAGGGTCACACTCCCCCTGTCCTGATATAGGTAATCATACAGGGCAACCAAAGCTGTTTCCGTCCCAAAACCAGGCCTAAACCTCGACTGAAATGGATCTAGATAATCCGTTTCACCCAAGAGGGTCTGGAGTTGGTTGGTTGGTATGCGGCGGGGAATCAGCTGAGAGGCGGGGGCTTGCCCGGCTCTGCCTAGGAACCCTCTGCTCTTCCACCGGCGGGCGGGGTAGGGCCGGTGGGCTCCGGAGGTCGCCGCGGCAGAGCTGGCCCTGCGCCCACCCGCTCGCGTCCCTGCTGCGGGGGGGGGTGCCGCCGCTGTGCCGCCGCCGGGAATCAGCTGGTATGCGGTGTGGAATCAGCTGAGAGGCGGGGCCTTGCCCGGCTCTGCCCAGGAGCCCTCCGCTCTTCCGCTGGACCGGTTGGAGGTGCGCAGAGGGAGGTATGTAAAAAAAAAATATTTGGTTTTTCGCTCCGTAAGACGCACAGACATTTTCCCCTCTTTTTGAGGGGGGAAAGGTGCGTCTTATGGAGCGAAAAATACGGTGGTTCTAGAAGAGGCAATACCAGGGTCTCACCGAAGCCTGCCGCATAGCAGAAAATGGCATTTGATGTTGCCCCTGCTGATATTGCAGCAGTTTTTAGGTGGTGAGCAGTCCAGGACATAGTTTTCTTAAATATCACCCTTAAGTATTTATAAGCAGGGACTTGCTCCAGCTGGTGAGTATCCAGCCGCCATGAGAATCTTTGTCTTCTCTTGCCAAAACCCACTATTTTTGTTTTAGATTGGTTTACTGCCAAGAATTCCTTCTGGCAGTATTTCCTCAAAGCCCTCAACAACCTACGCAGCCCTACCTGCGCGTATGATAATAGGATGGCATCGTCGGCATATAATAAAATAGAAATATGTTTGCCTCCTACGCTAGGGGGGAAGAACTCCAGGCCTGCTAAGTAGGGGACTATATCGTTTATATAGAGGTTGAATAGAAGGGGGTGTTGTCGAACACCCTTATTCACTGGGATGGGATCTGACAGGCCACCCCTCAGCGCCGTTGGAACACAGAGATGAGTGTTCTCATATAGCCTCTGGATTCGCCTCAGGAGTCTACAATCTATATTCAAAGAGGACAGCTTGTGCCATAAACGGGGCCGAGATATAGAATCAAAGGCTGCCCTCAGGTCTATAAAGGCTGCGAAAAGGGAATGATGAGATTGTGTATACTTATCCCTTAAGTGGCTTAGCAGGAAACAGTGGTCAATTGTTGATCTACCCTGTCGGAAGCCTGCTTGTTCCTCGGCCAGAAGATTGTTGGAGAACGCCCAGGTCTCCAGCTTGTCAAGAAGGTGTCTCGCGTACAACTTGCTAATCACATCAAGGAGACTTATCGGGCGGTAGTTCTTTGGGTCCGATCTTGCGCCTTTCTTATGAATTGGGACTACTATCGCCAGTGACCAGGTATCAGGGAAAAATCCAAATTTGTCCATAAGTGTGAACAAGGCAGCCAAGGCTGGTATCCACCAATCAGCTCAGTCTATCAAGAGATCAGATGGAATCCCATTAATCCCAGGGGCCGTCCCCCTGTTTAGTTTCTTGAGGAGTCCTGCGATTTCAGCACAAGAAACTGGGGGCCAATCTGATAGGTCCAATTTGACCTCTGGGGTTAATAAGAAGCCAGCGGCTTCGTTGGAAAAAAGGGAGCGAAAATGCTTCTCCCATTCTGGCATTAACATTGTCGATGCAAGGTCCTCCAAGATGCCTCCTGGTGGCTATAACCTGCCAGAATTTGGTTCTGTCCTTGTGCCCAAGAGCCTGTTCTAACTCTTGCCAGTGTATTTGAAAATATTAAATTCTTTTCTTTTGGATCAGCTTTTTATAGTAGTTCTGGAGTTCCAAAAATTTGCATGGGAGAGGGACAACATTAGAGTTCTTAAAGAATTGGTGCTGTCTTTGAAGCTCCCTTTTAAGCTGTTGACATTCTGAGTCAAACCAAGGGTTTGAATTCCTTGGGCCACAAGTCCTCTGTTGGGCTGCCTTAAAAAAGACAAGGTTGAATTGCTGCAATTATCTTGGAGTAATTATCAAGGGCCTCCTTGATCTCGATGGAATTTAGTAGATCCTTTTTCAATCTGAGGAGTTGTTCAGAGTGTAGGATAGAGTTTAGGGCTACCAGATTTACATTTGCCCATTTAATTCTATGTTTAGCATCATCTGACTTGGAGGTTACATACTCTGGCATTTGAGTTGGCCAAGTCTCCCGAAGACAAGCTACTGAGAGGATGATTGGCTGGTGGTCACAAGTCAGATAAGAGTCTACTTTGAAGTATAAAGTTACTTCAAGTAGAGCAGGTGTAACTGCCATGTAATCTACCACACTCGCCCCTAGGTGATTCACCCCTTGCATCTTCAGGGAGGGAACCATTTAGGAGGGCTAGACCGGCCTGGAAAATTGTGTTAACGAAGCATTTTCCTTGGGGATTAGTTTGATGATCCTTGGATTGTCTAGCCTGCATTATTGTTAGAACTTGTGGGTGGGAATTGGGCATTTGACCCAGTGCGTCCCAATATGATCCTATTCGTGTGTTAAGTCCCCCATTAGAATAAATGGGGCCTTAGGATGTTGAAGCACCAGAGTGAACAGAAAATCATCTAGGTACTCCCATATATTTTAGGTACTCCCATATATTTACTGGGTAGTATCTTGATCTCCTTGGGGGAATGTTGGTGTGAAGGATCAGCACCTGGATCCTTTGCGTGAGTTCGGCGCTTAACGGGTTAACCAGTGCCGCGTTACAGCCCATACAAGCGAAAGAAACCACCTAAGAGGTTTTCTCCCAAAACAAAAGGAAACTCAGCCTTTGAACTGCCAAATAAGGCTTTTTATTTATTTACACAGGATATGGAGCGGAACTAACAGCTTTCTAGGAAATACTACAACGTCAATAAGACCTGACGTGCCCTTTAAGTTTATCAATGACAGGCTCCCAGGCTAGCGCATTTGGATTAGTCAGTTACCTTAGATCAGAGACGTCACGCTAGTCAGTTTCAGCCTAACTCCGGGTCTGTCCGATCCGGGGAAGGAAACAGCTTACTCCAGCCGCTGCTGGAGGGTGGTTCGTACTCCAAAGTACCCTGGGTTCCCAACAACCAACAAAGGAGGGGAGAGGGGTTTTCTACCTCTGTGTTTCCCGCTCTCCCGCCCCTTAGGTCAGGTGGGGCTATTGCCTGCCCCTTCGTGTCAGGTGGGCTTATTCCTGCCCGGGAAGAAGGTGACGTATTGGATACTTTACAGCTCTTTGAGACTGCCCTGTTAGGTTGATGGTCTTGATGGTCCTTTCCTGGGTTTTGTGGATTACAAGCGAGATCCTCCATTGCTGGAATGCCGGTCTGTCTGGCTGCTTCCCTGTAACCCAATCTCCCCTTCTCGCCCCCCTCCCCTGGAGGACGGAGACTGGTGTGTGCGTGTACATGTATACTCGTGTCAGGCTTTCTCCACAGTAGGCATTTATCACCACATAGGAGGTTGCTCCAAACTTGACATGTACCGCCATTGCCCATGTGCCCAAGTTGTCTATTAGGTGGGATTCTATCCTCTTTGTACTAGTTATGGCACATGTGAGACCGCCACAAGGCCGGCCCTTGAGGGCAGAAGGAGTTGCTGGGATAGAATAGGTTACAAAATCCCTGAGGTGAATGTCTTGCAGAGACCATGTTTCCTGGAGGGAAATGATGTCAAAATTATTAATATACTTCCGGAATGTGGCATCTGGTGACTTATTGTGCCAGCCAGAGATGTTCCACGATAAGCATTGGAGGGACTCTCCGCACCATGGTTCAGGTCACTTGGGAATTTGTGCAGGGACCTCCCTTATTTATCATTTTTGGTGTCTTGTTTGTAGATCTTTTTGCTCTAGTGTCCGGGTTTGATTGTAGCTGGATTCTGTACATGGCTTCCGGGCACCAGGCACTTCCTCCAGGGGTTCAATCATGTCAGTGGTTGGACTCAATCTGCTAACATTTGAAATCACAGGGCCGTTCATCTTTGTCGAGTGGGCTGTAGGATTTTCCGGCTTTGCTGGGGAGCCCCTCTTGGCCTCGTCCAGGAATCTCATGTCATGCCAAGAATATACTTTGTTTGCCACAGTATTTACAATAGTAGGCAAAGGGGCCGAGTTAGCATTCGGATTTATTTGGGCTAGTGTATTAACTAAGGGATTTATTTTTGCAGTCACGTGACAGCTTGGAATGCACATCCTCTCTGTGGCTACACAGGTCAATTCTTGGGGTACAAGAGTGCTTTCTCCAACAGCCTGCCATGCTGTTCAACACGATTAGATGCCAAGCATGAAATAATGCCAAAATGGATCAAAGAGTTTTTATTCATATGTAAATTCATCAATGAGAAAATAAACATAAAGGAAATTTATTAAAGAAAAAGCGAAAAAAGAGAGCTATACACTATGCTTTTTAATTCTCAGGCTTCAAATTGATTGATGTTTACATACTCTGAATTAGGCTACTTCCTTCATACGCAGGGATCTTAGCACTGCCACTCAAAAGGCATTGTGCAGCTCTTCTGTATTTCCCTCCTTACTTTTTTTCTGGTTGGAAATATATACCGTATATATATATATATACATATATATATATATATATATATATATAGATGAAATGGTGACAAAAGATGGGAGGGTTACAACAAGCTAAAGAAGTCATTGCCTGGCCATCCCATAAAATTCTGTGAATGAGGCAGTGCCATGGCAGAACAGAAGCTTCATTTTGAGGCACGCTTACTCCAAATCCTTTTCTTAGCCAGTATCTCAGACATGCAGTAGAATGTATTGTTAATCTCTTTTTCTGAAATCCTCAAGGGGGAAGCAGAAGATACTTCCAGGGTTCACCAATGGGACAGGAAGTGTGTGGGAGGTTGGAGATGGGTTCATTGAAATGTGCCCTGGAAATCATGACTCTGTGGCTATGGGTGTGTACTTCTTTGCATCATATGCTAAATCTGGAAAGGTCAGAGTGGCAATTGGCATGATACTTTCAACACAAACAAGTAAACCGTAATAGGGAAAGAGTTATCTCAAAAATACTTACTATGTATTTCATAGATTTCATAGATCATAGAGTTGGAAGGAGCCTACAAGGCTATCGAGTCTGACCGACCCCCTGCTCAATTCAGGAAACTAGAGGAGGGGTCTCCCATCTAAGTAACAACCAGGCCTGACCCTGCTTAGCTTTCCACACCCAGACAAGCTGAGCCAGCGTAAGCCACATTGTATAGTTGTTTACTCTTAAATAAATTTTAATATGTTCCATGGTGCTTATACTTCGGTAAGTGGTATGGGGTTGCAGCTTTAGTGAGCTTCAAAGCTGAAGAAGGTTTTTGTTCTGGTTTTCCCACATCAACACCTAATACTATAGACCACGGGGTGTCAGCTGTTGGAGCCCATGGGCAGATGTGGCAGCAGGAACAACTGTTCTGGTCACAACCTTAATTAAAAGGGCTGCCACGGGTGGGCATGGCAAAGACAACGAACTTGCCCAGAGCCATTCATGTGAAAATAAGGCGACAGCAGATAAAGGCCTCTACTTTGCCTTGATTCAATCACAGGTGCCACACAGAAAATATAAACATGTTTTGAAATAAACATTGGGAGGGATCGGGTGTCTTGGTGTGTCGGGGGCACATTGGTGTCTAGGTGCAGCACAAGGCCTTCCCCTGCAGCTATGGATCTCTTTGGCTCTTCTAGTTACAGGCATGTTCTCTTAGGAGACAATCTGTATGTCCTTAGTATGAGCAATTATTTTTCTATACTATTGATGGCAACTTCCTACTGAGTGAGATGAAAAAATCATAGTGTAAGCTTTACCACACTTGATTTAGTATTTATGACCATCTCATTGCCGGCCGCACAATCCCTAAAAACTACCAGCTTGCCCTTGCCTTCATTTTTGCCATTAATGAGATCAACAAGAATGCTGAATTGTTACCCAACACCACACTCATATTCAGGATTTATGACAATTATTTTAATTCGAGGCAAAGCTCTTTGGCCACTATGGATCTTCCCTTCACAGGACAAAGTATTCATGCCAATTACAACTGTGCCAGGGAAGGGAAACTCATGGCTGTTATTGGAGGGCTCACCTCCCAAAACTCCATTCCAATGGCCAATATCTTGAATCCATACAAGCAACCCCAGGTTTGTGTTTAGATTGATAAGGGGAAAGTCTTTGCTCAGCTGATAGAACTTTTTTTTTTAATTGCACTGCCATTATGTACCTCTATGAATTATTCCAAGCTGTGGTTGCTGCATGGCAAGTCTGTAAACCTTGATGATTATACTTCCTTCTACATCCTGCTTAGAATCTCCCAACCTACAGATAGTATCGGGTGAGTTTGCTAGTAAATGTAAGATTGGACGGTTAGAGATGAAAATATATGAGAGAAGAAAGATTAAATGAGTTCAAAATTTGAACCTGAGATGTCCAGATGGAGTGCTTGCCGGTAAAGAACAATGTACTAGCTTTCTCAGTCCTGAAAATACCTTACTTTTTATTTAGCTCAGCTATGGCTCCTTTGATCCAGCACTGAGGGACAAAACCCAGTTCCCTTCTTTCTATGGGCTGGTCCCAAATGAGGAGCCTCAGCACATCGGGATTGTTGGGCTTCTCAAGCATTTTGGATGGAACTGGATTGACCTGATGGTTTCAGATGATGAGAGTGGAGAAAGGTTCCTTCGGACCCTGAAGCCAAGGCTCTCCCACAATGACATTTGCATTGCCTGGACCCAGGTGATCCCACTGGTGACAACATTTGACACTGACGGCATTCAAGAGAAACTGGGACCTATTCAATCAACTCTCTCAGTGAGTGAAATCAATGTGATTTTGGTGTATGGAGATACTCAGTCCCTGGAGGGTTTACAAGTAGTTTTATACTCTAAAGAATTTTTTTATAGGTCCCCTGTAGAGAAAGTGTGGATCACAACTGCTGAGTGGGATTTCACTGCTGTAGAAACGGTGACAACATTCCCCTCCAAATCCTTCAATGGCACCTTGTCATTCAGAGTTCATACCAATCTGGTGCCAGGATTTCAAGATTTTGTTGAGATGATCAATCCTTTCCAGTCTACTTTCTATTACATCCGTCAATTCTGGATGAATACATTTCTCTGCTCCTTCCCTATGTATAACGTCTATCTCCCGAACAAGGAAAACTGCACTGGGGAGGAGAAGCTGGGGAGCCTCCCCGGGGCTGTGTTTGAAATGGGGATGTCTGGCCAGAGCTACAGTATCTACAATGCTGTCTATGCTGTGGCACATGCTCTCCACGATGCGAGATGGAGGGACAAGGAACCTCTGGGAAGTTCAGCCATGGCAGGTAGCTGCAGCTGCAGGAGTCAATTCATAAAACATTGTAACTCTGTTTCAGAAAAGACAACTGTCTCCTAACCTGAAAGAGCCACTCACAAGTGTCAAGAAGACACATGAGAATAATACAAAAATAGGGATGAGGCCTTGCAAGGAAACAAAACCAAATGCCAGGTCTGTCTCCATATCGGCTCTGGCAACATGAGTGCAGAACCATATAATTCCCCAATAATATCAGAATTTCATTCACCTGCCTACTTATAGATTTCATAGATTTTTGAATTCTTCATCCAGGATCTTTCCAATATCTATGCAGAACAATAAATTGACACAAATCTGACATCAGAAATGGTAAAATTAAAAATTTAAAAACTAGTGTGGGGACATTTCAACCTCCCAGAACACTGTTTCACTGACCTTAAAGTGTCCATTGTGGAGAAAAGATAGTCAGACAGAGGGAGTCGAGGCCAGCTAATAAAGACCTGCATCAACATCGCAATGGTGCAGCTTCAGTCAGGATATTTGTAGAGTGGTCTGGAAAGTTACATAACAGGAATGTAGGAAATGAATTCAAACATATGTAAAAAAATAATATAACCTTGTGCACAGGCAGCTGCTATAACATACATATATTTTGCTTGCGAGATGTTGGCATGGAGTTGTCCTGGTCATGGGTCAGAGGGAATAAAGGCCTGCTACTCAAGTCCTGCATCAACATAGCGATAGTGGAACTTGGGTTACCCACGAGAACGTTACAAACGAGGAACTCAGCAAAGTTCCAAGACAGGGGTGTTTGGACAAACGTATAAAATATAACAAATGATGAGGGAATTGATGATATAATAGATTATGATGAGAAGAGGGGGTACGGGCAGCTGACGAGAAGCAGCAAGTTAAGAGGAATTGGGACCAATCAATGATTGAAATGGACAACAGAAGGAAGCTTGACTTTGGAGGTGAAAGTACAATCAGACATGAAAGGGCAAGGGTGTGGGCACTCCTAACCGTGGGGTCGCCTGCTAACAGAAAGATCTAATGGGTAAAGTATGAGGGCTGTGTCCTTGTAAACTTGGGTGTCAGCATTCCTTCTTAGGTCCAAGATGGTGTTGATTTTGTTGTTGTTGTTGTTGTTCTATATTTTGTTAACTGGAACCATGATACCTTTTCTCTCCGCAATTATCTTTCTTTACTACCGGTAGCTTTTTCTCAGTAAAAGCAATAAAAGGAAAACAATACTGAGTGAAGTTTTGGCTCAGCAGTTATGCCTTTCAAATATTAAAATAAGCAGCGAACCACAGGGAAAAAAATGTGTTCATTCATTAAAATTCGTTTTAAATTTTTATAATGTTTTATTGCTTATATATTTTTTTCATATACAGTTTTTATTTCTATATAAGACAAACATAATATCAAACATATAACAATAAAACCAAACAACAAATACATACATAACCCACAACAAAACAAAACTAAAATAGACTTCCAACCTCTATTACAGCAATATAAGCATTTCTTATATAAAATAATAATAATTTCTATACAGTAATTAATTCTAGTTATGGCAAAAAAAACCACTAGAGGTCTCACCCTACATATAAATCCTAACTCAGCCTTCTATTAAAAATCCAAAGAGAATAAAATTCAATATTCTTTTTTCAACAAACCAACATAATTTTGAAAAAACCCCTTTTTTTTCTAGGTAACCCACTACAGATTTTAACTTCCAATCCAATATACAACCCACACATTTTTTTAGTCCCCTAATATTTCCATAACAAAACTGATATATATGACAAAGTTAGCAAATGAAACAATATTCCCAACCCTTAATGAAAAAACTCAATCTATTCTAATACTCTGTGGGGCATTCCAATTAAAAAAAAAACAACAATAAGAGGAGATGCGTCGGCCATCTTCTTTCCAATCATCCTGCATCTTACACATTTTCTGGATATATTTTCACCAACTAATAATATATTTAACATACCGGTATATATGTTAACTAATGCATACTTAACCCTGATTCTCATTTTTCAAGTTCCAAATCAACCTAAAGTATAAAATTTTAAACTCCCAATACATTTATATCTTAATATTTAAAATCAGAGCATATTTCAAAATCAGCCAATAAAACAATATTCCAAACCCTTTATCTTGCCCAGTAAATCCAAAACTGTCTCTTTCATATCCCCCTCCCCCTATCAAATGGAAAGCCCTTAAGAATCAGTCCAAAAGTGAAGAATAAAGTCCGTTTATTCTGTTGCACTGAGGGTTCCTGCCTTCACGTTTGTACTGTTGAAAAGGACACGTCGTCCATCTTCATTCCAATAAACTGCGTCACACGTACCTTGTGAGTTGTTTCTTCACCAGTTAATATTTCAAAGCCTCTATGCAGATCTGGTAAACTTCCAAAATTGTTACTTACTTCTTTCTTCTTCTGTGACAGACCTGAGTAAGTATCCAGTTTCTCTTGATCATGTTGTAATTCCAACTGAAGGTTAACACACCAAACATCCATTTTCAACACCATTTTGTTTACAAAGTCTTCCACCTTGTCGTCGAATTGCAATAATTTATCTCTTAGTCTCATAAACATTTCCCATGAAACCATCTTTTCTTATAGATATTTTTCAAAGCACTCTCAGCCGAATTCCTTATTTCAAACTACTGTAGATAAGATTAGGGAACCTCCTTTCAGACATTCCATTAACTTTTTTATTTTTGCCTCCCGGTTTTATCTCTTGATGTACTCACATTAAATTTCAAGTCCAATTATGCTGTAGAGAGATTCCTTGCCGTTACAAATCCAGATGTTTCCATTCATTTTGGAAGCAAGCACAGACTTTCCTAATGATCGGTAAACCGACCTCCGAAATGCAGCGCCGCTTTCCCTCTATCTCAGATCACGAGCCGCAAATCTATCTGTCAACAAGGCAGACAGAAAGCAATGTATGACCCTTGAGACGATTTGAGGGCAACGCCAATCTTATCTTCTTCCATAAGAAGTAGATTTCCCGGCCAGAGGACGTCTCTGACCCAAGAAACGCTGCATTCGTATTCCCCACAGATCTCTCTGTGGGTCTTCTAGAAAGCCATGTTTTGCCCGGAAGTCCATTTTATTGCTTATATTTTTAACTGTATTTTATTGTATTTTTAAATTGATTGTTGTACTCAGCGCAGAGAGCTCCGGCTATTGGGTGGTATAGAGAATGAATCAATGAATAAATGAATTAATCAAAGAAATGATGAGGATGAATGAAAAAAAAATTGCCTGTGAGGTGAGGTCTGCAGGGTCTGTGTGTGACTTATGTTTCTGATCCTCACCAAAATGAAGCAGTTAAAATAAATTCTGATAGCAATGATGCAGTTGCTAATATGTACCAAAAGTTTAGATGTCTCTGCTTTGCATAGAAGTGACACCAACCAGTTTCTCACAGGTTGACATCCGTTCTAAAAAAACCCTTTCATTTTAGCTTCACTGGTTTCTGAGAAACATCCGTTTTAACAATAGTGCTAGGGAAGAAATATTTTTCGATCATAATGGGGACCTGGCAGGGGGATATGATCTCATCAACTTCATCACCTTCCCCAATGAATCCTTCCGGAGGATACGAGTTGGAGGGATGGACCCCGAGGCTCCTCCAGAGAATGGGTTCACCATTAATGGAAGTGCCATTGTGTGGAATCACAGGTTTAATCAGGTGGGAATGGTCATGATCAATTTAAGTGCACATGCCATGGATATTGGTAACAGCATTGGCTCATGTCATTTGTAGCAGCATTATCCAGATAAACCCATTATGGTAGAGCAGGGGTTCTCAACCAGGGGGGAATCCCCCCAGGGGGGGAATTTTAGGGTTTGGGGGGGGGAATTGGGACCACAGTCTCAAGCTGTTGGAATACTGATCTTTCTGCAAATTACAATTTTACAGATTGTACATAATCTACAGGACATCCCACCTTATTGTATGGCACAGATTAAATTAAAAATAAAGATAAATATTCCACTTGTTATCTGTGGAAATATTCCATTTATAGTTGTTATATATTATATGCATATTATTTGGAATGGAACTTTTGAGTCAGACAATCTTGGAAAGGGGGGAATGACATTCTGACATATGGTGAAAAGGGTGCATGGGGCAAAAAAGGTTGAGAACCACTGTGGTAGAGATTATTTTCTCAGCCTATCAATGCTGTTTCCCACCACAGTAGGGAGAGATACCAGTTGTACCAGGCTCAAGATATACAGGATTGTCTGCTGCTTTTTTTTGTTGATGAATTCCCAAAAGGTAGACTAGCATGTAAATGAGATTTTGAGTAGCAAAAAATGTGCAATATCCTCCAGCCCTTTAAATTCAGCTCAGGTAGCTCAGACATCAGTATGAACTATCTCCATACAGGCAACTCATTCCAAGATTTAGAAATTAGGATTTGTTGTCGAATACACACACACACACACGTGTGTGTATGTGTGTGTGTGTGTGTGTGTGTGTTTGTGATTGAACTATAGAATCTAATTAGGGCCCAATCCTATAATATGTTTAACAACAAAAAACAAAACAAAAAACAAGCCTGTCCCAGTCAGCATAGCTGGTAGATGGTAAGAGTTGTAGGACATTTTTCTCTCTAAACATAAATAAGATTCTGCCCTTACGTAATTTTCATAAACTACATTTCCATTATATTTTCACTGCTTACATTTATCTCTCTTTACACCCATGTGTATAAAAATATGTCAATCAAGGGAGACCGTGTATGCATCTGATGAAGTGGACTATTCTCCTCTATCAGTTCAGCTAAAATATATTCGTCTGTCAATCAGCCCAAGACTATTTGTTGTTTAACTACAACCAACTAATAGATCAGCCCTGAGTATCTATAATACTGATGTATAACATCTATAATACATCTATAATACATGTATAATACTGATGATGTACTGATACATCTATTGTTTTGCTCTTTTTAATTATACTATGTCTAATGAAATATCATGTATCTATTAGTGCTGCTTTTCCTCTTGATATAGGATGGCCTTCTCCAACCTGGGTTTCTCCAGATAATTTGTCCTTGAACTCCCAGCATGCATGACCATGGCGTAGATTGGCTGGGGCTGATGGAAGTTCTTGGCCAAAACATCTGAAGAAACCCAAATTATGGAAAATAGTTCTCAGTGCCAGTGGAGATTGAGTCCAGTTGGTCCAATCCTTAACATCATACCAGGGAGAGTGCAAGGAAGTGAGTGTGAACTAAACAACTTTGCTCTTTACCCATTTGAGGAAGTGGACAAGTGATGAGTGACAAAGGCAGCCAGAAGCAACATCAGAAAAGGACAGAGATGTGTACTGGGCTGTTCTGATACACCAAGGCCTTGCTGATCTGCTGATCTGAATTGATATTGTCCTGAGATATTAACATGTTCTGAGATCTCAATATGTTCTAATGAACAAAGATGTAGCTGAAATTCGCAGCAGTGAGAAAGAAAGAATCAGCTCATTTCCATGGCAAAGATCGTTTGTTGTGGTTACCATTAGGTGCTACCCAGTTCCACCTGTGTTGAGAGCTGCCAACCTGGACAGAACATGTTCATCCAGCCGGGGAGGCAAGTGTGTTGCTATGATTGTGCTCAGTGCCCCAAAGAGAGGATTTCATCCCAGATGAGTAAGTAAAGGATTCTAGCATTACATAGACAAAAATTCTGAACTTTCGAATTCAGGTGTATTTTAATCCCCATCCATTTTCTTTCCCTACAATTATATCTGGGTGACCAGTCAGATGGGCGATTCACAAATGTAATAAATGAATAAAATGAAAGCTTTTACCATGAATAGGGCTAGCCAAAAGAGCAGAAATATATGTGCTACATGTATGTACTCCCATTAACACATTCCAGCTAAATACTGGGAATATTGGCTAACTCTGGAAATACTAAGTCTTTGCTGATTACTTTCAGATGCAGACCAATGTGAGAAGTGCCCAGAAGATCAGTATCCAAACAAGAAACAGGACCAATGCATTCCTAAAGTCATCACCTATTTATCCTTTGAGGATCCCTTGGGAGCAGTTCTGGCTTTCTTATCTTTTTTCCTTTCTATGGTGACAGTTTTGGTGTTGTGGAACTTCATTCTGAACCAAAATACTCCCATTGTCAAAGCCAACAACTGGAGCATCACGTGTACCCTGCTCTCCTCTCTGCTGCTCTGCTTTCTCTGCTCCTTCTTGTTCATTGGGTGGCCGGGGAAGGTGACCTGCCTTCTGAGGCAAACAGTGTTTGGTATCATCTTCTCTATCGCTGTTGCTTCTGTATTAGCAAAAACCATCACTGTGGTTTTGGCCTTCGTAGCCACAAAGCCTGGAAACAGGATGAGGAAATGGGTCGGGAAGAGACTTGCAGTATCCGTCATCATTCTCTCTTCTCTGATTCAAGCTGTAATCTGTGCAGTGTGGTTGGCAACTTCTCCTCCCTTCCCAGAGTTTGACATGCATTCCCAGGTTGATGTGATCATAGTTCAATGCAATGAAGGCTCAGCCCTCATATTCTACATTGTCCTTGGATACATGGGGCTTTTGGCCATCATCAGCTTCACGGTGGCTTTCTTTGCCAGGAAGTTGCCTGATACTTTTAATGAAGCCAAGCTGATCACGTTCAGCATGTTGGTCTTCTGCAGTGTGTGGGTGTCTTTTGTACCAACGTACTTGAGCACCAAGGGGAAATACATGGTGGCCGTCGAAGTCTTCTCCATCTTGGCCTCTGGTTCTGCTTTACTGGGTTGTATCTTCCTCCCTAAATGCTTTATTATTTTATTCAGACCTGACCTGAACACCAGAAAACAATTAATAAGAAAAACTATATAGTCAGAATTTGGGCAAGAAGTGACAACATCCTTAGTAATTTCACTGAAGTCCCACAAGAAATGGAACTAGCTATTTTGGTTCATTAGAAGAAAGAAAAGAAAGATCTGAAGACGCAGTATGAACTGCAGGTTATAAATCATGAGTTGGGATTAGTGAACATTTGGTTTTAACTTGGTTTGATGAGAATTTATCAAAATTTGTAAATGTTTCCATATTTGGAACAAAAAGAACTTCAGGTAAAAAATACAGATGTGTGATAAACTGAAACCTACAGATTCACCCAAGCTGGCTCAGTGCTTTGAATACTTCACACTTAAAAGTCTGGTTTTGAATCCCTGAGTATTCAATGAAAACCAAATCTGTCCATTGCAGGCAATTAACAGATTGAAAAAGAAGCCAGTGAACATCTGTATGCAAGGATATATAGAACATCTGTACACACACACACACACACACACACACACACACACTTAAATGAATCATAGATAGATAGATAGATAGATAGATTCAATGATCAAAATGCCTGTCAGTTTAATGGACCAGACTTTAGGCTCTTAGCTGGTCCAAACTCCAAAAAGCCAGGAAACTGGAAGCTAAGGCTCCTTAAGGGGCGTGTGCCTTGATTAGTGATCATGTTGCACTATGTCACCAGTTGTGCTGGTTTACGTCTGATCTTCCATGCACCCACACTTTTCCTGGGGCTTTCAGGCCCAATCCTGATATTGATGATGGAATCCCTGAGACCAGAAAGATACCCCATCATGCAAGGCCTCCTACCTTTCCCAGCCACCCCAATTTCCACTTCATCCACACCATAAGCACCACTGAAGCAGCAAAAGGACTACCCGGGAAGGGACAGTGGCCAGCAAAGAGGGGGCCCTGCGCAAGCCCTCCTACTTTTTCTAGAACCCTCCCCAGCCCCAGAAGGTCTGATCTTCTCTGGGTGACCAGCATCCCCCCACCTCTCTCTCTCTCTCTCTCTCTCTCTCACACACACACACACACACACACACACAGTCACAGTGGCAGGAATTCTCTCTCCTACAATTCTCTCTCACACATACTTTCCCCCTCTCTTTCCCTCACACATTGACACAAATACAACCCAGTGCTTGTACACAGAGCAAGTAGTAACCACCCACACATAACCTGGGCACTGGGGACTCGAAGACACACAAATCCTTTGTTGTGGGGATACACACATCATAGGGGATACACACAGAGACACACATCCTGGGCAGGGAGACACACACACCTACTTTTCCTGGACCCAAGGAAGTGGTGATGGTACTATCTGAGATGGGGGCTCTGGGAAAAGAGAAGCCTTGCATGAGGCCTCCCACTTTACCAGCCACCTTGATTGCCACCACAGCACAATGATGAGTGGCACTGAAGCAGTGATGGGTCTTTCTGGGACCGGGGGAACCTGGGAGAGGAGCATGCCTTTCACAAAACCTCCCACCTTTCCCAGACAGCCGGTCACTTGTTCAGTGCTGCCACGAGCGGTGCTGAAGCAGTGCCACAACTAAGTGGGAATGAATGCAAGGGCTGCTTTCTAGCTTGGACCCCACCCACCCCTCCCAGGTAGCCCGACCTTCTTCACCATGCCAGGAAAGGAGGAGGCCTTGCGCAAGATCTCCAACCTTGCCTAGAGCCCCCTCCCCTTCCCAGGAGGTCTGATCTTCTTCACATGATTGGGAAATGTAGGAAGCTTTAGGCAAGGCCTCCTATATTTCCAGGCCACCCCAATCAATTGCTTCCTCGCCACCATGAATGGCCCGGAAGCTGTGACCAGACTGTTTAAGAGGAGTGGTCTGGAGAAGGAAGGAAGCCTTGTGCATACGTTCCACCCTCCCTCCCTGGCAGCCCCACTAAGGAGGCAACAGCAGTGGATGCCCTTCAACCTGAGCCTACCTGACCTGAGACCCAGGCAGGTGAGGCGGGCTGTGGCCATTGAATTTGTCCTTCCACATGGCAGTTTCTTTCCTCTGCCTGCCCTCCACAGTCGTGAGGTGGCGCACAGCAGTGACACCATCTGTGGCACTGGCTGCGAGTTGACATGGAATTTTAAAAAAGGAAATAGCATTCCACCAGCTACCATAGAAGAGGAATAGGACACCATCAATGTTAAAAGTGAGTAGCCTATGCTTTCTTCAGAAGCAGTGCACAAAGTCATCAAAAATAAAATAAAATTCAATGTTTGAACCACACAAGTTGCTCTCTCTTTTACTGTAGAAACTTCTCTTCTCCCTCAGTCTTTCACCAATCTTCCTGAACATTTCAGGGCAAGTAAAATCAACATTTTTTTTTATGGCACGTGTATATTTCAGAAATATTGATGAAATCTGTGGAGAGAAAGCCTGAGCACGCTGCTGAACCCTGACATATTGAACCCTGAGATGTTTTCCCCTGTTACCCCTCTGTCTGCATAATTCCCACCAGGGGCACAGGAGACACAATTCTGGGCAGACCGGTTATACATAAGCCTCATCTGCATACCTTCAATGGGGCACATTTACATTTCCCTCAAGGGAGCTCATAACATTCCGGAGGTGGGGGTGCAGTCTCAAAGAGCTGCAAAATACCCCAAAGTACCCAGGAGATGCCAGCACCCAAAAGGCGCGAGGCGGGACCAGCCCACCTGATCATCAAGGGCGGGGAGGGGGCGAGAGAGGGTAGAAAAGATATGTGCCCAAAGAACAACATTGTTGGGAATACGGTGCAGGCTTGCACGGGTCAGGTCGATAACTCCTACTAGGGCCAAGCAACTTCCAATCCCGGGCATGGCGCCCGGCGATCGGCAAAGCAAACCGCTACGCTAGAATCTAGAGTCAGAATCTCTGGTGTCAGGTAATATTCTGCATTCGAGCAAAGCCTACCTAGAAAGCAAATTGAATCCTTCCATTTCCCTATCTGAATTGACTGCCATGCTTATACTGTGAAATTCCTGCAGTCTATTAGTTCAGCTCCATTAAACTCTTTTGAAATTGACTAGCTTTTGGCTTCCCTGTGTTTCTGAGGGGATTCCTTGTCAATATCACTCGTGGCTAAAAGTGAAGGTTTTGACAGCCATGTACAGGGCACGACTTTGGTGCCAGTTAACCCTTAAGGTGCCGAACCCGCGCAACAGACCAGGTCCACTGTTTCTGAAGAAATTATAAGCATCATTGAGGCTTTGGAGTTTGGGGGCAAAGGGTTGAGGGGTAAAAAGAAGCAAAACGAAGGAGGAGGTGAGCTAAACTGCTGTTGCTCCTGCTGCTAAACAGTCAAGGCCTACGTTAGGAACAGGATCGAAATCTGCTTCAGAGTCGAAGGGCCAAACTAAACATGCAGCTAACATGCATAGTGGAGCTATGTGTGATAGTTTTTCTTACTGTCATCTAGGAACTCCAGTAAGCCCCAGACACCATGTATCTGGTATTATGGGAACTGTAGCCATGTATCTGGTATTATGGGAGCTGTAGCCATGTATCTGGTATTATGGGAGCTGTAGTCCAAAGCTTCTCAAGGGCACCAAAGCTAGAATGAGAGCAATGAGCAATTCAGATAAACTGAAATTGACCGGTGCTTCCATCCGTATGAGTAGATATATATTGGAGAAACGGATTACTAGCTGCCTCCTCTGCTAGCACTGACCTGCACAAAAGTGCCTCGGGACATAGCACCTGCATCTGATAGTCAAACTATGCAGAAAGCATCAGGACATCAGTTGTCATGGAATGGAACCTTAGGCTGCTTTGGGGAGAGACCACACTGATGTCTGTGGGGCACCTCTAGGAGGCGTCATATCATACAGGTTACCTGGGGTGCTGATATACTAATTGCTTGCATAAGTTACTAGCTCAGACACAGGGGCCATAGCTCAGTACTAGAGCTCATGAACTGAATGATCCAAATTCGACTACCAGCATCTCCAGTAAAAAAAAAAAAAAAAAGATCTGAGGGTAGGACTGCAGACTGGACATCCAGCATCCTCTTTCTTCTCACTGGTCCTATGCAAAGCAAAGGCTGTTAGAAAGTTAGACCAAATCTCTCAACAGGCCACTTCATCCCAAAATAGTTTTGTATATACTTTTACTGTCCCAAGTTGGAGCTTGGCAAACCTTGTAGTGGAAAATGAACAACATGCACTGACACTGCAGGACTTTGACAAAGCAGACCAGCTGCACTTCAATTATTAAAATTACTGTCATCAGTACTGTTAATTTTGGCAGCCCCATCGGTAATCAGAGGCTTTCATGTGCAAAATCAGTTCCAAGAACAACACATTTCTACTACGCTGATGTGCTACATTCAGTCTATAAAGACTCCTGTTGAATTTCCTGCCCATTCCAATCTGGGAGGCATATTTGAGGCAGGGACAGTTCTGTCAATCTGAACTTTTGTGTAGCTTCCTCTAAGTCTGATATTGTTGCTGGTGGCAGTCAGCGATCATGAAGTGGTCCATTTGCGGCGTGGCCCAAGATTTCTTTGCACTCTGTGTGAATTTATTGCTGCTACTGCTGCATTATTCCACGTTATTCTGCATTATTTGTAGCAAGAATTCACACTCCTCCAGATGTAGCTCAAGGATATATCTTCAAACGAATTCATATAGATCTTCAGATGAGATCATCATTGGTGAATTTCTCTCAATGACCCTGGCTAATATCATTCCACCAGAATATATGGTGCATCCGGATTCTGCTGCACTAAATGCTTAGTGGGTATTCTCTTCTTTCCCCCCCCCCAATCTCCCTTACTCTCTCTCCCTCCCTCTCCCTCGCTCCGCATCTTGTGAAAAGTTTTGAATTGGCTCATAGATCATACTTAGCTTCATAAAATAAATTGAAATGGTTTGATTAATTTGTTGTTTCAACCACCATAGTCATATCAAGTCAACCCAAAAACACACACACACACATCAGCTCTATATAATACACCAAAACACAGTAGCTCTAGAAAATGCACAAATACATAAGTTTATAAAAGAATAAGATTAAAACAGAAGTCACTATCAACATTGTTATCAATAACGGAGAAACTTCTGTGCTCACAAGAGAAAAAGGAACTAGGTAATTGTAAGTTTATTAGCGGCAGGGAGATTACTGATAGCAAGGAATTGGAAAGTTCAATACCAGTACTTAATAATAGATTGGTATAAAGAGGTTTGGGATATTGCTTTAAATGATAAACTAACATGTAGCATTAAATGTAAAAGGGGACAATTAAAGAAAAATAATTTTAAGGATATATGGGGGCCATTTTTAGATTATGTTTTAGTAAAGGGGAAAGGGAGTAAGCCATGTCATGATATGATGTATTTTTGGAATATAGATTAATAATGGATTATGTGGATAGAATTGGTTTTGGCCCCGGGGTGACGGGTGCACTTGGAGTTTATGATTTGTAGGTTTATGTTTTGTTTTTTTTTTGTATGTGTGTTCATTTTAAAAAAATATATAAATAAAATTTAAAAAAAAAGTCACTATCAAAAAGATTAGAACAGCGCTATCTGTCCCATTAGGGATCAGACAAGATGATAAGATAAAAATAAAACAAAATTAAGACCATACATATTTAGTTTAAAAGAACAATAGTATAATAAGTGCAACTTCTATATTTAAACCATCAAATTAAATCCTTACAATTCACCATATTAACATCAGCAAAACCGCTCCTCAGCTTTTGGGCAGCCACTGCAAATCTCATGACTCTATCTGCCACAATTTTTTCAAGATCGGATAGCAAGCATATAAGTTTAGCTTGATCACTGTCATCAGATATACCCCAAAGAAAATTCAAAATACATTTTTCCCATGGTTCAGAATACAGGGAGCAATGTAATAAATAATGCTGAAGGTTCTTTACTATTTGAGCTCGGTATATTCAAAATTGCTGAGCTACAGGTTTTGGGTTTTTTTGCAATAGCATCCCTCTAAATAATCATGCAAAGGCATCGACTGCAAACACAATGCCAGGAATGCCTTTCTAAATATAGCAACTGACAACTCATGTAGCTATTTCTCAAATCCATGGGTTAGTGTTAGAAAACACAGCTGAGGAGAAAACAATGATTTCTGAATTACCTCTCAATCTTGTTGAGAGTAGAAATCCCATAACATTTTTATGTATTTAGGAATCTGATCTAGAGGTCATTTTTGAGTGCCCAGGGCATTACGTAAATCAAAAGCTAGCATATGCTGTTCACAATTTGCTACCAAAGTAGCCTGTCCATGAGGTTTCAATTGTTCCAAAAACATTTTTGTATGAATCATCAAGTGCTCATCAGTTGCTGGAAGTGTAGCTTGAGGTGCTCAAAAATGTTACTTTTCTATTCTGCCAATGCGATATTGTGTTCCTTTAGATTTGGATATACATAGATTGAAAGATAGAGACCTAGGTATCATGGAGTCATTGATAGAATTTAAAAACAAATAATCATGGTAATTCCAGATGTCTACTTATTTCCCCAAAGCTTGACATGCTTAAAAAGAAAAGAAAAATCAACACCAACAGATGCAGACCATTGAAACAACATCACAAGGTTTTTGTTAATATGTAAATTCATCAGTGACAAAAGAAATAAAAAGGAAATTCACACGAGAAGGACAGAGAGCCATACACTTTGATTTAGAATTCTCAGGCTTCAAATTGATGGGTGTTTCCATATTCTGAATTAGGTTGCTTCCTTCATACACAGGGCTCCTATCACTACAAGGGAAAAGGCATTTTGCAGCTCGTCTGTCTTTCTCTCCCTAATGATTTGTTTTGTAGTTGGAAAAAGATGGAAGAAGTGGTGGCAAAAAGATGGGAGGGTTACAAGTTGAAGACAACTTTGTCTGAGCACACACACACCCCAAAATTATGTGAATGCGCCAGTGCCACCGCACAACAAATGCTTCATCTGGAAGCACACTTACTCTTCATACTTTTAATAGCCAGTATATTAGAATGCATAGGATTGTACTGTAAAGCTCTTTTCTGATAACTGCAAGGTGGAAGTAGAAGATACTTCCATGGTTCACTGATGGGACAGGAAGCGTGTGGAAGGTTGGAGATGGGCTGCATTGAAATGTATCCTGGAAATGTTGACCCTATGGCTCTGGCTGCATATTTCTTGGTATCAAATGCTAAATCTGGAATGGTCAGAGTGGCATGATCCTTTCACCACAAACCAGTAAACTGTATTAGGAAAAGAGATATCTTAAGACCACTGACTGACAGGGTATTCATATAAATGTTTACTCTTACCTAAATCTTAATGTGTTTAGCGGTGCTTATACCGAGATAAGTGGTATGCGGTTGCAGCTTTAGTGAGCGTCCAAGCTGATGAGGGTTTTAGTTCTGGTTTTCCCACATCAAAACCTAATAGTATTACCTTTTTCTCCAGAAAAAAAGCACTGGTATTGCCCATGGGGTGTCACCTGTTTAAGCCTATGGACACATTAGGAATTTTGAGAAACTGTCCTGGGCACAAGCTTAAAATGGCTGCCGTGGGTGGGCATGGCTAGTCCAAAGGACAAAGAACCTACCCAGAGCCATTCATGTGAAAATAAAAAGGCAGAAGCCACTGTGTTTTCATTCAATCCCTGCTGCCATGCAGAAAATATGAAATATTTTGAAAGAACACTTGGGAGGAGTCAGGTGTCTCTTGGTGTGTCTTTGGTACATTGGTGTCCGCTGCCTTGCTCCGCTACACACCCTGCTTGTCTACAGATCTCTTAGGCTCTACTAGTTACAAACAAGTTGTTTTAGGAGACAATCTGTATCTCATTATTATGGGCAATACTTTTTCCCTACTGCTGATGGCAACTTCCTCTTTAGTGATATGGGCAATTCATAGTGTAAGTTGGACCACACTTGATTTAATACTTTATGACAATCCCATTGCAGCATGATCCCTAAAAACTACCAGTTTGTCCTTGCCTTCATTTTTGCCATTAATGAGATCAACCAGAATGCTGAATTGTTACCCAACACCACACTCGGATCCATGATTTATGACAATGCTTTCAATTCACGGCGAACCTCTTGGGCCACTTTGGATCTCCTCTTCACAGGACAAGGGAATCACGCCAATTACAACTGTGCCAGGCAAGGGAAACTCATGGCAGTCATTGGAGGGCTCACTTCCCAGAACTCCATGCAGATGGCCAACATCTTGAATACATACAAGCACCCGCAGGTATGTGTTTGTTTAGAATTTACACATCCAAATGGATAAGGGTAAAAGTCTTTGCTCAGCTGGCTGCTCACACAACACTTTTTTGAGTGCACTTATGTACCTATGTCAATTGCAGGAATAAGAACCCACTTATTCCAAGAAGTAGCTGCTGCATGACAGGGACAGGCCTGTAAACCTTGAGAATTCCTTCTACATCCTGCTTAGAATCTACTCCCAGCCTATAGATAATACAAAGTGAGTTTGCTCAGCAATGTATGACTGGACAGTTAGGGAGCAAAATGTATGTTAAAAGATAATATTGCTTGAGTTCGAAATTATAAACTTAGATATTTGGATGGAGCCATTTGTATTAAGGAACAGTGAGTGAAATAGTTTCCTCAGTCCTGAAAATTCCTTGCTTTTTATTTAGCTCAGCTATGGCTCCTTTGATCCAGCACTGAGGGACAAAACCCGGTTCCCTTCTTTCTATGGGCTGGTCCCAAATGAGGAGCCGCAGCACATCGGGATGGTTGGGCTTCTCAAGCATTTTGGATGGAACTGGATTGGCCTGATGGTTTCAGATGATGAGAGTGGAGAAAGGTTCCTTCGGACCCTGAGACCAAGGCTCTTGCAGAGTAATATTTGCATTGCCTGGATACAAGTGATCCCACGAATGACAGCATTTTTGCCAAATGAAGTACTTAAATCGAAATTGGCACCAATTCAATCAACTCTCTCAACGAGTGAAATCAATGTGGTTCTGGTGCATGGTGACCGTCAGTCTCTGGAGGCTTTACAAACACTTTTATACTCTGAAGAAATTGTATCTAGGCATCCTATAGAGAGGGTGTGGATCACAACTGCTGAGTGGGATTTCACTGCTTTAGAGACTGTCACAAAATTCCCCTCTAAATCCTTCAATGGCACCTTGTCTTTCACACTGCATATAAACATGGTGCCAGGATTTCAAGATTTTGTTGAGATGATCAATCCTTTCCAGTCTACTTTCTATTACATCCGTCAGTTCTGGCTCAGTGCATTTCTTTGCTCCTTCCCTATGTATAATGCCTATCTCCCAAACAAGAGAAACTGCACTGGGGAGGAGAAGCTGGGGAGCCTCCCCGGGGCTGTGTTTGAAATGGGGATGTCTGGCCAGAGCTACAGTATCTACAATGCTGTCTATGCTGTGGCACATGCTCTCCATGCCATAGATTCATTCAGAGTCAAAAAGAAAACTATGCAAGGAGGAGGAACATGGAACCTCTGGACACTTCAGCCATGGCAGGTAGTTGCAGCTTCAGGTGTTATGTCACAAAACATTATACAATTCCATAGGATTATTAACCAAAAATACAATGAAAGCTATGTCTAAAATGAATGCACAATATAACAGAGAAAGTTAGCAGAGTTCATTTTTGAGACCAAACATAAAAGGTATGTTTTCCCCGTTGTCTGGAACTGGAGCAAAGGGGGAGCCACGTCTGGGTATCTCAGGCATGAATTTATTTTACCCCCTGTTAAAGCCATCTAAACAAGCAGTTATCTCTACTGAATTAATTCATTCTTTCAAATAGGACTTCCTTTACCTCATCTTGACTTTACATTGGGTGACTCTGATTTCTGGAATGACAAGAAAGGTAGAAATATATCTCCATCTACTCCTCAGCATTCCATAATTTTTCAAACCTCCATTATATCATTTTTAAAAATGAAAATAATCTCCTCACAGGTGGTTCTTGATTGATTTGTTTGCCCTTATTTCATCTAGAACAGGAGTGGGCAGCAGTCTCTGGGTCATAGGCAGCCCTGACTGCCCCCCACTGCCCTACCCCAAATTGTAATTTAAAAGAAAACAAAATGGCATCTGGAGAAGCCATTTTGAAGTGCTTTTTAAAATGATCCTTTAGATCTCTGTAGTCTTTACAGATCACCCAAACCAGTATGTTTTGCTCTAGATCCATTCCAGATTGCATTTTTTAAAAAAATTCCATTTGGCACCACAGAGGGGAGGTGTAATCCCATGGGACAGGTCCAAGGGGTGAAAATGGCCCCTGGAACTCCCAACGATGCCCATCGTTGTTCGAGACCAGGGCTCTCCAATCTTGGGTCCCCAGATGTTGCTGGCCTGGCATACAGCTCCCAGCATACCCAGCCAGCATGGCCAATGGCAAGGGATTCTGGGAGCTGTAGTCCAGCAACATCTGGGAACCCAATGTTGGAGAGCCCTGTTCTAGACAGTAGTTAAACAAATATGAATGTTCAGAGGAATGTTGTAGACTACCAGGCCTGTGAACTTATTGACATATGAAACACTGAAATTCTCACAGGGCTGACAGTGTTACTATGTTACAGAAAAGTTAACAATCTCCTAACCTCAAAGAGCTAGTCACTAGCAACAGTGGGCCACGTAAGAAGGATACAAAAATAGGGAAGAGGCCCTGCAATATAACAAGGAAACAAACCCAGATACCATGTCTGTTCCCATATCAACTCTGGCAACACTAGTGCAGAACCTTTTAATTTCGCAATAATATCAGAATTTCATTCACTTGCCATCTTCAGTCAATGCTTCCCTTTTGCATTCTTCAAACAGGAAAGAGGCCAATATCCATGCAAAACAATAAATGGAGACAAATCTGATATCAGAAACGGTAAAATTAAAAATCCAGTGCAGGAACATTCCAGCCTCCCAGAACACTCTTTCACTGACCTTAAACTGGCCATTGTGGAGAAAAGATAATTCAAAGGGAGATTAGAGTGATAGTGCTGATGAATATTTCACCAAGAGGCTTGAATCAGCATAAAGATCTTTTTAACATATAGTATGAATATTCATTGACCTACATAAGGTGAGGACCCTCTGAATGATTCAATCCTGCTTATTCATGGGTAGAAAATGCTTGGTCAAACGAGGAAACACTCAGGAACAATTCAGAAGCATTTTTTTTAAAAAGCACTCCTTCATATGTCTCAGGGTTGAGCTCGGGTATGGAAAACAGGAAACAGAGCTAAAGATCAGTCAAAGACTATACACTTCTCATACTGGAGGTCCCATGTTCAAATCCTTGTCCTTTCATATTAAAAAGTGTTCTCAGTTAGAGAGCTCGGTAAAAAATCTCTGCCCAACTTCCAGTGGAGCAGTTTGCTGGCACGGGTGAGTGACATTTCTGGGCTAGACAGAGCAATGGCTTGACTCAATGTAAGGAAACTCCATGACTATATATAGAGGAAATGGAAGAGCTCAAATTTAGGAATATTCATGTTACTTGAAAGCTTCCTTCTCGCTTTGGAAATGCATTTTTTAAATGTTTGGAATGTACAAAAACTTGGATATTCACTTTGGGTAGCAATGTTATGTAAATTAACACACAAACCCTGTGCACATGCATATGCTATAACATACATGTATTTTGCTTGCAGGGATGTTGAAGAGTCCTTGGTCTCGAGTCATGAGTCGAGTCACGAGTCTTTGGACCCGAGTCTCGAGTCCGAGTCCGAGTCCTTGGTCCAAAATGGTGACTCACGAGTCACGAGTCACGAGTCACTCCCAAAGCTGACTCCACGAGTCCCTATTAAAATAAATGGGGGTTTTTCCCAACAAAATAAGGCTACTTCACACTCAGAGCAGCCACACAGAGTAAGCTCAGGTCCTTCCTCTGCCTCTCCCAAGTACGCAACACATCAATCAAAATAAATCTTGACACACTGTTGGGGCTGCACTCCTGGTAGCCGTCCATAGTGGTCGAGCAGCGGCACACCTCGCTTCCATGCGCTCTTCGCCGGCAATCACGCTCCTCTCCCCTCCCTCTGGCACAGCCCAGGGATGTTGAAGAGTCCTTGGTCTCGAGTCCCGAGTCAAGTCTCGAGTCCCATTAAAAATATTGGGACTCGAGTCCGAGTCGAGTCAGAGGGGGGACTCAGTCCGATTCACGAGTCGAGTCCTCGAGTCCGAGTCCCCATCCCTGTTTGCTTGTGAGAGGGCGGCATGGAGTATTTTGCTTGTGAGAGGGCGGCATGGAGTTCTCCTGGTCATACGTCGGGGGAGTAAATGCCTGCTAAGACAGGCCTGCATCATCGGTATAGCAATAGTGGAGCTTCATTATGATCTGTGCAGAGACTGGAAAGCTACAAACGAGGAACTCAGGAAAGTTCCAAGAAAGGGGCGGGGGGTGAGGACAAATGTACAAAAATCTAACCAACAATGAGGAAGTCAGTGATTTAACAATTGGTGGACTTAACACACGGTGATGACAACAATCACTAGGAGAGAGGGGGATGAACAATTTACATGGATGAATAGATGACGAGAAGCAGCAACTTAAGAAGTATAGGGACGAATCGGTGATTGGAACAGACAACATAACCAAGCTTCACTTTGAGGGTAAAAGCATAATAAGACATGAAAAGGACACTCCTAACTGTGGGGTCACCTGCTAACAGAAAGATTTAATGGGCAAACTATGAGGGCTGTGTCCCTGCTAACTTGGGTGTCGGGGCTCCATTTCATGTTCAAGATCATGTTATCCCCCCACCTAAATTCTGTTAAGTGTGGAACCAAAATATCTTTTCACCCTTCAAGTATCTTTTATTCACTAGCTTTCTTTCAGTAAAACCTATAAAATGCAAAGAGTACAGAGTGTATTTTTGGCTCGCAGCAGTTGTGTCTAGGATAAGCAGTGAACAATGGAACAAAATAATTCATTCCTTCATTCATTTACGTGAATTATCTCAATAAATGATGAGGATGAATGAATAAAAATGTGCCTGTGTGGTGTGGTCTGTAGGATTCCTCTGAAGCAGTGTCAGTGTATGATAAGTCTTTCTGATCTTTTCAGCAAGGAAACAATTAAAGTAAATTCTGATACATGGTAATGATGCAGTTGCTAATATGTACTAACATCTGAATGTCACTGCTTTGCACAGAAGAGACATCAACCAGTTTCTCACAGTTGGACACCATTTCTAAAAAAAAAACAACCAAATATTCCCCTTTCATTTTAGCTCCACTGGTTTCTGAGAAACATCCGTTTTAACAATAGTGCTGGGGAGGAAATATGTTTTTATCATAATGGGGACCTGGCAGGGGGATACGATCTCATCAACTTGGTCACCTTCCCCAATGAATCCTTCCGGAGGATACGAGTTGGAGGGATGGACCCTGCGGATACCCCAGACACAGAGGATGGGTTCACCATTGATGGAAGTGCCATTGTGTGGAACCACAAGTTTAAACAGGTGGGAATGGGGGAAGCGGTAGCAAGAAAAAACATCATGAAGGGGTTGAAATACGTACTGGGCCTTCTGATACACACATGAATTGGTAATACCCCAAGCTGCTGATGTGTTGTTGTTGTTGTTGTTGTTCTTGTTCTTGTTATTACCAACAACATCATCATCACCATCATCAATAATAATAATAATAATAATAATAATAATAGTCATCATCATCATTTTATTTCTATACCACCCAATAGCCAAAGCTGTCTGGGTGGTTTACAACAATCTGTAAAAAAAAATACAATACAATACAATATAAAATATACACAATAAAACTCTATAAAAAAATTGTAAAACCAAATTTGAAAAATGACCCAACAAGCTTAAACAAGTTAATGCACTGTGACCAGTAAAAAATTAAAAATAACCACCCCACCATGCACTATTAAGAGTTGTTTAAAGCCTCAACATATAGGGCAGTCTTAACCAGACACTGAAAAGATAGTAGAGTTGGCACCAGGAGGCTTGTTTCAGAATTGGGGGGCTACCACAGAAAAGGCCCTCCCACTTGTTGCCACCCTCTGAGCCTCCCTTGGAGGTGGCAGTCAGAGGAAGGCCCCAGATGTTGAGTGTAGGGTCCAAGTAGATTCTGGTTGGGAGAGGTGTTCCATCAAGTATTGTTGCCCCAAGTCATGTATTGTCCTGAGGTGCTAACATGTTCTGAGCTCTCAATATGTTCTAATGAGAAAGGGTGTTCCATAAAGTTACAACAGTGAGAAAGAAAGAATTATTAGCATATTTCCATCCCAAATGTCCTTCCTTGTGGCTACCATTAGGTGCTGCCCAGTTCCACCTGTGTCGAGAGCTGCCAACCTGGACAGAGCATGTTCATCCAGCCGGGGAAGCAAGTGTGTTGCTATGATTGTGCTGAGTGCCCCAAAGGCAGGATCTCATCCCAGATGAGTAAGTAAAGGATTCTGGCATTACTCAGAGAAAAAGTTTCAATTTCAGGAGTATATTAATCCCTATCAGTTTTGTCTAACTACAAATATAGGAATGTTTTTACCGTGAAAAGGGCTAGACAAAAGAAATACTACCAGAACTACCATCACTGACACTGTAAGATATATCTCTGCTATATGAGCTCCTGTTAACATATTGCAACAAAATTAAGGGAAGATTGTTGGCTAACTATGGTAATACTAAGTCTTCGCTCATTGCTTTCAGATGCAGACCTCTGTGTAATGTGCCCAGAAGATCAGTATCCAAACAAGAACCAGGACAAATGTATTCTTAAAGTCATAAGTTACCTATCATTTGTAGAGCCCTTGGGAGCAATTCTGATTTCCTTGGCTCTTTTCCTTTCTATGGTCACAGCTTTGGTGATGTGGATCTTCATTCAGCACCACAAAACCCCCATTGTCAAAGCCAACAACTGGAGCATCACGTGTGCCCTGCTCTCCTCTCTGCTGCTCTGCTTTCTCTGCTCCTTCTTGTTCATTGGGTGGCCGGGGAAGTTCAGCTGCCTTCTGAGGCAAACAGTGTTTAGCATCATCTTCTCCATCGCTGTTGCTTGTGTGTTAGCTAAAACCATCACTGTGGTTTTGGCCTTCATGGCCACAAAGCCTGGAAACAGGATGAGGAAATGGGTTGGGAAGAGACTTGCAGTATCCGTCATCATTCTCTCTTCTCTGATTCAAACTGTAATCTGTGCAGTGTGGCTGGCAACTTCTCCCCCCTTCCCAGAGCTGGACATGCACTCCCAGGTAGACACAATCATAGTTCAATGCAATGAAGGCTCAGCCCTCATGTTCTACCTTGTCCTGGGCTACATGGGAGGTTTGGCCATTGTCAGCTTCACTATGGCTTTCTTTGCCAGGAAGCTGCCTGATACCTTTAATGAAGCCAAGCTGATCACGTTCAGCATGTTGGTCTTCTGCAGTGTTTGGGTGTCTTTTGTGCCCACCTACCTGAGCACCAAGGGGAAATACATGGTGGCTGTGGAGGTCTTCTCCATCTTGGCCTCTGGCTCTGGCTTACTGGGTTGTATCTTCCTCCCTAAATGCTATATAATTATACTCAGCCCTGAGCTGAACACCAGAGAGCAATTAGTAAGAAAAAATACATAATCGGAATTTGGGGAAGAAAATAACATCGTCAGGAATTTCACTGAGATCCCGCAAGAATTCGAAGTATCCACATTGTTGCATTAAAGGGGGAGAAAGGAAAATTCTGAAAACACAGTATGAACCATTCTGGAAACCATGAGTGGGGACAGGTGAAAAATTGGTTTCATCCTGGTTTGGATAAGAATTTATCAAAAACCGCAAATTTCTCCCTTAAAAAAGGCATTCTAGAAAAAGTACTTCAGGTCATAAATTCCAATGTGGGGGGAAACTGAAACTGACAGCTTCAGCCATCCTGGCCCAGGGCTTTGAGTGCTTTGCTCCAAGTCTGGGTTTGAATCTCTGCATATTCAACCAAAACCAAATTTGTCCACTGCAGTCCATTAACAGATTTCTAAATGCAGATGGCTTCTGAACCTCAGGAATATTTTATAATTAAGGAAGCCTCAACACTGTATGGTGTGTTATTGAATGTGCTCCTTTTAGGTACATGCACAAACCTGTTCTCAAGGACACACATCCATGACAGTACTGAAATTGTGCACCTCCTTGGGAGTTGATTCCACAGATGGGGTGCCACAACTGAGAAGGCCCTTCCTCTAGTAGCCACCCTTCTAGCCTCTTTTGGAGGGGGCACCCAAAGTTCATCTGAAGACCCCTTCTATTGAGTCAGACTCAGTTTTAAATTGATGGACTAACAGTCTGGGTACTAACCCTAACCCTAACCTTAACAGCCAATTAACAGCGTCTTGCAGAAAAGCTCGTCGTCACAAAGCTACTATTACAAAGGATGAGGAAATGGTTGCAAAACTGCTTGCCAATTTAATACCATGCCACATTTAAGGTTTTGGTTAACCAATAAGGCCCTAATAAACTTGGGACTGGGATACCTGAGAGAATGCCTTCTCCTATATAAACCTACCTGGCTGCTGTGATCATCATCAGAGGCCCTTCTGGTTGTGCCACATCCTGCAGATGCCCGCTTGGTGACAACCAGAAAAGGGCCTTTTCTGTGTTGGCATCCACTTGTTGGAATGCCCTCCACCCAGAAATAACACATGTTCCAACTTTGATGCAGTTCAGGCACAGGTTGAAAACTTTTTATTAGTATTATAGGCAGTCCCTGGGTTACGAATGTCCCAACTTACGGACAATACATACTTGAGAATGGCCCGCCATATATGTAAAAATCTGAGTTAAATACAATGGTTCGTACTTACGAATGCACACAGTATACTTTGCGACACTTTGAAAACATTGCGCAGCTTCTGTTCCGACTTACGTACACATTCGACTTAAAGACATACTTACGAACGGATCTTGTTCATAACCCGGGGACTGCCTGTATTACTATTATTTGCTGTGGTTTTTGACGATTTGTGATGCCTGCCATTTTGATTCCACTGTATTTTTAATGGCTGTTGGTTATGCATTAGAATGTTTCAGTTGTAGTGTGTGTGTGTGTGTGTGTGTGTGTTAGTTTTAATGTTGTAAACTGCCTGTATATGTTTTACATGATAGTCAGCACAGAAATATTTTCAAATAAGAGATAGATAGATTGTATAGTTATTCTGTTGTCTTATTCAAGCTGCACTATGGTTTGCTACCTTTCCTTCCCAGAGTTGGCAAAGTCCTCTCAGATCAGTCAGTTCATTGTGAAATGCAGTGAAGAACCTTTCACCCCTAGAGAGTATTTGCCATGAAATGACCAACTTAATTTTATTCCTGTAATACTGCTAGGCAATGAGATTTACAACAGCATCTCTCTACAAAGTTAAAGACTAACTGAAAGGTGTTATTGTGAAGAAAATAAAAAGATCAGTCCAGATAGATGCTACTCTGTTCTGTTCCTCATTTTTCGGCTTTCTGCATTTCCCGTATGGTCAACTCCACTTTATCCTCGTCAAGTACAATCTTCCTAGTTCTCTTATATATTTGCAGGACTTGTTTGAATTCGTGGGCATGGTCGAGGGGCAAAGGCCATCTACAGCCAAGTTTCTGCTTCACCCAGATCAATAAGTAAGCCTGACCAGGATATCCTTTCAGAAATCAGTGGCATCACCTGGTGCCTCTCCCTCCAGCAGCACTTTGGTGGTAGCTCTACCCACTAACTGGGAATCTTGGAGTGTTGTTGTGCTTTTCTGATAGGCTGTGGGATAACACATTTTTTGCTACTCTGCATTAGCCTCAGTAGCAGCATTCTAATTTGGCTCATTTTGGCCCCTAGTTTCACATTAATTAGGCCTTAGTTAGCAAGTGCCGTGTGCGTACTGGGTGGGAGGGATGAGAGGTGTAGGAAAGGGGTGGGCAGGAGGTAGATCTGCAGATGTTTTGGACTTCAACTCCCAGCATTTGTAAGCATTGGCCCTGCTGGCAGGGGCTTGTGGGAGTTGTGGGTGTACATATCTCTGTATGATAGAGAGGTACATGTTTTGGTACAGGTGCATGATTATTCTTCCATATTTTGTTTGCATGCATTTTAATGCTGGTAGTGAAGGAACTCCCTTGGTATCAGTTTATTAATTCCATAGTCACCACTACAGACCTTTTCTTTGGCTCATATCAGGACCTATAATCCATCTCCTCTGACATGGCACCCGCTCTATGGAATGTCCACTAAATATTCTTTTCTGGGAAGCCCCCACTTAAAAACTGTGATTCATTTAACATTCCATCTGGTATGTTGGATCTTCCCTACATTTTCTCCTACAAAACAGTCAACGATAAAGAAATGATGTGCTTCTGTGAAGACTGATGTCAGGTGGAAATATTTTGCGTGGATTAATTTTGAACAGGCCACTGAAGAGTAACTCGTTGAGCACTTACATCAACCTAAGGGAAGTCAATGAAGGCAGAATTCTCCAGGTGGCCTTCACTGGACACTCATGTCTGGAACAGGGCTGGTTCCAGGCTTAAGGGACCATTGGCCTAGTTGCCCTCAATGGGGGAACCACTATCCCTCCAGCCCATTGACTGGCCCTTTTCACCTGGCTCCAAACAAGAGGAAAGGCAAGGTGAGCTACTGCTCCTGATCCTCCCTCCTCTCTCTCTCTTTTTTTTAAAAATAATTTTTTTATTTCATTTTAAATGAATACAACAACAAAAGATACAACATAAACATTGTGCACCCCCCCCACCTCTTGGGACCAAGTTATATTTCTCCCCCCCCCAAATTTTTTTTTAAAATGTATATATACAAGATATTATTCTATATTCCAAAAATATAACAAATCTTGACAAGGTTTGTTCCCCCTCCCCTTTACCAACACATAATCCAAAATTTACCCCAAATGTTCACAAGGTGTCTTTCTCCAATTGTCCTTTTTGACACTTAATATTACAAGTTAATTTATCATTTAATGCGATATCCCATACCTCTTTATACCATTCAGTAATTGAAAACACATGTTGAACCTTCCAATTCCTAGCTATCATTAATTTTGCTGCTGTTAACAAATTCACAATCAATTCTTTTGTATTTTTTAAACAAACTAACTTTTCTGTAATTGTTAACAATGCTAATTTTGGGCAGACTTCTAATTCCATTCCAATTATTTCTGATATTTCTGCAAATACTTTCTGCCAAAATTCCAGAACATTTTTACAGCTCCACCACATGTGGGCATACGTACCTTTTACATTACATCCTCTCCAACACAATGCGGAGCAATTTTTATCTATCCGATTTAATCTTACTGGAGTTAAATACCATCTCCATACCACTTTATAAAAGTTCTCTTTTATCCTAGTTGACATAACTCTTACAATACGTCTATCCCAAATATTTTTCCAACTGTTTCGATATTTCCTCATCAAATTCATTATCCATAACACTTTAAGAGAATCTTTATGCTCTTCTTCATTTTGTAACATCGTATATAAAGCCTTTGTTGTGCCTCTTGTTGAAACATTACCTTCTATAGCTTCTCTAGTCAAAACTATCTTTTCAAAATTGGTTAGTTCTCTTTCGCTGTCCATTCTTGTCCTCCACTTCTTTAACCACAGTTCCAATTGCATTGAATTTAACCATGATATTCTCTCTCTTCCTACTATTTCTATTATATGTTCTCTAGTCTTCAATTTTTCCACCCAATCCATTAATTTAATCACCTTTTTCCTCCATAATATAGCTTCTAGATGTCTTACATTTTCTGGAAAGTCCTCCATGGCCGCTACCGGAGTTAACGGGGATACCTCTGGTGTAAAAATTTTCCTCGTGCTATTCCAACTCTCTAACATACTCCTCAAAAAGGGATTTTCTAGTCCTTTTATAATATTATTTATATTTTTATTAAATAATGTATTCACTATCATGTTTCCTAATTCTCGTGATTCTAATTCCAACCACATTTTGTCTTTCCCTGCTATAATGTCCAAAATATGTCTTACTTGGTTGGCTAAATAATACCACTTTATATTAGGAAGACCTAAACCACCTATTTTTTGCGCTTTATACCAACTATATTTATTAATCCTTGATCTTTTCCTTCCATTACAATATTCATTATAATAATTGATTGCCAATCTTTAATTTCTTTTTCTGTAATCTTTACTGGTAACATCCTAAACAAAAAGTTTATTTTAGGCAATATCTTCATTTTTACCAACGCTATTCTGCCAAACCAAGAAAGTCCAATTTTTTTATACTCCTCTATTTTATTTTTAACCTCTATCTTTAACTTTCTAAAGTTTTGATCTCCTACTTTATCAATATCTTGTGTAATTTCTATTCCTAAATATTTAATTACATTTGTAATTTTAATGTTATATTTTTTCTTTAACATTTCACTCTCCTCTTTTTTACTATAATTAAACAGTAAAATCTTGGATTTACCCCAATTCATCTGTAGCCCAGTTATTTCTCCAAATTCTTTCAAGTGGTTCTCCAACCTATCCATTGTTTCAATTGGATTTTTAATTGTTAATAAAGTATCATCTGCAAATAGATTTATTTTAATTTGATCTCCAACTCCCATCCCTATAATATTTCTATCTGCTCTTACTACATTTGCTAGTATTTCCATCACTAATGCAAACAAAATAGGGAAAAGGGGACATCCTTGTCTAGTTCCTCGGTCTAAGGAAATTTGTTCCGTAATACCATCATTTACCACTACATTTGTAATATTATGGGCATATAATTGATTAATTACTCCTTTAAATCTTGCTCCAAACCCCATATTTTTTATTATCATTTTTAACATAGGCCATTCCACGCAATCAAAAGCCTTGAAAATATCTAATGCTAATACACCCGCTTTAACATTATTTTTCTTTATACTATATATTATATTTAATACTCTTCTAGTTAAGGCGGCCATTTGTCGACCTGCAATAAATCCGCATTGGTCCACCCCTACATATTTACTCATAAACCTATTCATTCGTCTCACTAGTATTGCAGTAAATAATTTTGCATCTTGATTTATTAACGAAATGGGTCTATATGAATCTGGTTCTGTTAAATCCTTTCCTGGTTTTGGAATTACTATAATCATAGATTGTTTCCATGAGGGGGGAATTTCTCCCCCTTCCATTATATTATTATATAATAACTTCAACCTTGGAATTAACATATGTTTAAAAACCTTGTAATATTCCACCCCTAATCCATCTACTCCTGGGGTCTTGCCCTCTTTTAATTTATTTGTAGCAAAATCTATCTCCAAATCTGAGAATGGTTGCTCCATCGTCTCTCTATCTTCTTCTTGTATTCTCATTTTCATATTTTTTTCAATATATTCTTTAATCCTATCTTCCTCACCTATTCCTGCTTTATATAATTCTGAATAAAATTCTTGAAAATTTTTTAATTTTTCCTTCATCAAATTATGTCCTTTCCCTTTTTTATCCTTTATTATTCCAACTATATTTTCCCCCCGTGTTTTTTTGTGTGGATCTAGCTAACATTTTAGAATTCTTGTTACTATTTTCAAAGTAAGCTCTTTTCATATAAATCAAATTTCTCTGTGTCCTTTCAATATCCTTGTTTTCTAACTCTTTCCTCTTAGCTTGTAGTTCTGCATAAATCTGCTTTCCCCTTTCCTTTAAAAATTTAGCTTCTAACTCCCTTATCTCCTCTTCAAGCTTTTTATTAAATGCCTCCTGTTGTTTCCTTAATATACATGCTTCTCTTATACTAATGCCCCTCATAACAGAGCCAAGGGATAACTGGGGGATGTGTTGCTCCTCCCCCCACCCTGCGTTTGCTGTTGTGCAATGCCAGGTCCGTTACCCAAAAAACATCTCTCATCCATGACTTGATCATGGATGAGGGTGCGGACCTGGCATGTGTTACGGAAACCTGGCTGGACGAGGCCGCTGCTCCAACTCTGGCGGCCTTGTGTCCGGCCGGTTTCTCGTATGCCCAGCAGCCAAGGGTTGGGGGACGGGGAGGGGGAGTGGCTGTTATCTACCGGGAGTCCTTGGTCCTCACCAGACTCCCTCTCCGGGAGACCAAGTTTATTGAGTGCATGTACTGGAGGTTGGGTCCAAAGGGCAGCCTGGGGATTCTGCTCGTGTACCGTCCACCCCGCTGCACGACAGACTCCCTGGCCGAGGTGCTGGAGGTGGTCTCCGATGTGCGTGTGTTGTCCCCCAGGCTAGTGGTGCTGGGGGACTTCAACGTGCATTCGGGGGCTTCCCTCACTGGGGCACCTCGGGACTTTATGGAGACCATGGCTTCCTGGGAGCTGCACCCTGTATTAACTGGACCTACCCATGTAGCCGGTCGTGCACTGGACTTGGTTTTTGTTTCCGGAGAGGGGGGAAATGATCTGGAGATCGGGGGTATATCCACCACCCCCTTGTCATGGTCAGATCACTATCTGGTGGGGTTGGATTTCTCGGTGCCACAACCCCTCTGCAGGGGTGAGGGACCTATTAGAATGGTCCGCCCCAGGCGTCTTATGGATCCGGATGGATTCCTGAACGCGCTTGGGGAATTGGAGCACACAAACGGTAGCTCGGTCGAGACCCTGGTGGATGACTGGAATGCTGCAATCACCAGGGCATTAGACCGAGTTGCCCCGAAGCGCCCTCTTCGCCTAAACAGAGCTCGCGCGGCGCCATGGTTCACTCCGTCGCTGCGAGCTCTGAAACAAGAGGTGAGAAGGCTAGAGCGCCGATGGCGAAATTCCCGCTCCGAAGACGATCGAACACGGGTTAGAGCTGCATCTTCAGCCTACCGGGTGGCGGTGAAGGCAGCAAAAAAGAATTTCTATGCTGCCTCCATTGCGTCTGCGGAGTGCTGCCCCAGGAGGCTGTTCCAAGTGGTCCGGAGTCTGGTCGGTCCAGTCGCTCCGGACCCACTGGAACAGTCAAAAGCCTCCTGTGAGGCTTTAGCGAAGCACTTCGCAGATAAATCGATCGGATTAGGAGTGGGATATCGTACGTCGTGGACACAGGGAGTGAGCGGGAGGAGGCCAATGGCAGACCGGTTTTGTGGGATCGGTTTCGGCTTCTTCCTTCTGATGAAGTGGACAAGGTGCTTTCATCTGTGAGGCCGACCACCTGCTTGCTTGACCCTTGCCCATCCTGGCTCATCATGAGCTGCAGGGAGAGACTGGGTGAGGGGATCAAGGCGGTGGTGAATGCCTCCCTCGAGGAGGGAGTGATGCCATCAGCCCTCAAGGAGGCAGTAATAAGACCGCTTCTAAAGAAGCCCTCCTTGGATCCCCAGGATTTAAACAACTTTCGCCCAGTCTCCAATTTACCATTTCTGGGCAAGGTGATCGAGCGGGTGGTGGGTGCTCAGTTGAAGGCACACTTGGATGAAGCCGATTATTTGGATCCGTGCCAGTCGGGCTTCAGGTCTGGACATGGGACGGAGACGGCCTTGGTCGCCTTGGTGGATGATATGAGGAGGGCTTTGGATAGGGGCGAATGCTCCTTTCTAGTCCTCCTCGATCTCTCAGCGGCTTTTGATACCGTTGACCACGGTATCCTCCTGGACAGTCTGGAGGGGTTGGGCTTAGGAGGCACTGTATTGCAGTGGTTCCGGTCCTTCCTCTCTGGAAGGTATCAGAGGGTAGTTCTCGGGGAGGAGGCTTCGGACCCTCGGCTGCTCACTTGTGGAGTGCCGCAGGGTTCCATCCTCTCCCCGATGTTATTCAACATCTACCTCAAGCCGCTGGGAGCTATCATCAGGAGGTTTGGGGTGCAGTGTCATCAGTATGCGGATGACACGCAGCTCTACCTCTGTTTTAAGTCCTCACCGAGGTTGGCCGTTGAAACCCTGTCCAAGTGCCTGGAGTCAGTGGCTGGCTGGATGGGAAGGAATATGCTGAAGCTGAACCCCGACAAGACCGAGGTACTTCTGGTGGGGGACAAGGGAAGGTTAGGGGATGTTGACCTGGTGCTGAATGGGGTACATCTACCCCTGAAGGACCAGGTCCGCAGCTTGGGGGTCATTCTAGACTCCCAGCTGTCCATGGAGGCTCAGGTGGCAGCTGTGAGCCGGGCGGCGCTGTATCAACTCCATCTGATACGGCAGCTGCGCCCCTACCTTCCTAATCACCTGCTCCCATCAGTGGTTCATGCCTTGGTCTCCTCTCGCCTAGACTACTGTAATGCGCTCTACGTGGGGTTACCCTTGAAGACGGTCCGGAAGCTTCAGCTGGTACAGAACGCGGCGGCTCGCCTGATTAAGGGCAGCCGCCGGCGTGATCACATCACGCCAGTGCTTAAAGAGTTGCACTGGCTACCAGTTGCTTGCCGAGCCGAATTCAAGGTGTTGGTTTTGACCTTTAAAACCCTACACGGCTCCGGCCCAGCTTATCTCAAGGAGCGCCTCCAGCAACATCAAGTAGGCCGCTCAACAAGGTCTGCCACGGACGGCCTTCTCCTTATCCCATCAGCCAGAGCAGCCAGGCTGGTGGGGACTAGGAAGAGGGCCTTCTCTGTGGCGGCCCCCACATTATGGAACTCCCTCCCTAGTGACCTTCGCCATGCCCCCTCCGTGATGAGCTTCCGCCGTGCATTAAAAACATGGCTGTTCAGGCGGGAATATGGGGTGGGTTAGGTTTTTAATGAGAATTTTTTAATATTGTTTTAATTATTATATTTTATTGTGTTTTATTGTATTTTAATTGTACATCGCCCAGGGTGGCCGGGTGACCGGCCAGATGGGCGATTGATAAATGTAATAATAAAATAACAGCTTTCATTGTGTCCCAAACTACTGCATTGCTACAAACTCCTGTATCATTAATCTCCCAAATCTCTCTTAATTCCTTCTCTATCTTATCTCTTATATGTTTGTACTGAAAAATATTACCGCTCAGCCTCCATCTTTTAGCTTCTTTATAATCCTTATTTATCTTAACATCCATATTATGTATTGCATGATCCGACACTTTTATAATACCAATTTCCGTGTTCATTACTCTTGAAATCAGATTTTTAGAAACAAATATATAGTCAATCCTAGAAAAATTCTTTGTGACAGGTGAATAATATGTATAACTTCTTTCATCTCCTTTTACACCCCTCCATACATCTACCATTCCCTCTTTGTTAATTACTGTATTTAATGCTGTTATATTATTTTTCCTCTCTTCTACCGTGGGATTAGATCTATCTATCTTTTTGTCCATCACCATGTTGAAATCACCAGCTATAATAACTAACTCATTTTGTTTTGAACCCATTTCCTTTAATACTTCTTGGTAAAATTCTGCTTGATTTACATTTGGGGCATATACATTAACTAATATATATTCTTCCCCTCCTAATGCCCCATATACCATTATATATCTCCCTCTAGTATCCTTTTTAACTTTACTCACAATAAAACCACATTTTTTAGAGATAATAATTGCCACACCTCTTGACTTGGTGGAACCATATGCTTTCTCGTATATCATAGACCATCTTAGTTTAAGTTCGTTTACTCCCTCTTTTGATTGATGTGTTTCTTGTAGAAATATTATGTCCGCCTTATCTTTATTTAGAAGTGCTTCAATCCGTCTTCTTTCAGAATAGATCCCAGACCTTTGACATTCAACGTTGAAACTCTTAACTTAGGGTCCATCTTATTTTATTGTTGCTCAACCAACTTTGGTCCCTGTGCATAAACATAAATGTCACCACAACCCCCCACCCCCCACCCACACATTTAATTCCATTCCCCCCTCTCTTATCCCAGGGATAATCACCCCGCACACAGCTTCTGGAGCCTCCCTCCTCTCTGCCCTCTCACAGCCCTCCCACTCAGAGTGGGCAGATGAACAGGCAACAAGAGCAAGGCAGGGGAAAATGTCCACTCTGTATTCCTATCCTCATCAGGTATGAGCTGAGCTCTGTACTGCCCACCCCCCAAACACACATTTGAATCGGGTAAAGTTCCAATTCTGATGTATGCTGATGATTTCATCCTGCTGTCCATTAATCAAATCAGCCTGCGAAGAATGTTAGCTAATTGTTGCTCCTTTTGTAATAAGGAACATCTTAGTATATCAACTACTCAAAACTAAGAAACAACTGAACAGCCCTTAACAGCCTGATCTCGGAAGCTAAGCAGGATCGGACCTGGTTAGTACTTGGATGTGTGACCACCTTCGGACACCAGGTGCTGTAGGGAGGGACCATAGCTCAGTGTGATAGAGCACATGCTTTGCATGCAGAAGGCCCCAAGTTCAATCCCTGGCCTCCTGGTAGGGCTTGGAAAGAATCCTGCCTGAAACCCTGGAGAGTCACTGCCAGTCGGTGTCGACAATACTGGGCTAGATGGACCAAGGGTCTGACTCAGGATAAGGCAGCTCCCTATGTTCCTAAGATTGTGGTTTTTGGAATGAGAACCAGGAAACATAAATGGACAATGGATGGTTACTCCATTGAGCAGTGCAGCTCCTTTGAATATCTGGGGATACACTTTAATATAAGACACAGTTGGAAAACCCATTTTGAAGTTGTAAATAGGGATGTAACCACGAGTCTCGAGGGGGCTAAAAGCAGTCCGAAAGCGGCCCGCTCGCCCCCCCCGAGGCTCTCGCGACTTACCTTCCTGCCACTCGATCCTTGCTGCACCAGGGAAAGGAGCTTCAGTTCCCCATTGCATCACTTCCTGTTCCCCTGGCGCTACATTTTTAGCATAAAAACCAGGGCAACCCAGCTTGAAATGGCCGTGATTTGCTTTTCACGGCCATTTTAAGCTGGGTTTCCCTGGTTTTTATGCTAAAAACGCAGTGCCAGGGAACCAGAAGTGACACGATGGAGAACCCATTGCGTCACTTCTGGTTTTCGGGCATTACGAGCAGCAAGAGCGGGCGGGGGGTGCTCGGGAGCACCCCCCAGAGCAGGTACGGTCCAGCTCAGTCAACATCCTTAAAAGTTAACAGTATCAAAAACTGTTGTGAAGACCATGAAATTCTTTTTTTTTTCCCCAAAAGGGGACATTTAGTAGCTAGCGGTGTGCAATCGAGCCTCACTGGGCAAAACGGGGCCGAAATCGGTCCCGCTCACGCCCAGTGAGGCCTTCCCTTTGTCTTCGGGGCCACTCACCTCTCTGCAGTGAGCTGCCTGCGCAGCCCACTCCGGTCCCGTCACGTCACTTCCGGGACCGGAAAGGAAATGACGCGACGGGACCCTGCGCAGGCGCGCTGGACCCCTGTGGTGCGTTCTGCGCCTGCGCAGGGTCCCATCGCGTAATTTTCCGGTCCCGGAAGTGACGCGACGGGACTGGAGAAGGTGGGTTGAGCGGCGCGGAGAACTGCTCCATGCTGCTCAGAAGATCAAGTCAGGGGGGGGAGCTCCCACGGAGAATCGAGTCAGGGGCACGGAGGAACCCCTCTAACCTGCTCTAAAAATATCTGTGGGGAAAGCAGTTGCCCAAATATGTTATGGGACTGGTATGGTTCTTTCCGTATCAGCTGCGGGGGGGAGATGCTCTGAGTGTGGATCCCCAGCTCTGAGGTCAGACTGATTTCCAACCTCAAAGCTGGGAATTCGAGCAATCCTATGGTCCTCTAGATGCTGCTGTCTATGGCCCATAGGATCGCTCTGCCAATGTACTGAATCTAAGAGTTTAAGCAAAGGTAATCCAATGATAAAAACAAAGTTCAATAGGGTGTGAAACAGTAAGGCGCTTGTTGAACTGCATGAGTAAACTAAGCAAAAGAAAAGAGACACACAGACAAAATAAGGGAGTACACACACGCAGTAGAAAAATTTCATGAGAACTTAATTCTAATTATTTAATTTCTTTTTTCTAACTAGGGGAGAGAAAGCGGAACCATTAACTAATTCTACAAGGCCATTCAAATAAACACACAAACACAAACACAGAGAAATGCTGCAAATGGTTGCAAGAAAAAGTATGAGAGAAGAATTGAGTTGGAAAATATTTTTGAGAGAAATCCTAACAAACAAAAGTTGAAACCAAGCCTCAAGTCAGAAACAAGCCAACCCACCCAGTAATATTAACAAACTAACTGGAACCAATGAAGTGTAGTGGCTAGAGTGTTGGACTGGGACTTGGGAGATCCGGGTCCTAGTTCCCGCTCAGCAATGAAGCTCCCAATGAAGATGATGTATCGTTGGTACCTAACTCCTGTGAAATTGGCTAAGATGTATAATAATGTGTCAAATGTATGTTGGAAATGTCAAAGTCATGAAGGAACATTTTATCATGTTTGGTGGACATGTAAAAAAGTGAAAACATATTGGGTACAAATACACACATGGATACAAAAGATTTTAAAAGTGAATATTAAACTGAAACCAGAAATGTTTTTATTGGGTATAATGGACTTGCAACTTGAGAAAGACTATGGAACATTATTACAATATATGATGACGGCAGCAAGAATAATCTATGCTCAAAAATGGAAAGAAGCAACTATACCAACTATAGAAGACTGGCTGTTGAAAATGTTGGACTTAGCAGAGATGGCAAAATTGACTTGCTTAATTAGAGAAATTTTTTTAACTTCATTCAAGAAAGACTGGAAACCTCTGGTGGACTTCTTGGGGAGGAGGGAAAGTGACTTAATAACTTTTGGTTTTGATTTCTGAATATTGGTAAGGTGATAGAAATTCTTTATGTGAAAATAGAAGAAACTTATATATTGGATAAGGATTGGTAATGTTTGTCAGACAATGAGGCGGAAGCCAAATGTTGTTTTGGAAAATTCAATAAAAAAATTTCAAAAAAAAAAAAAAAAGCAATGAAGCTCCCTGGCTGACTTTGGGCAAGTCACTGACACTCAGCCTAACCAGCTCACAGGGTTGTTGTGAGGATGAAATGGAGATGAGGAAGACCATGTAAGCCACCATGGGTTCCTTGGAAGAGGAAAAATGGTGAGATATAAATGTAATAAAGGAACTATCCAATTTCCTTCTAGTAAACTACCCCGTTGCTATACTGAGGGATGTGGGAAGCCCCCACCACCACAATTTGTAATGAAGGACACCGTAGAATCAATCCCTCCCCCAAACACATTGATTGGAACCACTGGTCAAATGTGTCATAGGATTAGAAGGTGGACATGCCAGTCATCCAATTGCATACCCTCTTCCCCAATCCCCCTGGAGCATTTAGAGAAGTGAATCAAATTAAGAAGCTATTTTGTATTTATTGCGGGAGACTTGAAGGCTATGCAAGAAGTGCATTTATTGCTGTAGCATGAACCGTGCGTAACACAAATTGCTGACAAAGCAATTCTGGGCCAGAGCGCACTTCTGTTGGCTTCATATGGAACCATGCTTTGACACAACACCCAACTGAACAGAACCAAAGCTACCGGCTTCTGCTTGGGGCTTGGGGTTCATCCAAATCCATTGCAGATCCATACTTTGAAAACTTTCAACTCGGCTCTAGTCCAATTATATCAAAGTGCTAATTCTTGACTTATATCTTCCTTGTTTCTTCCCACATCTTGCAGCCACACTTCAGTCTACCCTTTTAGAAACCTAATGGTACCCATGATGCTGAAGCCTCTTCCTCAATATATTTCTTCTCCACTAACTCCTTTGAAAATGGAGAGGAAAAACTGGGTTTTCTGTTGCGGAGAGGGCACTGAATCAATTACACACACATATAAAGTGCTAATACATCATTATTGTTTACTATTCAATGAGTACCGACGACTGCTGGACAGACCACCGACTAATCCGGTCCACAATGGTTATCAACATTGCTCCCCAACGTAGGCTTCAAGGAAGGAAACCAAGGCGTAAAATGAACATCCAAGTCCTTCAAGATCCTATTAAGCAAACTCGTCTTCAATCACTTCTTAAGGAACATCTACCTACGGAACCTCCTGACAACATTGAGGACCATTGGTCTAAGCTGAAAACCTCCATTACTGCAGCTTGTGAACAAACTATTGGATATGAAACTAAGAAACATCAGGATTGGTTTGATGAAAATGACAATGAGATTAAATATATAATTGACCAAAAAAGGAAAGCCTTCCAAATATGGCAAAATGATATTAACTGCGCTGCCAAGAAAAAAACCTACGCTAGCGCAAAGGCTGAGGTCCAAAGAAGAACAAGAGAACTTAAGAACGCTTGGTGGAAAAAGAAAGCTGAAGAAATTCAACAACTTGCAGAATCTCATGATGCACGGGGCTTTTTTAAGGCCACAAGGGCCATTTATGGACCAAAAACCTATGGTACAAACCCTTTACAATCAAAAGATGGCACCAAACTCTTAAAAGACAAAGAGTCTATTGCACTGCGTTGGAAAGAGCACTATTATGACCTTTTAAATCGTAAATCTAAGGTGGATAATGAGATTTTTTCGCAAATCCCGCAAAAACAAATTAAAGAGGAACTTGCAATACTCCCCACTTTGGATGAAGTAAAAAAAGCCATTAATCAAATGAAGAACAACAAAGCTAGTGGACCAGATGGGATTCCTGCTGAAATCTTTAAAGAAGGGGGCCCCGAACTTGTACAACATCTTCATAAACTCATCGAAAAAATCTGGATAAGAGAAGAGATCCCAGAAGACTTCAGGGATGCCATAATTATCACCCTCTTTAAGAAGGGTGATAGAACAGACTGTGGAAACTATCGGGGCATTTCTCTCTTAGCAACCGCAGGTAAAATATTTGCTAGGATTCTCGCAAACCGTCTTCTATCTATTTCAGAAGAGATCCTCCCTGAAACTCAATATGGTTTCCGTCCCTCTAGAGGGACAGTAGACATGATTTTTACTGCACGTCAGCTCCAAGAAAAATGCCGGGAGCAAAATCAACCCCTTTATATGGCATTTATTGATCTGGCTAAGGCCTTTGATACTGTAGACCGTACAGCTCTCTGGACTATCCTTATGAAAATTGGATGCCCCAATAAATTTGTGAATATCTTGCGACTTCTCCATGACAACATGACGGCAACGGTTTTGGACAACAACGGCTCTCATGGTGCTCCATTTAAAGTGGGATCAGGTGTTAAACAGGGATGTGTTATCGCCCCAACATTATTTGCCATTTACATCGCCATGGTTTTACATCTTGTCAAGGGGAAACTTCCCACTGGTGTGGGAATTATATATCGAACAGATGGAAAGCTTTTTAATCTCAGCAGGCTGAAAGCAAAAAGTAAGGTAATTACAACCTCCGTTGTGGAACTTCAGTATGCTGATGATAATGTGGTCTCCGCACATTCAGAGGATGATCTCCAAACTATCCTAAATGCTTTTGCAGAAGCATACGAAAAACTTGGTCTCTCACTTAACATCAAAAAAACCAAAGTGCTTCATCAGCAAGTGCAAGCCAATCATTTGGTGATGCCATCTATCCAGCTTGGCGGGACAATACTGGAAAATGTCGATCATTTTCTCTATCTTGGCAGCTATCTTTCTGTTACAGCTAACATCGACAGTGAAATCCAGCATCGTCTGAGCTCCGCAAGTGCCGCATTTTCTCGAATGAAACATAGAGTGTTCGAGGATCGGGATATTTGTAAGAAGACCAAAACACTGGTTTATGAAGCCATTGTATTACCAACTTTATTGTATGCCTGCGAAACATGGACTATCTATAAACGTCACTTCCACCTCCTTGAAAGGTTTCATCAACGTTGCCTCCGGAAAATCCTGCAAATTACTTGGGAAGATAGGCGAACAAATGTCAGTGTACTGGAAGAAGCAAAGACTACTAGCATTGAAAAAATGATCCTTCAACGCCAACTTCAGTGGACCGGTCATGTTGTTCGAATGCCTGACTGCCGTCTCCCAAAGCAGTTACTTTACTCCCAACTCAAGGATGGAAAGCGGAATATCGGTGGTCAATATAAGAGGTTTAAAGATGTTCATAAGGCTAATCTAAAAAAATGCAATATAAACATCGAAAACTGGGAAGCTCTGGCCCATGAACGATCTAAATGGAGGCTGGCCTTTCACAAAGGTTCCATGGACTTTGAAGAAGCCCAAGTGCAAGGTGAAAGGGAGAAACGTGCTAAGCGAAAAGCACGTCAAATGAATCCTTTACAGGACCATCTTCTATCTGGTAACCTGTGTCCTCACTGTGGGAAGCTGTGTGGATCTAGAATTGGCCTCCACAGTCACTTACGGACCCATCGCTAGAGTCTACACAATCTTCTTTAGAATTTCCTCCTTTTATCCCGGAAGACAATCTTACTCGGTCACGAGTGATCGCCTGATGATGATGACACCTTGCTAAATGCTTAAGAGAGTGATCCTAATGGCCTCTAGACAGTATTTAGAGGGCCATAGGATAATTTGGATTCCCAGATCCAAAGTCAGAGACAGAGCTCTGATGTCAGAGCTGAGGATCTGCTCCCTGATTCCCCCCCACACACACACACACACACAACTGGCACAGAAAAAACTATACCAGCAGCTGTCTCTCCGAGGTTGGGAACTCAACCTCGGAGAGGGGGTAAAGGGGGGAGAGGAGGGAGGGGAGGGGAGGAATCTGGGGCCACCAGGACATGAACTCTTCTGATGGTGCTCCAGCCTCCTCCCCTGCCCCTCCAAAGCTACGCAGCTTGATGTACCTCAGCCATCTAGCTGAAATGCAGAGCGGGAGGTATGTGGGGCTAGAGATTACCTCCGCCACTTCTCCCGCTCTGCAGTGGATGCTCGTAAGCCTCTGCGTTTGGGTGCTTACAAGCATTGGGGGCGAAATCAATAGGATTCCAACCTAACAAACCTAAAAGTAGACATGGCATTGCCTATGGATATAACATTTCTTAAAATAGCCAAGAAGATAATACAGAAGAGGAGGAGAACGAGATTATGAGAAGGAGGAAGAAGAAATCAGTACTTGTGACTCTTTTTCCTTACTAGCTGCTCTCTGCTGTTCAGCTCTGGCCTCAGTACAATAATGTAGAATTTGGGGAGAAAGATGCAACTCAGCAATCCAGCACTAGAGGCCAAGATGGAGAAAACTTCCACAGCCACCATGTGTTTCCCCTTTGTACTCAGGTAAGTTGGGACAAAGGACACCCAAACACTGCAAAACACCAACATGCTGAAGGTGATCAGCTTGGCTTCATTAAAAGCATCCGGCAACTTCCTGGCAAAGAAAGCCACGCTGAAGCTGATGATGGCCAAAAAACCCAAGTAGCCCAGAACAATGTAGAACATGATATCTGAGCCTTCATTGCACTGCACTATGATCTGATCCACCTGGGAGTGCATGTCAGACTCTGGGAAGGGGGGAGAAGTTGCCAGCCACACAGCACAAATTGCAATTTGAATCAGAGAAGAGAGAATGATAACCGACACTGCCAACCTCTTCCCTACCCATCTCGTCACCCTATTTCCTGGCTTTGTGGCCATGAAGGCCAGAACCACAGTGATGGTTTTACCCAACACAGAAGAAACGGCAACAGAGAAAGTGATGGCAAACAACGTTTGCCGCAGAATGCAGGACACCACCCCTGGCTGGCCAATGAATTGAAAAGAGCACAGGAAGCAAAGCAGCAGAGAGGAGAGCAGGGTACATGTGATGCTCCTGTTGTTGGCTTTGACGATGGCAGTGTGTCTGTGCTGAATGAAGCTCCACATCACCACTATTGTGATCAGAGAAAAGAACAAAACTAAGGAAGCCAGAACTTTTCCCAAGGGCTCCTCATACGATAGAAAGATGATCTGTTTGTAGATGCATTGATCCTGCTGCTGGTTTGGATGCTGATTGTCTGGACACTGGATGCAATCGTCTGCATCTGAAAGTAATAAGTACCATTTGAATACTTTAAAAATGTGACAGAGCCTCTGAGCCAACGTGACACCAACCTGCCAACACTGCGGCAAGAAACAAGGCATCGAACATATCAAACAGAATTTCCACACACATGACCCTTAAAGTAATCTTTAAGGTAGGGGTGTTCTTTAGATTTGGTTGAATCTTGGTTATTACTTGGATGGGAGACCCCTCCTCTAGTTTCCTGCATTGAGCAGGGGGTTGGACTCGGTGGCCTTGTAGGCTCCTTCCAACTCTATGATCTATAAAATCTATGAAATAAGTAATATATATTAGCACTGATCCAGTGTTCAGTATCTTTGCTTGTTCTCTCTCACAGCAACAGGAATGTTAAAAAAGATTTGGTGGACTACGTGGGAACTGGGAGAGTATAGGATTTGGGTAGTTTGGAAAATGCTGGATGTCCAAGTCCTTCTGCCGACACCACTTTATGCTACACATCTGTAATCCACCTATGCCTTACGGTACTTTTATGACTTTGGTGCCAACTGACCAGAAAACAAGGCAGTCTTAAACTGCTTTTCATTCATCATAATTCCCAAGGCCCTGCACCTATCCTCCTGAAATATTGCCAGTTTCTTGACTGGGGACACCTCAATGACATATGTCTTTTTCATACAAATTGACAAATTGGAAAAAAAAGACATGTAAAGGGAAGCACACCACTTCCCCTCTCCAAATTTGAATACTCCCCCCTCCCACAAGGAAGGTTGGACCAATCCTTCTGAAATGTTGCATTTTCTCAAGTAGCACCATGCACTAGCTCTGTTGTGCTGGAAGCAGAGGATTCAAATTGGGAATTCCCTTCCCTAGAAAGATATCTGCTGTTGAGTATGCCAGTCCATTTTCATTCACATTGTAAGTGATTAGCATGCATATGTAAGGACCAGCCCTTTGACCCCAATAAGGACCAGCCCTTTGACCCCAACCCCACCCTCACTGCTGTGCAATCTGTACTTACCCGTCTGGTTTGAAATCATTCCTTCAGAGCACGGAGGACAATCATAGCAACAGATCTGTTCCCCCTCAAGAATGGTCTTGCTGTGCCCAGGATGGCAACTCTCAACACATGTCGATCGCGGAAGCTTCTAGCAGTAACCAAAAGAAAAAAGGTTTAAGGTGGAGACCAATGGGTTTTTTTCCCCTTATGCCTCTGATGCTGAATTCCAGCATTTTGCATAACTACACAGTAACAACTAATCCCTGTTCCATTGCCTATTTTACTTCAATATTCACAATGGTTGGAGATCCAACTTATTCCTTGAGTACTTAAAGCCTCTCATGTACCCCCTTCTCTCATGAATCGTCCCTGGGACACTCTGGTGAACAATTTGGTTGCATTAGGCAACCACATAGGTTAATACATGAGGGATTTGGGGACCACTTTCTGCTTCAGCCACTCTCTGTCCATTTCATTGGGTTCAGCAGTACGGGTTAGTCTAAGTGCCAGACAGTAGTATCTTCATTCAGGATTCTCAAGTTGCTGACCAAAAGAGTTTCCATGTTGTTTTGCAGTGGAGGAAACCTCAAGAAAATAATACTCATGCCCACCTGGTTAAACCTGTGATTCCACACAATGGCACTTTCACTAATGGTGAACTCTTTTCCAGCAGGAGCCTGGGGGTCCATCCTTCCAACATGGACTCTCTGGAAAGATTGGTTGGGGAAGGTGACTGTGTTGATGATGTCATATCCAGTTGCCATCTCCCCTTTTTCATCAAAAAAGATTTCTTCACCAGCACTATTGTTGAAGCGGATGTGCTTCAAAAAGGAATGAAGCTAAATTGGAGAAGGAAAGAGAATGAACTAGTGGCAGTGGTGGAAAATGGGTTGCTGAGCTTTTCCTGGATTATGCTCTCTTGATCTGTTAACATCTGTTAGATTTGTTAATCCAATATTATACATAAATAGCTGGTTCTTACTTTTGTGCATGACATATTGAACAAAATATTTATGATCTGGCAGATATGCTCAAAAAAAGAAGTTCAGCACAGTTATGCTTTCCAGTGATAAATTCAATTGTGCAATTTTAATCCGCACACTACAACTTTTGAAACAGAATTATTAATAATTATTTTTCCACATTTCACATTAAATAGGCACAGGAGTGTCCCTTTATTTAAGGTAAGTTGAAAAGGAATATATGCTCCACTGTTATTAGTCTCAAAATTCTATTGCTTATACAAATGACACCTTTTCACATAATGACTTGAAATCTGGTATTCATGATCTATTTGATGAGTTCTACAATTTTGACAACTTTCAATCCTATCCAATGATAAGTGCTACATATACAGCAAGTTGAATTGGTGCTGGAAACCGACACATTTGTACTTTTGACTCCAAGCTGTTGCTTGGGATATCATTTATTTCTTTCACATATTTGGTAAAAACTACTGATGTACACTATTTTGGCTTGTCTGGGAGGGATGTCTTTCTGTTGGCTTGGTGAAATTCTGAGCACTGGTTCAAAAGTTATTAACATTTTTCTACTTCCTGAAAGCATATGGCAGCAATTGCTGGCAAAGTTATGTTGGGCATGCTTCATTTCATTCTGAAGCTAGAATGCTTCCAGTACTGCAGTGTTTTCAGAGGAATTCTGTTACAGAGGGTTTCTATGTTCAACACCTATTTATTATGTGCGATGTCTTTAATTATCGGAATCCTAGCATGGAGGGCAAGGGAGAGTTTATCCCCACCCCTCACCTCCCGCTGCTGTGGTCCCAATCTGTCTCCGACTCCAATACAAATTGCAAGCATAGAGAAGTAGGGATGAATTTGCTAGCTAGCTCCACTCCACACACCCTCTCTGGTCTCATCAGTCCTCAACTCAGGGTCAACCCAGCCACAGGACTCTGCCTAGTCTTGGAGAAGACTACTTCTGAGAAGAGTGCTCAGGCCAATCTTCTAGAGAGCAAGGCAAACTCAGTATCCTACTATGATCATGCCCTGTGATCAGTGATGATGATGTGCAATATCAAAAATTGTGCTTGCTCACAAATTACCCTCCAGGCTCCCACACTTTTGCTTGGTCAGCAACGATGCCCCTTGTTGTCCTGGTCCAGTATTACCTTCTGAAGCAGCTAGCCTTCCTGCTAGAAGAGGCTTCCCTCTCACTTTCACCCCATCCAGCCAACTACTGATGTCAGCATCAAACTGGCATGGGTCAACTCACAGGAGGATTCCTCTAGCAGTACAGTAAGGCTCAGATGCTTCATAAGTCAATGCAGCACCAGGATAGCATGGGACATCTTCCATTTTCCTGTACAACACACTACAAAAAATATAGCAGCTGTGAAAGGGGGGTATTTTGGGCCACCCTAGTCTTTGGTGATACTGCTGAGTTTTATACTCTGGAATCCCCTCGCCGGATCGTCACCTTGAAGTGGTGAGTGGGCTTGCGTGTTCCGATGAATCCTGTGAGCAATGCCGTCGGGAGCTATGTACTCCCAGTAGGGTCACCCATGGCGGTAAGGTCCGGGGAGAGGAACCAGACAAAGAACGATCCAAAACATAAAGTCCTCAACGGCAGAACAGGCGGAAGATAATTAAACCTAAATTACAACGGCTGTGAAGGCGGATGAAGGCTGCAGCAGAGAATGGTTTTCCAATCGTCAGGGTAACCGTGCCATTGGATCTCTGCCGTACTCTGTCAAGTTTGTGTGGTGATTCGTTGTGCACCGATCTCCCCACATAAAACAGTTTCACGCACAGGCGTCTTCCAACCCAACCCATCCAACCCAACCCAACCCAACCAACCAAACAAACAAACAAAAAAAAGTCCCATGGCGACTGGCGAATGGCAACGGGGGCAGGACTGTGAATCTGGAAGCCCCTAGTCATGGACCAGCACATGGGCGGTGGATGCAGACTCAGTCGCCCTGTTCAAGGAACGAGGTAGTCGAGCAGCTCGGCAGCTGTATCCATGACTGAGCAGCCCTATTTAGGATCCACTCTGCTCACCCCGTATGGGGAGGGGGCTAGAAAAGGTGCCCTAAACATAGTCTACCTCTTTCTCCCCTGACTGGATTACCGCGTCCAGTGGGGTCACCATTTTAGCGGTCGAAAAAGACATTTGAATTTTGGAACATGGAATATACGGACATTGCTGGATAACATAGATAGTGAACACCCTGAGCGTAGGACTGCTATTATTGCAAGGGAGCTGAGACGGTTTAAAATTGACATAGCAGCACTTCAAGAAACTCGAAGGGCAGGAGAGGGACAGGTGAAAGAAGAAAAAGGAGGTTATACCTTCTTCTGGAAAGGACTACCTGAGCAGGACCGACGAATACATGGTGTAGGCTTTGCCATCAAAAATGAACTAGTGAACTCTTTGTCAGAAGTTCCTACTGGCATTAACGAACGCCTGATAACTCTTCGATTAAAGCTCGCCAATAACCAACAGGTAACTATTTTGAGCGCTTATGCACCAACATTAGACGCTGATGATGACATCAAGGAAAGTTTTTACAGCCAGTTGGACACTCTCCTGTCAGAGATACCTAAGGAGGATAAAATTATCCTCCTGGGCGATTTTAACGCAAGAGTCGGGCGTGACTTTGATTTATGGCCAGAAACTATTGGAAAGGACGGAGTTGGTAATAGCAACCCGAACGGACTCTTACTTTTGTCTATATGTGCAGAGCATAATCTCACTATCACAAACACGCTCTTCCGACAAAAGAATAAGTTTAAAACATCATGGCAGCACCCACGGTCAAAGCACTGGCATCTTCTGGATTATGTAATTGTCCGTGTTAGAGATCGCCGCGATGTACTTCTTACTAGGGCCATGGTGAGTGCCGACGACTGCTGGACAGACCACCGACTAATCCGGTCCACAATGGTTATCAACATTGCTCCCCAACGTAGGCTTCAAGGAAGGAAACCAAGGCGTAAAATGAACATCCAAGTCCTTCAAGATCCTATTAAGCAAACTCGTCTTCAATCACTTCTTAATGAACATCTACCTACGGAACCTCATGACAACATTGAGGACCATTGGTCTAAGCTGAAAACCTCCATTATTGCAGCTTGTGAACAAACTATTGGATATGAAACTAAGAAACATCAGGATTGGTTTGATGAAAATGACAATGAGATTAAATATATAATTGACCAAAAAAGGAAAGCCTTCCAAATATGGCAAAATGATATTAACTGCGCTGCCAAGAAAAAAACCTACGCTAGCGCAAAGGCTGAGGTCCAAAGAAGAACAAGAGAACTTAAGAACGCTTGGTGGAAAAAGAAAGCTGAAGAAATTCAACAACTTGCAGAATCTCATGATGCACGGGGCTTTTTTAAGGCCACAAGGGCCATTTATAGACCAAAAACCTATGGTACAAACCCTTTACAATCAAAAGATGGCACCAAACTCTTAAAAGACAAAGAGTCTATTGCACTGCGTTGGAAAGAGCATTATTATGACCTTTTAAATCGTAAGTCTAAGGTGGATAACGAGATTTTTTCGCAAATCCCGCAAAAACAAATTAAAGAGGAACTTGCAATACTCCCCACTTTGGATGAAGTAAAAAAAGCCATTAATCAAATGAAGAACAACAAAGCTAGTGGACCAGATGGGATTCCTGCTGAAATCTTTAAAGAAGGGGGCCCCGAACTTGTACAACATCTTCATAAACTCATCGAAAAAATCTGGATAAGAGAAGAGATCCCAGAAGACTTCAGGGATGCCATAATTATCACCCTCTTTAAGAAGGGTGATAGAACAGACTGTGGAAACTATCGGGGCATTTCTCTCTTAGCAACCGCAGGTAAAATATTTGCTAGGATTCTCGCAAACCGTCTTCTATCTATTTCAGAAGAGATCCTCCCTGAAACTCAATATGGTTTCTGCCCCTCTAGAGGGACAGTAGACATGATTTTTACTGCACGTCAGCTCCAAGAAAAATGCCGGGAGCAAAATCAACCCCTTTATATGGCATTTATCGATTTGGCTAAGGCCTTTGATACTGTAGACCGTACAGCTCTCTGGACTATCCTTATGAAAATTGGATGCCCCAATAAATTTGTGAATATCTTGCGACTTCTCCATGACAACATGACGGCAACGGTTTTGGACAACAACGGCTCTCATGGTGCTCCATTTAAAGTGGGATCAGGTGTTAAACAGGGATGTGTTATCGCCCCAACATTATTTGCCATTTTCATCGCCATGGTTTTACATCTTGTCAAGGGGAAACTTCCCACCGGTGTGGGAATTATATATCGAACAGATGGAAAGCTTTTTAATCTCAGCAGGCTGAAAGCAAAAAGTAAGGTAATTACAACCTCCGTTGTGGAACTTCAGTATGCTGATGATAATGTGGTCTCCGCACATTCAGAGGATGATCTCCAAACTATCCTAAATGCTTTTGCAGAAGCATACGAAAAACTTGGTCTCTCACTTAACATCAAAAAAACCAAAGTGCTTCATCAGCAAGTGCAAGCCAATCCTTTGGTGATGCCATCTATCCAGCTTGGCGGGACAATACTGGAAAATGTCGATCATTTTCTCTATCTTGGCAGCTATCTTTCTGTTACAGCTAACATCGACAGTGAAATCCAGCATCGTCTGAGCTCCGCAAGTGCCGCATTTTCTCGAATGAAACATAGAGTGTTCGAGGATCGGGATATTTGTAAGAAGACCAAAACACTGGTTTATGAAGCCATTGTATTACCAACTTTATTGTATGCCTGCGAAACATGGACTATCTATAAACGTCACTTCCACCTCCTTGAAAGGTTTCATCAACGTTGCCTCCGGAAAATCCTGCAAATTACTTGGGAAGATAGGCGAACAAATGTCAGTGTACTGGAAGAAGCAAAGACTACTAGCATTGAAAAAATGATCCTTCAACGCCAACTTCAGTGGACCGGTCATGTTGTTCGAATGCCTGACTGCCGTCTCCCAAAGCAGTTACTTTACTCCCAACTCAAGGATGGAAAGCGGAATATCGGTGGTCAATATAAGAGGTTTAAAGATGTTCATAAGGCTAATCTAAAAAAATGCAATATAAACATCGAAAACTGGGAAGCTCTGGCCCATGAACGATCTAAATGGAGGTTGGCCTTTCACAAAGGTTCCATGGACTTTGAAGAAGCCCGAGTGCAAGGTGAAAGGGAGAAACGTGCTAAGCGAAAAGCGCGTCAAATGAATCCTTTACAGGACCATCTTCTATCTGATAACCTGTGTCCTCACTGTGGGAAGCTGTGTGGATCTAGAATTGGCCTCCACAGTCACTTACAGACCCATCGCTAGAGTCTACACAATCTTCTTTAGAATTTCCTCCTTTTATCCCGGAAGACAATCTTACTCGGTCACGAGTGATCGCCTGATGATGATGATACTCTGGAATATAAGCATCCGCCATTCAGAATACTCACCTATAGGGATGGATGAGGATTTATTTTGAATTTGGTTTTGATAAGACTTTACCAAAATTTGCAAAGTTCTTCATATTTGGGACAAAACAAAATTGATATTTTCAAAAATGAATGAATAGAAAGCAAGACCAAGAGATTTGTCCATCGTGGCCCAGTGCTTTGCTCTTAAAAGTCTGGGTTTGAATGCCTGTCTATTCATCCCTGCTGGTGATGAATTAAGGTGGCCACCTCTTTTTCTCTGACAGGTACCACATCTTTACCAGCTACACAGCAGGTAGGTACAACTAGGTCTTCCCTGTGCTGGGAATATCTGTACTTATTATATTTGTATGGTACAGATGGGTGGAAATTTCATTTCAGTTTATATTTGATTTTTAAAAAAATAAATTCCCAAAGTTTATATCTGGGAGAGAAAGAACTTGTCATTTTAGAAATGTGAATACAGGAGAAAGCAAAACAGAAATATTCACCCATCCCAATTCAGCTACATCCCATGCAGGATAAGGACTCCTAGATCCCTTCACCAAACACCAGTTCACATACCTGGCTTTGGATGTAGGAGCAACAGTGGAGGAAGGGAGGGAGCAGGCAGGGAGAGCTCTGTCTCATGGTGGCCCCCAGCAGGACCGGTGCAGGGCAGTTTGGCACCCTAGGCGAAATTATATTTAGCGCCCCCTCCTTTCGTGCCGTGGGGGGGGCTCCGGAGCAAAGCAGCCCTGCTCTGCAAACTACCACCACCCCCCGCAGCCACCGGACCCCCCCGCCACCCCCCGCAGCCGCTGGACCCACCACCACCACCCTGCCGCTGCCGCCACCCCAGCTACCTTCCCCCCGCCCTGGCCGCCGCCTCCAAGGAGGAGGAGGACGTGACGCGACGCGGGGCCCGTGCTCTGTTTTTGGCCGGGGAAAACCAGGGCAACAGGGCTGTTTAAGCCCTGTTGCCCTGGTTCCTCCCACCAAAACAGAGCGCGGGCGGGGGTACGGAAGCGGCGCGGAGAAGGAAGGTGGCGGGGGGTACGGCGGTGGCAGCAGCGGGGTGGCGGCGGGGGGGAGCAGGGGGTGGCGGGGGTGGCGGTGGGGGGGGTGGCGGCGGGGGGCGGCGGCAGGAGCAGGGGGGCGGCGGCACCCAGGCTCGGCCCCACCACTACCTCTGGGTGCAATCCCCCCGCACTGACCTGGCTTTGTCGGCGAGGCGGCCGGGCGGGGCAGGAGAGCGCCGGCAGCGAAGAGGAGCGCAGCATTTCTGTGCCCTCTTCAGCTACTAGGCAACCGCCTAGTTTGCCTAGCAGTAGCGCCGGCCCTGCCCCCCAGTAACCCCTCCATCCATCGCAACTTATAAGCCTGCATGCCTACCCAACCCTCCCAATTGTCTAGATGCAGCGGATGCTGCAGCAATGGAAATGGGGATGGAAATGTCTTTGCTTCTCCCTCCTTCCCTGGTGTTTAAAACTCCGTGTCCAAGGCACCACAGATTCTGAGAAAGGTTGGATTTCCAATATTCTTCCTGCCAGGTCAGGTCCTGTTACAATATTTCAGGCATGAGGAGGGTTGGACAAAGTAGGAAAATGCCTGTTGCTGCTGCCTCAAATCATTTTAAAAATGCCTATTTTGGGTGGTGGTGGTGATGTAACAAGCTTACAATACCAGTTTAATGTGGAAACAGGATGGAACGAACTGAAAGATAAACTCATGCAAAAGTGACAAGGACCTGAAACACACTGATCAGAGCCTGTCCCTACCTGCCATGGGTGAACATTCTGAAGGCTCCAGGTCCCTTCATTTCCCAGTGTTTTCTGCTTGGATCTTGATGAAAACAGGGCATGGAGAGCATGTGCTATAGCATAAGCGGCATTGTAGATACTGTAACTCTCACCAGAGATTCCTGCTTCAAACACAGATTCGGGGAGGCTGCTCAACTTCTCTTCCCCAGTACAGTTCCCTGCACCTGGTATATACCAGTTATATTCAGGAAATGAGCACACAAATGCACTAGACCAAAACCCATGGATGAAATACTGCCCAGATTGCTTAGGAGTAAAAGTCTCAAGGGTGTCTTTGTATCCTGCCACGTCATTCGTGTGGAGTGTGAAGGACAAGGTGCCATTGAAGGATTTAGGTGTGAATGCTCCACTGAAGTACACAGATGCAAAATCCCATTGAGCTGTTATGATCCAAACCCTCTCTATTGGTTTCATCTCATCAAACTCACTGAATGATAGAACCACTCGTAAGCCCTCCATAGACCTTAAGTCCCCGTGAACAAGGGTCACATTCACTTTTGTCAATGAGAGAACAGAAATGATTCTTTCCAGTTTAGGATTAAGCTGCTTTGTTTCTTCCCAGTGCTCCTTCAGTGTCGGAATCATTTCCTTAAAAGCAAAACATATATTGTTCTCAAGTAGCAAAGGAGGGAGAGTCCTCAATAACATTTCTCCACTGTCATCGCCTGAAAGGATGAGGCCAATCCAGGTCCATCCAAAGTGCTTAAGCAGATGAACAATCCCAACATACTGAAGACTTGCATTTGGGATCATCTGATAGACGGAAGGGAATCGGGTTTTATCACTCAACGCAGGGTCAAAGGAGCCATAATTGAGCTAAGGAGAATGACAATGATCTGTTTAGAACTATCTCTAGTCCGGTTGTCCCCCCCACCCCACCTGAATTTAAATCACTACCTTCAGTGTCCTGGCAGGATAGAAGATGTGAGCTTACTGAATCTGATCTCCAACAAATACTACAGAGCCTAAAAGCCTTCTGGTACTGAAACTTAGGTATGCATTGCATACCACCAACAGGCTAAATCCAGATTTGATGCAAGACCTTATATTAGAGCCCCAACACATTTGGTGTAGAGGGGAATTTGGAGCCGAGAGTTCCAGCTCCCGAAACTACACTTCTGTTTTGAAGTGCACAAGGGCTCGAATTCATGCATTATTTGTGGTTAAATGTACTCAGCTCTTGAGTCGATTAGGATCTATGCTGAACTAAATGGGCAGAGCCCTTGAGCCTTTCCAGTTTTCAGGAACACAGTAGGTAGCAACAGAAAAGTGGCTGGTCCCTTAACTACGCTAGTAGTTGCCCCTATTTATTTGTGGTTTACTCCAGTTGAATCCTGAACTGAATTCGACTCATTTCTACAGATTCAGGAGATGAAAAAACCAAAGTGGACTGAATCTGAATTGGAACACCTGTGGAAATTCAGGATTTGGAGGGACCCAGGGATAAAGACAGTGTGTTTCCAAAAATGGATACATTTCTCCCCAAGCTCTCCATATAAGAAAACACACACACACACACACACAAGGTTATATGCATTTCTTGATTTCAAGTGATATTCAATGTGAAGCATGAGGATTTGGATTTCTGAAGCAAGCAAGATTCCGATTCAGTTCTGAGTCAAAGTGGGCAGCCTCTGAATCAGTCCAAGCCAAATCCAGGTGTTTTCTAAACTCCCATATCAGAGCCCGCACCACATCTTATGGTCGGTGCACACTCCCCTATTAGAGAGATAAATACACATACCTGTGGCATCTTATAGATGTTTAAGATGTGAGGCATCTGCTTGGCGTTATGAGAGGTGAGCCCACCAATGACAGCCATTAGCTTGTATTTCCTATCACAGATATAGTTCGGGGGACTCCCCTGTGTGGTGAAAAGGAGCTTCATAGTGCCAGAAGATGTTCCTTTTTCATTGTAGGCATTCTGAGAGAAGATACATGTGAATGTGCTGTTGGGTAAAAGCTGGGCATTTTTGCTGATCTCTTCCAAGGCAAACAGAAGGACAAGGATGTGGTGGTAATATTTAGGCACCACACTGCAATGAGATTTAGATGTGGTCTTAGGGCTGAGTCATGGGTGAAAGCATTTAATGATTTAATGTGCACACAATTCACTTCGGACTGGATCCATCCCCTTAATTCTGAAATGTTTTAACCTTTAATATGTGCTTGTTTTATCCTTATGATTCCCTGCCTGAATTCATTTCCCTTTTGCGATTCCTCCGTTGTGTTGATGTTTGGAATTTATACCATCCACCCTTAGCCTGTACAAATGGTTCAGCTTTCAAAATACATGTTACAAATAAGCAAATGCACAATGAGACCCAATATTTGTTTTTTCTCCTTTCTGCTGCTACAACAGGCTGTTGTGCAATTTGGATCTCACTTCCTGCATGCCCCTTATACTAAGTGGGTAAGCCCAGAAATGGGATGTCTTACTACAACTGGAGTTTCTTGTGACTGAGTGAGAGCCTTCATACCATGAAAATCCATTAACTAGCATGTCAAGCAGAAGAATTTTGATCTGGCTTCCTCCCTGAAATACCAACTGTCTTTTTTTTAATAGAAAGAGGCATGCATGTCTCTTACCACCCAGAAGAACCTTTGTTAAAGGTCAGACACACCAAGATGAATTAAGCCTCAATTTCAAGAGCATTAATTTTATGCTTGCACTTCATTACCTGAGTCCATCTCAGGTTCTCATTCGGGCAAAAAGGAGGAATCTCTCTGAGCAATGGTGAGGAACCTGTGACCCTCCAGATGCTGGACTACAACTGCCCTCATCCCTGACATTTGGTCATGTTGGCTGTGGCCAATTGGAGTTGCAGACCAACAACATCTGGAGAAGAACACATCCTCCACCCTTGCCCTAGGGCTTCAGTGACACAGCCTTAAAAGATCTTAAAAAATGAAAAACAATCTCTCCATATGTACATAAGCATCTTCGGACAGAATTATCATTTGTCCCCAGTATACTATTTGCATATAATAAAAGATCAACTTACTACCCCTGTATCTCCTCATATGGAATTCTATTAAAGGGAAGCTCATTCAATACAGGAATAACCATAGAGACAAATTCACCAATGACAATATCATCTGGAAAGCCATAGAAGTTCTTTTGAGCCTTTGACTGCCAACCGCAACTGTTGTTCCATGTCTTGCTGGCAATATGAGGCAGCTGCAGCAGCAAAAGAACAAGCAGCAGCAATGACGTCCATCTGACTACAAGCAAATCTGGACCCCAGCCACATCTGGACACAGCCATATTCACCAATACATGGAAGGGCAGTGCTACCAAGACCATTGGTCCTTCAAAGCAGCTTTCCAAACAACCATGAAAACCTGTAAAGGGAAAACAAACTGTACTATTTCACCAATTCCAGTCTGGGCTCTCAAACGACTTTTTCTTAAACCTCTGCCTGTCTTCAGTCAGCCTCGAGGACTGTGTCCAACAAGTTCTTTTGAAACTAGTCTTTATACTTGGAGTGGAGTACATCAGCAGCTCCTGAGGTGGATTCATCTGTGTTTGTGGCTTCCAGATAATTTTGGGCGCCAAAGACTGGATGGCAGTGATTATACTGATTACAGGGTAGATAATTGCCCTTCTCGGTATTCACAACCATAAGCAAAGTTCAGGCATTGTAAACAAGCTAGGCATTCAGGCAGTGAGGCCAGGTGTTCAGAATGACCACTGCAGCTTATGACCAAATTTGGTCCCAATCCAGCTCCTCTGCATCTGCTCAGGACCCAGTGCTTCGCTCTGGGAATGGCTGTCTATGCTGGGTAGTGGCACCCAATCAGATACAAGTCTGCTTCTGATGATGCTTCCTTGCCCCAATGAGTTGTAGCTGTGTGGATTGGGTGGGACAGCCCAGAGGAACAGCAACAAGGCTCACTTTTTGGCTTGGCCAGCATTACAGTCTGCCTGTTGGGAGGTGTAATCTCTGGATAGCAGAGCACAAGGAAAGCAAAGGAACCAGCAGCAGCACACATGTGGGTTTTCTGTGTGTGCACATGCATGTGCGTGCACATGAATCCCTCAGCTCTCCACCTTTCATGGTCATCCCCATCCACCCAAGCAATCCCATGCCTTATGCAAGCCAGTATACTCACACGTGGTCTACACAGAGTGCAGCTTCCACCAGCCTCCTACCAAAGTGTTTTGTTTTGAATTTAGAGATACTTTTTTTCTCTTGGCGACTGGGGGAATGTCCAGCTGAGTGGCTGCATTGGCAGACAGGAAAGCATGGAAAGCTGGGTGGACTCTGTCCATTTAAGGACCAGTTGCCAACCCTCAATCTTCAATGACTTGCAGCCAAAGTGAGAGGCAATTGAGTAGTGAGAAAAAGCAGCCACAGCAGCCAGCTGGCTTGCTCTTTCAACCTAGGGGGATGGTCAGCTCCTCTCATCTGGACTCTGCCATGTGGAAGTCCCCTTCAACTAGCAGCACTTTCCCCTCTGACTTTCTGCACAGCTAAGAACATAAGAAGAGCCATGCTGGATCAGACCAAGGGTCCATCTAGTCCAGCATTCTGTTCACACAGTGGCCAACCAGCTGCCCACGGGATCCCACAAGCAGGACATGAGTGCAACAGCACCTTCCCACCCATGTTCCCCAGCAACTGCTGTACATAGGCATACTGCCTCTGATCCTGGAGGTAGCATAGAGCCATCAGGACTAGTAGCCAAGGATAGCCTTCTACTCCATGAAGATGTAAGTCTTCTGCTCCCAGCTGCCTTGTTCCCGCCAGTGGATGGATGGATAGACAGACAGACAGACTCAAAGTGCCCCATTACTTCCCTCCATCCGTTTATGTCACTACGAAAGGCCTGGCTATCCAGCTGGATTTCTCTTCTTTCATGACTCTTAGGTGTGGTAAGCCCGTAACTGGGTTGGACTACATCAGACTGCAGGTGCAGTCTCATGGCTGCGTGATCCTCCATACAATGAAAATTCATGAACTAGCATGTCAGGCAGAATAGCTCTACTTTTCTCCATGAAAAGATAGTGTTTTTGTTTTGTTTTGTTTTTTAATAAATTTTTATTTAATTTTTGCAAACAAAATAAAACACAATATAACAATAACACACAACTAAAACTGTGTATAATAAATCATAAGGGGCACCCCCCACCGTCCTAGGGATCAATTGATATACTTCCATCCCATTAATCAATTACATTCCGTATTCCAGAAATATAATATATCTTGGCTTGGCAAGGCATGCTCCCCTTCCCCTTTATTAACACGTAATCTAATAACTGACTCCATATATCCATAAAATTATTTTTCTCTAACTGTCCCTTTTTACATTTGATACTACAAGTTCATTTATCATTTAAAGCTATATCCCATACTTCCTTATACCAATCAGTGATTAGAAAGACATGATGAACCTTCCATTTCTTTGCAGTCATTAACCTAGCTGCTATTAACAAATTTACAATTAATTCCTTCATATTTTGGGAACAAGTAACTTTCTCCATTATTGATAACAGTGCTAATTTTGGACAGACCTCTAAATTAATACCAATAATTTCCGATATTTGTATAAAGATCTCTTGCCAGAATACCAGTTCGTTTTTACAACTCCACCACATATGAGGATATGTTCCTATTTCCTGACATTCTCTCCAACAAAATGCGGAGCAATTTTTATCTATTCTATTTAATCTTACTGGAATTAAGTACCATCTCCAAATCAACTTATAAAAATTCTCCTTTATCTGTATTGACATAACTGTCTATCCCATATCATCATCATCATCATCATCATCATCGTCATCGTCATCGTCATCGTCGTCGTCGTCATCGTCATCAGTCATCATCGTCATCATCATCATCATCATCATGCGATCACTCGTGACCGAGTAAGATTGTCTTCCAGGATAAAAGGAGCAAATTCTAAAGAAGATTGTGTAGACTGGACTCTAGCGATGGGTCCGTAAGTGACTGGGGAGGCCAATTCTAGATCCACACAGCTTCCCACAGTGAGGACACAGGTTACCAGGTGGAAGATGGTCCTGTAAAGGATTTGTTTGACGTGCTTTTCGCTTAGCACAGTTTCTCCCTTTCACCTTGCACTCGGGCTTCTTCAAAGTCCATGGAACCTTTGTGAAAGGCCAACCTCCATTTACATCGTTCATGGGCCAGAGCTTCCCAGTTTTCGATGTTCATATTGCATTTTTTTAGATTAGCCTTATGAACATCTTTAAACCTCTTATATTGACCACCGGTATTCCGCTTTCCATCCTTGAGTTGGGAATAAAGTAACTGCTTTGGGAGACAGCAGTCAGGCATTTGGACAACATGACCGGTCCATTGAAGTTGGTGTTGAAGGATCATTATTTCAACGCTAGTAGTCTTTGCTTCTTCCAGTACACTGACATTTGTTCGCCTATCTTCCCAAGTAATTCGCAGGATTTTCTGGAGGCAACATTGATGAAATCTTTCAAGGAGGTGGAAGTGACGTTTATAGATAGTCCATGTTTCGCAGGCATACAATAAAGTTGGTAATACAATGGCTTCATAAACCAGTGTTTTGGTCTTCTTACAAATATCCTGATCCTCGAACACTCTATGTTTCATTCGAGAAAATGCAGCACTTGCGGAGCTCAAACGATGCTGGATTTCACTGTCGATATCTTTCTGTTACAGCTAACATCGATCCCGTATATCCTTCCAGAAAAGATAGGTGTGTGTGTCTGTCTGTCTGCGTGCAGTAAGTGAAAAAACCTGTAATCCTATGAAAATTTGGAAGACAGGCAAAGGAATTCCTACTTAACCCCAGAGCAGTCAGCTAATCCTGCACTGTAAGAGGGCAGGCCATGGACAGAGCACGCTTACATTCCAAGACTCCACTTCCTGCCAGCATCAGGATGGACTGGGCAGCAACACGTTACCTTCCACACATGTCCCGCCCCAATCCTAAGCAAAATGGATTTGGGACAAATTTGCCCCAAATCCATTTTGCAGAGCATAGTCAAATAATGGCTGAATAGAATTTAAAATATCACATAGATTAAAAAAAAATGAATCGAGGCTGAGAATGCAAATAAGCATGTGATATTTTCTTTTCATTTTGGAAGAATGTACCTCCTGCTTATAATTTCAAACTCTGTGCTCCATTATTGGCATAATTATTTGATCACTGGCTGGTTCAGTTAATTCTGTGTTAATATTTCTGTGTTGATATTTTGGAGTATGTATTGCATATTTCTCTGTATGCTGCAAACCACTTAAAATGTATTGATAATCTACTGCAGAATTCATACAAAAGGAAAGTTTTAAAACATAATTTAAAAAATCACTGTGCACGATCTGTCAGGCACATTGTGGGCCCTGGGACAAACAACCCACACTGTGTAGTTTGTGCCACAATGTGGGTTGTCATGTCATGCAAACCCTCCCAAAAAACTCAGAGACTTACGAGCATCTAATGCAGAGCGAGAGTAGTGGTGGAGGTGATCCCTGCCTCCCAGCACCTCCCGCTCTGCATTTCAACTAGACGTCTCTTTTCAGCTGTCTGGCTGAGGCACTTCAGAGGGGGAGAGAAGGATGCTGGAGTGCCATCAGGATACATGGTATCCTGGCAGCTCCAGTCTCCTCCCTGCCCCATGGAATGCCCCCATTACCCCCCTCCAAGGTTGATTTCCCAGGCTTGGAGAGGCAGACAGTATGGTTCTTTCCATGCTGGCAGTGAGAGGGGGTAGGGGAACAGTGCACGGATTCCCTGCTCCAAGGACAGAGCTCTGTCTCTGACCTTGGATTCTGAATTATCCTATGGCCCCCAGACGATGTCTTGGGGCCACTGGAACACTCTCTAATAGTGAAATATTTTCCAGCTGGAGCGCACGAATCTATCCTTTTGCACTCTCTGGAAGGTGTGGTTGGAGAATGTGACTGTATTAATAACATGATATCCAGCTGACAGTTCCCCATTTTCACTGAAATATAATCTTTCCCCAACAGTATTATTAAAATGGATGTTTTTTGTGGAGAAAGCCAACCTAAGCCCCCTTTCTGACACACACACACTCACCAAGGTGGGGGGAAGGAGACCCAGGGGGGGAGACAGCCAGTCTCCACAGAGACCAAAGGGGACAAACAACATCTGAATAGAATCACCCCAGGGGGGAAGACAGGAAGCATCGCCAGGTTCGTCAGTGCTCTCGTATATCAGCCCCATCTACATAAGACTTGAATACCTCGCCAGAGCAGACACTTCGGCACCCATAAGAAAGGACCATTCAACACCACAGGATGGGACCATTAAGCAAGTGGCTTCAAAGGGACCCCACCCCACAGGGGGAAGGCGTCACCCCACCTGACCCAAAAGGCCACCCCTCAGGGAGGGTGGCAACCCACCTGATTGGCAACCCACCTGATTACGGAGGGAGGGGCTACCTGAAACACCAAGGTATAAAACACCCTGCGCAAGGGAACTGAGTTGTTGGACCTGATCAGCAATCTTGCCCCATGCTTGGAGTAAGGGAACGAAGAGATCAGCAACCCGGGGTAGCAGCACCCGGCGTGCTCCAGCTACCTGAAATCACTGGCCGCTTGGGTTGACCGGACCCCCGGGAAACCAAGCTGAAATCACTGGCCGCTTGGGTTGACCGGACCCCCCGGGAAACCAAGCTGAAATCACTCACAAGCCGCTTGGGTTGACCGGACCTCCGCCGGGAACCCAGCTAGCCGCTTGGGTAGACCGGACCTCCGCCGGGAACCCAGCTAGCAGCATGCGGTTCACCGGGCCTCTGCTGGAGCCCAAGCTGAACTAACTAGCTGAGAGCCCTGAAATCACGGTGTCCTTGAGACTTCTTGCTTGCTACTTTGTACCGTACTGATAAGCTGTATTGCTGGCGTGTGTCTGGGTTTGTGAAGGTGATTTTGTAAATAAACTTGTTTTATAAAAGATACTTTTGTGGCTATAAGTTATCCCTTTGTTCTGGGCTAAGGGTGATAGTCGCTGGAGACCTCGGAGAAGGCCTGCCCTAGGACTCGCTACCCCCTTAGCATTGAACCCGCGCAGAAGACCAGGTTGTCGGTCTTCCACTTTTTTCAAAAGGGAGTGAAGCTATATTGGAGACATTTAAAAAAATGAAGTTAGACAAAAGTGGCCATGTGAATTCCCTAGGATTTGCAGCCTTCGGCAGTTTTATATGAATTACTATAAGGAATAGGAGAGAAATTCATTAACCGTCTTTTAATGGGAACTTAGCTAATTTTGCATTTCCATATCTATACATGAGCCTAAATTCAGTTATCTTTTGAAATCTGCACTTCTCCAAATTTACCCAATCAAAAATGCACACAGAAATCATATCATAGTGAAAACAACATTCAAAATGCATTGTATTAGGGACAATTGCTTGCCAAAATGTATATATTAGGCAAAATTGTTCTGGAGGGAAAAGCAGGATATAGAATGCATGGTGTTCTGTCATATGGCTAGATCACCATTTGTGTGTCTCTGATGTGAAATATTATTTTCAAAACAGAAAAATGACATGTTGATGGACATCACTGTGGTTTCATGAAAAGCATCAGGCAACTTTCTGGTGAGAAAAAAAACCAGCAAAGCTGATGGTGGTCAGAAAGTCAAGACAACCGCAAATCAAGACAAAACATGATGATGAACCCTGCATTGCAATCCACTATGGTCTGGCTGGCCATTCTCTGGAAAAGCAGTGGGCAAAAGAGCATGCCAGCCACACGGCACAGAGGTCTATGTGAATATGAGAATGTTAGCAGATAACAAGATTCTCTTTCGCCTCCCTTATCCTGTTTCCTGGTGTTATGGCCAGGGGATAAGGTAAAATCAAAGCAATGCTGAATATTCTTTACATGCAGTTTGTGGTGGAGACTAGCAGTTTCAGTGGTGTATGAGTTTTCCCAAATCTTCACCTTTCATCTCGTCGTGCTCATTGTGATGTCAGTATGCAAGTGTGATGAAAGGGTTAACATCTAGCATTGCCAGGCAGAGAGGATGCACCCGGCAACCTATGGGGGCTCGCCTGTAGAAAGTTCTGATGGGAGGGGGAGCTCTGTATATATGTGCCTGTGTGTGAGAGAGGAGTTAGAGTGTTAGGGTGTTAGAGTTAGAGAGATGAGATGAGATGAGATGGGAAGTGAGTTAGGGGGATTCTAGTCAGTCAGTCAGATAAAAGTCATAAAGTTAATTCAACATAAACTATTCGCTTTATGGAAAAGAGATTGTTCCTGTTTAAAGAAATGTTTTACTTAAGAAAATAAAGAACCATTTGTTGGGTTACTGGAGAGACTGATTTATAACTGCTACCATCCTGAAGCTCACCCACCTAGTCACTTGGTACAGCTGCTAAGAGCAAGATACACAATATCTACCCAGCGCAAACACCACAATAACCAATAATGGTATTTTAACAGAGTTTATCTCCCACAGACAGATTGTCCGCTTGGGTTTGTCTGGGAGTGAGTGAAGACTTGTGACAGAGTTGGAACAGTTTGTTGGTTTAAAATAGGGTGAACTAATACCCTGGAGCTACCATATCTCAGCCACTGGGTTAGTGAAGAAAATGAACTAACAGCCAGGTGGTAGTGAGAGAAATAAAAGTAAATATTATAACCGGCCACGTTATCGTCACACCAAGGGTCAGATTTTCTATGGTATTCCATGCTTGTGTTTTTCTTGGTTTTGTTAACTACATTTGGATCATAGTAAATGTTGGGTACTGGGGCTAACTTTGTAAGTGGAAGAGCATTGCCATATGAACTGTGAGGGCAAAATACACTGTTATGGACTATGGCTAAGCATTCCAGATATCTCTCCAGTCTAACTTGTCAAACACAAGACAGGCTATGGGGATATCCTAATTAACTCACTTTTCAATCTAGATCCTGCAGTTAGACTTCAATCTACTATTTTAAAGGATTAATGACATCCATAAAAGCTGCCTGGTCTTCACTGCAAACGACCTTCCTCCTGTATTACTAAGGGGACAAGAAGAATGGCCTCTTTTTGCTGCCACTTTAATGGAAATGAGTGAACAATAAACACACACAAAGAATTAGTCCATCATTTATTATTTGCATAGTGCTTACAAGTTGCTATGCATTTTACAATAATAAAAGTAGACATCCTGTAATTTGCAGGCTTAAATTGAAAAAGATGGTAAGACACAACTGAAGGCGGGATAGAAAGAGAAAGAATGGAGAAAGTAAGTTAGGTACCGAAGTTCTTTTTCTTGACTAAATGTTCCCTGCTATTGAGCTCAGGCTTTATTAAAACAATGTACATTTTGGGGAGAAAGATACAACCCAACAGCCCACCACTAGAAACCAAGATGGAGAATATCTCCACAGCTACCATGTATTTTCCATTGGTGCTCAGGTATGTTGGCACAAATGTCACCCACACACTGCAAAACACCAACATGCTGAAGGTGATCAGCTTAGCTTCATTGAAGCTATCAGGCAAGCTCCTGGCCAGGAATGCCACAATGAAGCTAATGATGGCCAGAAAACCCATGTAGCCCAGGACAGTGTAGAGCATGACGACTGAGCCTTCATTGCATTTCACTATGATTTCACCCATCTGGGAGTGCATGTCAAACTCTGGGAAGGGGGGAGATGTTGCCAGCCACACAACGCAGATGCCAGCTTGAATAAGAGAACAGAGGATGATGATAAATAGTGCCAGTCTCTTCCCAATCCATCTCCTCATGCTGTTTCCTGGCTTTGTGGCCATGAAGGCCACAACCACAGTGATGGTTTTGGCCAGCACAGAAGAAACAGCCACAGAGAAAGTGATGGCAAACAATATTTGCTGTAGAAGACAGGAAACCTTCCCAGTGAGTCCAATGAAAAGGAATGGGCACTGAAAGCAGAGCAGCAGAGAAGAGAGCAGGATACAGGTGATGCTCCGGTTGTTGGCTTTGACGATGGGGGTGTTCCAGTGTTGAATGAAGCTCCGAATCACTGCAACCGTGATCAGAGAAAAGAACAGAGCCAAGGAAGCTAAGACAATTCCCAAGGGCTCTTGATATGATAGATAGACTATATCTTTGGGGATGCATTGATCCTTGTCCTTGCTCGGATGCTGATCCTCTGGGCACTTGTCACAATCACCTGCATCTAAAAGTAACAGGCAAAGACTCAATATCCTAGAAGTCTGCCTTTATCTTTCCAACTTAGATGGCAGCATTCTGTCATTATTGTGGCATGAAACAAGCATGCCCTCCTTAGTTTTCTACCTTTATACCTACCCATCTGGATTGAAATCCTTCCAGCAGAACACTGGGCACAGTCATAGCAACAAACTGGCTCCTCCTGACGAACCATCCTGCTGTGTCCAGGAGGGCAGCTCTCAACACACGTGGACTGGGGCAACTTCTAACAACAAATAACCACAAGGAAAGGGGTTTAGACTGGAAATCAACTCTGGTTTCTCCTAATTACTATATCCTTATTCTCCTTCCATTTTGTTTTGTTGGCTGTCTTCAGGAATGTGGTGGGGTGGGGGAGATAGACACAGAGGACTGAAATGTAAATGGGAAGAAGGGCCCAAAGAGAGGGGAGCTATGACAGAAGTGGTCCCCTGAAGGAAATCAAGGTAGAGTTGCTGCTGCTGTAGCAAGCTGGTAGAAGGCACTCCATGCCACAGAGGTAACCTGTGCTTCCATTGAGAAAGACAGACTAAGGAGCTTTCTGAAATTATCTGTTCCTTCAGAGAAGCTAAACCACATCCTCCGGATGAACTCCATTCACCTTGACAAATGAATCACCACCCAGAGTAGCGCCATTTTGTCTGGACTGTGCTTCAGTTTCTTGGCTCTCATCGAGTCCGTTGCCATAGCAAGACATCAACTGAGCACCTCCACAGCTTCACTTAGCACTTATGGCACACATTTGAAGCATTCAAAGTGCATCGTGTATCAAGTGTTTCACAACCTTTACATCAGAAATACTGGCAGAAAACAAAAAACAGTCTAATAATTCCTTAGCCCATTACAAAACCACAAAAAACAAAGAAGTGTGAAAGGAATATCTATCTATCTATCTATCTATCTACAGGCAGTCCCCAGGTTACTAATGAGTTCCGTTCTTAAGAATGTCTTTAAGTTGAATTTGTATGTAAGTCAGAACAGGATAGCATTTTATACATTAAAATCGGCATTTACACAAATTGTGTAAATTACACAAATAGCGTAGTATACTATGCTATGTATTCTGTGTAAACGGCATAGTGCTGGGGAGCCCAGAAGTCCATTCTTATGGGTGGTCTGTAAGTCGGATGTTCTTAACTCAGGGACTGCCTGTATACACACACACACACACACACACACACACACACCACATATACACACACAAATACAAGAAGATTTTAATATGAATACCAATATCTCACTCAAATTGAAACCAATAAATGAGCAGTCACAAATGCCTAAAACTTCATCAAATTCAAAGGCTGTGCATATTCCCAATACTAGCTACAGCCCTACAAAGTAGGTCAGCATAATTTCAGTGATTATTGCAAATTGGAGCGTGAGGAAGAAAGAGCCATGATTTGCCTATAACAAGGGTGCAGAATCTTCAGCCCTTGGGGCACTCAGACCCCTGGGCTTGGATGTACGATTCTGTCTGTTTCAGTTTCTCTCATGTTTAAATGTTATAAATCTCAAGTTCTTTTTCGTCCCCAATTTTTTTGGGGGTGGGGGGAATGCAGATTTGGATAAACCCTTAACAAAATGAAACTGAAATGAAATTCTCACCCATCTCTGCCATTTGTCATGGATTCACAGCCACTATACTTCACCAGTTTTCTTGCTCACAGAATCATAGAAAAGTAGAGTTGGAAGGGGCCTACAAGGCCATCGAGTCCAACTCTCTCTGTTTCACTTGGAATCAGCATTGTGTAGTGCTTCAGGTATCACAATCGATAACGGATGACAAAGCACCGGGACAACAACGTTGACTTGCTCGTTTGTGATTCTGAAAGCTATAATTCAGGATAAATAATCATCCTTCCCACCTGATTAAACTTGTGATTCCACACAATGGCACTCCCATTGATGGTGAGCTCTTTGCCTTCAGGAGCACGGGGATCCATCCTCCCAACACGGACTCGATGAAGGGACTCATTAAGGAATGTGACCGTGTTGATGATATCATATCCAGTTACCAAATCCCCATTTATATCAAAAAATATTTCTTCCCCAGCACTATTGTTGAAGCGGATATTTTTCAGAAAGGAGTGAAGCTAAGATTGAAAAGGAAAAGGAAGAACAAACTGGGGCCAATGGTGGACAACGGATCCATGTAATTTTCATTGGAATGTGCACTCTTGACCATTTCACAGGCATGCATTATATTGTGGAGGGCTGCAGCTCAGCGGTAAAGCACATGCTTTGTATGCAAAAAGGTCATGTGCTCATTCTTTTAGCTATCCAGTTAGGTTTAGGAAAGATACCTGTCTGAAACCTTGGAGAGCTACTGTCCGGTACTGGAGACAAAAATTAGCTTGATGGACCAATGTTCACACTAGAGGCAGCTTCCTATGTTATCTAATATTATACCTAAAGAGCTCCTTCTTATTAAGAATACGTGATATAAAATTATTAAGGACTCAGGGAGAGCGATCATATGGTCTCTGGATGAGTGTCCCAGAGACCATAGAATGGCTCAGAAAATCCCTTCCAAGGCCAGACAGAGACAGTGCTCTCTGACCTCAGAAGGGGGAGTCGGAGATCCGCTCCCCACCCCTCACCCTTCACAGCCGGAACAGAGAGAACCATGGTGGCTGCCTCTCCAAGGTGGAAAAATCAACCTTGGAGAGAGGGGAAAGGGGGCATTCCGGTGGGTGGGCAGGGGAGGAGACTGGAGAGGCCAGGATACAATTGATCCTGACTCCTGAGCCTCCTCCAGACTCCTTCCCTCCCTCTCCAAAATGCCCTTGCAAGATGGGCTGAAAAGTCCATCACGCAGAAATAAAGGAGATCAGAGGACGGGGAGGCAAAGATCCCCTCCACCACTCCTCCTACCTTGCTGGCTTCAGCCCGGCAGGGCACAGGAATCTCGGAAGCCTCCAAATTCAGGGCTTCTAAGCAGCAAGGGTGCAGTCCATAGGATTGCACCCTCAGTTATGCTAGGAAAATGAAATTTGGCAGACATAGTTTACCATGATAACTTATTCTCTCTCTCTTTTTTTTATGGGGCCACCTTTGTGACCCGATTTTAAGGATGAGTTGGATGAATCACATTCTGACATTATAATTCAAAATCCGGGCTGGCGGGGCAGGAGATTCTGTGGCTTGTACTCATAGAACAGCCCAACAGATTGATCTGAAACTTGACAGTGTAGGAGAACTTGGTTTGAGGATGGTCCGTGACAATAGTGAGATACAAGGGGTAAGAAATGGCATATTTATAGGAGTTAAAGTTTCATGAGTGACCTACAGCAGTTTGACACACATAGTCTGTTTTCTTTCTCATAGACCTTGCTGGGGTGTACTTGCCTATCTCTCCATTTGTACAGCATCTTTCAGGGAACAGTTTGCTGTGTCAGGTCAGGAGGAAGGTCTAGTACACACTGTGTCCTAGTAGTAGCATACAAGTTTGTAGCTATATATATATATATATATATATATATATTAGTTTGTAGCTTTTATTAAAAATTATGAAGCCCATTTTATACTAGGAGAGTTGATAAGATCAGTCCACCAGGCATGCTCAGAGTGACCCTGCTGGAGGGAGGGGGGTAGAATGGGAGTGAGTGTGCCTGGATACCAGGGGGAGATGGGGTAGAATGCAGGGGAGGAGGGAGTTATTACTCAATTAAGTTTAGGCAGTGCAGTTGGAAGAGGCTGAGGTTTTGGGGGGAAATAGGAGCTTGAGTGTTAATTCTACTTTAAACACATAAGTTATTTATGCCATTGTTCTAATTATACTGCAGGGGTGGGGAACCTTTTTTGGCCTAAGGGCTGAATTGTCTCTGGGCAAGCAAAAAAGGGGGCCCTATATGCCACCAGTGGGTGCAGCCTCAGTGTGATTACCCAAACCCCATTCATACAAACACACAAACACAAATCCTTAATTTACACATTTATAAACCTATTAGCAATTAATGACAGTGGGATTTTGTGATTAAAATTATTTCAGAATTCTGGACATTTTTTTAGTAGTACTAAATTTCCTGAAATAAACACAAATTCAAATTCAAATGCATATCTCGTGCCCCTGCTCATGGGCAAAGCATTATAGCAGTAAGTATGTGAGGGGAAGAGGGAGTGTGAGAGGAGTGTGGAAGGTTGAGATGTCCGCTGATTGGCTGAGAGAGTGAGAAGGGGGGGGTGAAGCCTGTGTTATATAAACAGTGGGCGGTGCTATTCAGGGAGGGAGGAGGAGTCTGAGGGGGAGCTTTGAAGAGAGTCGGAGGAGGAGGAGGAGGAGGAGAGGAGGAGAGGAGGGGGAGGGAGGAGGAGTCTGAAGGGAGTCGGGGGAAGAGAGCGGGGGGGAGAAGGTAGAGAAGTCTGAGAGAGAGGGGGGTCTTCAGTGTTTAGAATCTATTAACATTATCTGTTAATTAACATTATCTGTTAATTAACATTATCTATTAACATTATCTGAGAGAGAGAGGGAGAGAGAGGGTTTTCAACATTTAGAATCTATTAACATTATCTGTTAATTAACATTATCTGTTAATTAACATTAACATTATTATTATTAGCAGTATTAATTAATTAATGTTAATTAACATATGTTAATTAACATTAACATTATTAACATTATTAACATTATTAACATTATCTGTTAACATTATCTGAGAGGGTTTTCAACGTTTAGAATCTATTAACATTATCTGTTAATTAACATTAACATTATTATTATTATTATTATTATTATTATTATTAGCATTATTAATTAATGTTAATTAACATATGTTAATTAACATTAACATTATTAACATTATCTGTTAACATTATCTGAGAGAGAGGGAGAGAGAGGGTTTTCAACGTTTAGAATCTATTAACATTATCTATTTCCCTACCCTTCATTGTAATTAAATAAACTTGTTTCATATTTTTAAAACTTAAAAGGAGTGGTCTGAATGAGTTACCCTGAAGGGGGCTGGTGGCAGCAGAGGAGCAAAGAGAGTGTTGATTTTAGAAGCGCTTGCTGAGGCGGTGGGCTGTTCAAGGAGTAGGCAGGCGGAGGCCTGACAGCAGACATCGTGATACTTTTTTTTATTGGAATAAATGTGTGTTATAAAATGTATGTTAGATTGCCTCTACGTGAATTCTTACCCTTCTAAATGGTGTGTGATGTCTTATTATTATTATTATTATATTTCTTCCTGTCTCTTTCGAATAAGTTTCTCATTTTCAGTGCCTGAGCTGAGAGTTGTAGGCATAGCCTTGTCAAGAAGTAATCAGATTCAATAAACAAAAATACATTTCAGTTTAACACATTGTGTCAAGAGCCTTCCATGTTCATTCCAGGCTGCACGATGCTGGGAATTTACAATCATTAAGGGCCCATGTCCTTAACCTACATGTCATTTAAGCAATATGCATATGGTATGGTATCCTGTGCTTGTCTAGTTCCAGGGCAGCTTCAGCACTGCCTTGGAGCTGGATGGCTGTCAGTGGCAGAGTGGCAGACCTAAGTCCCAGATTTGTCTGTTCACTGGAATGGAGGCGATGCTACTGAAGCTATCATGCAGCTGAAGCTACCATTCCATGTAACATGTACCCAACTGGCAACCAAATCGAAGAAGGGTCACTGTCAGGCAATACTGAACTTGCTGCACTAGACCAAAGATCCTGGATCAAGCCAGTGAAAGGCACTGGTCTCCATACGGACATGCAGTTCATGACAGTAGAGATCCACAAACAGGCCTACCTGCCATGGATGAATATTCAGAAGGTTCCATGTGCCTCCCACTGCTTTCAGCTTTGATCTTGATGAGTCCATGGTATGGAGAGCATGCGCTACAGCATAAACGGCATTGTAGATACTGTAGCTCTGACCAGACATCCCTAATTCAAAAATATAACCAGGGAGATTGCTCAGCTTCTCCACCCCAGTACAGGTTTTTATGCTTGGTACATACCGGTCATATGAGGGGAATAAACACCTGAATGCAATGATCCAGAACTGATGGATGGCATAAAGCTTAGACTGAAAAGGATTTATTGTGGCAAGGAAATCTTCATATCCTGTCACATCATTTGTATGGAATGCAAAGGACAAGGTGCCATTGAAGGATTTTGGTGTGAATGCAGTCCCACTTGAATACTGTTGCAAAATCCCACTGAGCTGTTATGATCCAAACCTTCTGTATTGGCTTCATTTCAACAAATTCGTTTTCTAATAGAGCATATCGAAAACCCTCCATGGACCGAAAGTCCCCATGAATAAGAATCACATTGCTTTTGGTAAAAGAAAGAGTAGATCGTATTTCAGTCAATTTATCATTAAGAAGCACACTTGCTCTCCAGTACGTCTTCAGTACTGGAACAATTCTATTAAAGGCAATACAAATGTTTTCCAAGAGGAGCCTGTTTGTGAGAGTTCGCAGGAAGATTTCTCCACTGTCATCATCTGAAACAATGAGGCCAATCCATGTCCATCCAAAATGCTTAAGTACACCAGCAATCCCATCACACTGAAGCTTTTCACTTGCAACCATCTGGTACAGTGAAGGGAGCTGAGTTCTGTCACTCAGTGCAGGATCCAAAGAGCGATAACTGAGCTACAGGAAGGGACAATGAAATCTCCCACTATTTGGATTCATTTGATGCTCCAACAGTTGTTGTGAAGGCCAAAGACCCCCACAGTAAATGCCCACACACAACATTATATGCAGTTTCAATTTATGGTGGAGAAGAATTGGAAGGAAAGGGAACACATGTTTCCTGCCCACAATTATACCCTGGATATTACTCTCCCAACAGCTTCTCTTTCCATATGAGATTAAAAATACAGGCAAACACACGTTTTGAATCACATGGTTGCGGGTTATTTGAACTGTAGAGATGCTACAAACAGGGAAAATGTTAAGTCCACACACATACACCACCAGTTCTCCACTCCAAATCCCACACCTGCTCCCAAGCATGGTTTTCTAAAAGATTAACAGTGTGATCCTATGGCCCCCTAGACAGCATCTAGAGGGCCATAGGATTATTCGGAGCCTCAGCTCCAATATCGGAGCTGGGACTCTACCCTTGGAGCACCCTCCCCTTGCAGCCGGCATGGAAAGGACCATGCCAGCTGTTTCTCCAAGGTCACAAAAGTGACCTCGGAGAAGGGGTTTAGGGGGTTGTTCCATGGGGCGGGGCGGGGAGGGGAGGAGACTGGCACCACCAAGATATGATCCTAGTGGTGCCTCAGCATCTTTCTCTTCTGCTCCAAAACACAGCAGTCAGACAGCTGAAAATGGCGGTCTAGCTGCTTTGCAGGGTGGGAGGTGAGCAGAGGCGACCTTCACATCTGTGCTCCTCCCACCCTGCATAAGGATGCTCGTAATCCTCTAAATTCAGAGGGTTATGGGCATACCCATAGGATTGTGCCCAAAGTGGTGTAAATATGGACATTTAAATGTGGTTGCAGGAATGCAAATACATGAACATACATACCTGTGGGATCTTGTAGGTATACAAGACATTGGCCATCTGGATGGAGTTTTGGGAGGTGAGTCCTCCAATGATAGCCAATATCATCTTCTTTATGCCACAATGGTAATTAATGGGATCCCCCCATTCTCTGAAAAGGAGATCCATGGTGCCAAAATATGCTCCAATTGCATTGGAAATATTGTCATAGATCTTGAACCCCAGTGTGCTGTTGGGTAAGAGGCTTGGCATCCTTGTTGATTTCATTCATGGCAAACACAAAGGCAAGGAGATGCTCGTAGTTTTTAGGCAACAGGCTGCAATGACATTTTTGCTCAATTAATATACACACAAAGGCCTTTTAGACTATTAGTAGCTGTTGCAAGCATGCCAGAGACTGAAGTTAAATGATAGGAAAGGTCACTACTTTGTCAGATAGCCTGAGGATGTAATTTTTGTTTGAAAGTGTGGGATGTGATTTATGTAAATTAATAGATGAAACTTGTTGTTGTTGTTGTTGTTAATCCTTACTCCCCCCCAAAAAAAATCTCTTTCATTTTTCTTACTAAGATTCTCAGGGCTTTGGGCTCCTGCAACCACAGGATCTCACGCATTAAGCCCTGTCCACAGTAAGGGAATAATCCTGTTGTGCCTCAGATGTCCCTCATCAGATGGTAGGGGGAGTTGGCATGATCAAATGCTTCTCCACAGAAAGAAATGTCAGTGCTAAACAACAACAACAACAACAACAACAACGCTGTTGTGAATTGCTTGGAAGCGAAGCAGAATGAACATGGTTCAGATATAGAAAACACACACATTTGTTTCCTTGAGAAAAAGAAATCATTCTGTAGGAATGATTGTAGTGCCCCCAAGAAAACATTAGGAAAATGTTCATAAATGGAGAAGTGTAGAAATTCTGCCATCATCCTTAGCAATCTCATGACTTCCCCATTGCCTTCATCAGCTGCCCCTTTCTGGTGAGTAGCGCACTATCAGCCATAAGAGGTCTTTTTCTCCCTCAGTTTCAACTGCCAAAGAAGTGGAAATTATCCATGCAGAGAGGCTGAAACAGGAATGTATAACAGTTTAGGAATATGTATTCGAAGGATGAATGGTGGACAGCCATTATCTTATTACTAAGTCCTATACACTGTTAATAAGAAATCAGAAACCACTTAACAGACCCTTGGCCTTTCATCACCCACCTCCCAAGTGCCTTGGAATCCTCACAGCTTCCTCCAAGTCAACTGCCCAGGAATCTTAAGCAAATCCTTTGAAGGCGATGGGCTCTTTTCAAACCCGCAACAACCCACAATTCACAACCCAACAACAAACCATTGGTTCTCTTCATGAGTTGCTTGTGGTCAACAAACCATACCTAGTTATCGCGGCTGGGTTCAGACAACACGACAGACCCCCTTTCAGCAACAACAGACAGTTCAACAACAACCCACCCTCACCCATATTCAACCTTTGAGTGTGGGTTATCATGTTGTGTGAACTCAGTCAATGAGAGAGAGAATTGGAACAATGAGGTCTTTGCCTATGTTCACAATAGAATTTTTACCCATTAATAACCGTTTGGCCCAAGGTTCTCTTTTCAGAAAATAGATAACTACTTACATGCTTTGGAATGATTTGTCTGGAGTTTTATTAAAAGGTAGTTCATTCAACTCAAAAAGGAAGAGAGAGATAAATTCACCAATGATAATCTCATCTCCAAAACCATATATGTTATTTTGAAGCATTTTCTTTAAACCCCATCTGGAGTTACCATTATGACTGGCAGTATGAGGTAACTGCTGCAGCAGAAGAAACAGAAGCAATGGCATCATTTGGAGTGCTAAGAGTCCTCAGCTGCAGCTGGATGCTTTCAATGTGACGTGAAAAACCAACACTGCTATTACCAAAACCATCAACCTCAAAAGGATCTACAAAACCACCCACAGAACAACGGGGCTCAAAACACACACACACACCTTTACCAATACCTAGATTGCACACACTGGATTCTCAAAGATCCACCAGTCTTAAATTCACCTCGCAGTATGCATGACATGCTTTGCTTTGAAAGGCAACTTTATAGACAGAGCAGAGTATTTCATCACTTCCAGAGTTCAAATCAGTTGTTTCCATTTACATTTTGAAAGTGTCCTCTGGATATCCCTGGTGTTTCTACAACTTGATGATGGTAACTTTCATAATTACAGGGTTGAGAATTGCTTTGTTCTTTCCAGCATTCTCAATTATCTGCAAGGTTTAAGAAAATATGTTTGTCTGGTCCAGAGCCAATGACTGTTCCTCAACTGGGAAGTGGATGGATTTAGTACATCTTGGATAGAGAGGATAACTTTCTGAATAGACATGAATTGGTACGTGATCTTTGGGAGGGGGGTGGGGAGAAGAGGTGAGATGCAACAGGTGAATAGTCCTGACTAGGGATGGAAAAAGGCCCTTCTCCTTTTGCAAAAGTGATGGGAGGCTACCTGTTTCAGTTGAACACTTCATTATTAATAACTACTTATTATTTTCAATATTATTATTATTATTAATAATAATAATAATAATAATAATAATAATAATAATAATAATACAGGCCACGAGGCGACACATTCGTGAGTGTTAGGCAAAAGACCATGCTGGACTTCAATGTATCCTAGATCAGGGGTGGGAAATTTGTGGCCCTCCGACTATTTTGGCCTACAACTCCCAATCAGCCCTAGTCAGCATAGCCAATGGTGAGGGATGATGGGAGTTGTGTAACCAAAACATCTGGAGGGCCACAAATTGGCCAGCCCCTTCCCTAGACAATCGTGACTTGCTGTGCCCTAATGCATGTGGTAACTGAAGGAGAAAACTAACTACTCAACACAGCCAGTGCCTCACACTACCAAAAGACACAGAAGTCCCCCAAAGCAGAACACAAACTGAGGTGAGATTGGATATGAAGTTTGTCCATCTAACCGAGTATTGTTTCTACTGACTGGCAGACACATTACAGCAAATGTCTTTCCCAACACCGGTTACTTGAACATTTTAGTTGGAGATGCCTGAGAGTGAACCTGGGACATTTTTTCCCCATGCAGAATGTGATGAAATGAAAAGGCAGGGGGAATATTTTACACGTAATGCACTCTCTCATCACCCTTTGAAATGCACTGCACACTCTCACAGGGGCTTTGGTAATTTTCTGGTGGGGAGAGGTGCACATTGGACAAAAAACATTCACCTCTACAGTGTGTGTACTGGAAGCATTTTGTCACTCATATTTGTCTCTGCCATGTCATCGTATTGTGCAGCCTAATTTATGTACTTATTCATTCATTCATTTCAAGTATTTAGGAACATAGGAAGCCACCTCATAATACCAAGCCAGGCCATTGGTCCTTCTAGCTCAGCATTTGTCTCCACACTGACTAGCAGCAGCTCTCCAGGCAGCCAAGAGTCTTTTCGCAGCCCTGTCTGGTGATGCTGGACTTCAAACCTATGCGAGTCGTGTGTACAATCTCAAATACATGTTTGCATATTTTGCAGGCTTAGCTGGGGGCTTCCGTGGTTAGCGGAACATTCCATCTGCTGGTCTGTTGTGACGGTTTGTTTATGACAGTTCAGCAGCTCTCCTGTTAGAAGATGGCTGTGTCCGCTAGTAAAGTTTCCTCGCATGGTACATCAGCTGCACATTTGAGTTACTGGCCAAGAGGTTATGGGCCCAGCCGTGGCAGTACAGGAAAAGAGCACGTTTAGGTGCACAAGCAGGGCCGGCCCTTCCATTATGCAAAGTGAGGCGTGCTCCTCACGAGACGGCGCATTGCAAGGGGCAGCTGATTGGGCGCTGCTAACTGCTCCTGCTCTGCTCCGCCTCCACCACTCATCCCCGATCACCAGGTCCTCCGTGCTCCACCCGCCCACTTGGTTCTCGCCTGCTGCAGCCACTGCCCCCCCCAACACCGCACGCCGGGGGGGGGGCTGGTGACTCCTACTTCAGCGGGGCTCCTTCTCCATTTCAGGCTGTCTTTGGAGCTTCATAGGCGCGATCCGTGGTGCTGAACTCCGCCCCCAAAATAGGTTCCCCACCACGAATAGCTCTTATGAAGCTCCAGATGAACTAAGGACAGGTGCCTGAGTTTTGCATTCTTCCTCCTCCTCCCCTCCCAATCCCTTTTCCTTTTGTGCCATGTCATTTAGATTGTAAGCCTGAGGGCACGGACTGTATTATTATTAATCTTTGTAAGCCACTCTGGGAGCCTTTTCTGGCTGAAGAGTGGGGAATAAATGAAATAAATAAATAAATAAATAAATAAATTCTGCAAAACCTGCAGTGGAAAAGGAGCCCCACCGAAATAGGCGTCACACCAGCCTCCCCTGACCGCACCACTCACACACTGACTCTTGTAGGGCTCCCCACCCCCGCTGCCGCCACCACCACTGCCATCTTAAAGCCTCGCACGCCTGGGTGCCTCAGTCACCCAGAAGCCGCTGCATCGCTCACGTGCCTGCTGGTCTCTCCCATCCCGTCCAGACTCCAGAGGAAAGGAGACACTGGGCCAGAATTGAGCCCCTTCTCTTTCACAGCACAACACCTGGGCCTTGTTAGGGAAAAACTCCATTAACTCCAAAATTGCACTATCTTGGATGCAGAAAGAGAGAAAATGTTATTCATTAACACAGCTGTGTGGAAGCTGGAAACGCCCAGTTCCCCCCCCCCAAACAAAACCAGGAAGAACTATTTTATACTTTCCAGAGGCAGGCGGGCAGAGTAACAACCTTAGCAAGAAACAACACTGTGATTGGCTGTTTGAGGAGAAGAGCGTGGTCTCACCCTAATCTTGTGTCTTCATTCATTCCCACGGCCCCAAACAAGAAAGCTACATCTTCATTCAGCTTGTACTGGCTCAAGCCAGTTTTGCAGTTACACCATCACTGAAGAGTAGTAGTAGTAGTCTCTAGTGTGACAAGGAGGGAAGAAGGATCTCCCCTGAGAGAGATCTTAGCATATGGACAGAATTGTATGTGTGAAGGCAACCCTTTGGACAACCTGATAGGTATTATAGCAGTGTCTGCAGTTTAATCGCTGATTAGTATTGTGTAGTTTTATTGTTATATTTTATTGTTTTTGTGGTACAATACGGTATGTTCACCACTGTGAAAGCAGAATATAATTCTGATAGATAAATAAATAATAATAAATAATAATAAATATGAATGTTAGGTATCATATTAATTTTATTATTGAAGTAAACCAAAGGATAGAATTGTGGTGTTCTTCCTCCAAACTGTTTTCCTTTCTGTGAAAGCCTGATGTGTCTTCCATAGATATCCAATACTGAGTAATGGGTTAGGATTTTTAAATTTTGTACTGTTTTTAATTGTTTATTACACTCTGTTTTGTTCTTGTATTTTATTGGACTGTACATCGCTCAGAGTGGCTGGATGACTGGCCAGATGGGCGATTCAAAAATATAATAAATAAATAAATAAATAAATAAATTATTTATTTATTATATTTATACCCTGCCTTTTTTCCTGCAAGGAACCCAAGGCAGCTTACATAATCTTCATCCTTCTCTCCATGTTATCCTCACAACAACCCTGTGAGGTAGGTTAGGCTGAGAGTCAGTGACTGGCCCAAAGTCACCCAGTGAATTTTATGGCTGAGCAGGGACTAGAACCCAGGATCTCCCAAGTCCCAGTCCAGTACTCTCACCACTATGCCACACTATGCCATTCATTCATGTGTAACCTTTAACTGCTTCCTACTGACAACAAGCAACATATATTTTTCCTTCACAGCCTGGGTGGGGATGGAGCATAAAAACAACCCAAGGCACCAGGCTCCTGGGTGAGTCGATCCGAGCCTGCCCCATTCTGTAGCGAGGCACTGTGCTTGGTAAGGGGAAGGGCAGGCACGGCTCAGATGCATGAACTGGTTTGTTGGGGTATGTAACGGTCTGACGGGACTCGCCGGAACGAGTCGCCCTCCTTCTCTGGCTGAAAACACCCAGGCAGCCAGGTCCGAGTATAAACCTAAAAGGGAGTCTGCGATGACCACCCCCTCACCCTATACACAGGTGGGGTGTTGCCGCCTCACCTAGTGACCGAGGACACCTGCCTCCCCTCAGGATCCGCCCTGCCTGCCACCCAGGTGCACCTCCCCAATAGCCAGTGCCCCTCACCACACCGCTATTGGGATGACCACCACCAGGGCTTTCCTGCTGTCCAGCCTGGTAAACTCATTAGATGCTGCTCTTTCTTCCCCTCTTGGGTCTCCCTCCTATTGTGGGTTGTTGTACCCTTCAGATATGCTGCCACCTTTTTGAATACTGTTTTCCGCTGACACGAAAGCCTTAAGAGGGGTGTGACCCCTTGCAAGGCACGTGGAGTTATCTAAAGCCTTATTTATGGATATAAATAGAAAACAGGCAGTTTGAACAAAAAAAACCAAGGTTTATTTTGGGAACACAGGTAGGATATCAGGAACATAAGGAATTCAGGGATCAAGTATAGGTCTCAGGCAATAACAGGTAAGTAAAATATATATTTTTTCTTTTTATAGCTCTCTTTCACTCTTCTAACAGACCCATCTCTAATACCTTCCTATCTCACCTCCCACCTCCTCCTTCCAAATCCACCACCCCCTTTCTAACTCCCCCCAAGTATGGAACAAGCTCCCCACTGAGACCTGCCTGGCGCCAACCTTACTATCTTTTCTGTACCAGGTTAAGACTTCCCTCTATGCCAAGGCATTTAATAGTTAAGGAGCTTGGAATAGCACGGGGGCGGGGGGGGGTTGTCACCTGTAGGCTCGTTTTATTGGCTTTTGGACTGTTATTTTTAAACTGTGCTTTTAAATTTGTTTTTTAATTTTTTAAACTATTTTGTATGCTTTTATTGTTGTTTTTATGTGTAAACTATTGTGAACCGCCCAGAGAGCTTCGGCTGTGGGGCGGTATATAAATGAAATGAATGAAATGAAGCTGCCCTCTCCCACTTTTAACCCTTCCCCCCTTTTTAAAACCCAGCCACTCCCCCACCCCCAGCCAATCACACGCAAACTCACTCCAGCTGTCAATCACACACCCCAGGCACACACTATATACCAACCTCAGTATGTATTTCCAGTTTAGAGAGAACCAAAATGGTCACGGGGTCGTGCCTGGGGATGGCTCCAGCTGAGAAGGGTGGCACAGCACAGCTGTGGGAGCAGGGCCGGTGCTACCATTAGGCCAACTAGGCAGCCGCCTAGGGCGCAGGGCTAAAGGGGGTGCTAGAAACGCCTTGAAAAAAAAATACAACGCTCTCAAGTGGGAAGGGGGGCGCTAAATATCTGATCTTGCCTAGGGCACCAAACTGCCTTGCACCGGTCCTGTGTGGGAGAGTGAAGCCTCAGCAGCAACAGCTGGGCCTCATCAAGAAGCAGGTATAAAGCTCCGGGAAGGAGCAGGAGGTGTGGTGGGAAGAGCAAAGCAAGGGAAGGCAGGCTGGCGAGTGCTGGTCACAAGAGGACAGACGGACACTCCCTGCCAAGGCAGATGCTGGCAGAGGGCCTCACTTGCAACCACAACCCAGGGCTGCCTTTCCTGGGAGACCTGGAACTTCCCAGTCGGCCGCTACCGAAAGACCTCAGGCATATCCAAGCCTGGGCTTGGCATCTTTCTCGGAGGCACCTGCAAAGCCTCACCTGCAGCTCGGTCTGGAGAGCCACTTCCTGAGGAGCGGACAACCTCTATTGAAGAAAAGTTGTGAAGGGGTGCCACCTGAAAGGCCTGTACTTCAAAAAGGGAGAGTGGGACATTTTTGTGATTTAAAGACAGGAAGGGTGGGGGGAGGAAGCAGTGATTCCTTACCCTGAGTGGTAAGTCTACAAGATGGCTTGGTCTCAGTGCTGTAACTATTTATTTATTATTTTATTTAATATATTTCCTCACCACCCATCAGCCAAAAGGCTCCCTGGGTGGTTTTGCAAGAAAAAACAGAATAAAAACGATTATCTTAAAACCAAAAGTATCATTAATATAAAAATACAAACACAATATAATACAATAAGACAAAAGCAGCCAAATGAATCAGCACAGCACAGGAGGTACAGTAGTGATAATGAGAATAAAAATCTAACTGTTAAAATATTGGGAGAATAAAAAGGTTTTCACCTGGTGCCTAAAAGAATAGAGGGTAGGAGCCAGGCGCACCTCTTTGAGAGCTGATTCCACAGCACAGATGGAAAAGATTCCAGCTGGAGGCAAAGACTTGCAAATAAACTCTGCCTGCACTTACTGGTGAAGTCTTGTAGTTAGAGAGGCTATGGAAGAGGACGGGTTTAATGTACCCCTTCCGGAGGGTACCATGAGGACAGCAAGCAAGCACGCCAGCAGCACAAAGATATATAGAACATTTTTTAAAAGACACAATAAAAATAAATAACTAGCACCCTCAACTAGTATCAATCCTTCTCAAAGCAAGTAGCAAAAGTAATTGCTAAGCTTAGATGGAAAAGATTTATTGTGTCAAGGAAATCTTCACATCCTGCCACATCATTTGTATGGAATGCAAAGGACAAGGTGCCATTGAAGGATTTTGGTGTGGATTGTGGATGCGACCCACTTGATTACAGTTGCAAAATCCCACCAAGCTGTCACGATCCAAACCCACTCCACTGAATTTGTTTTAGCAGCTTTATTTACTGCTTTTCTACACAAGCCATTTCTTGTGCACTCATGATGCCTTACTCATGGTTGTTTCCAGGTTCCTTAGACCAGTGTTCTCCAACCTTGGGTCCCCAGATGTTTTTGTAGGCCAAAAACATCTGGGGACCCAAGGTTGGAGAACACTGCCGCCTTAGACGACACTGTGATCCTCAAGTTCTGCTTCAGTTTTTTCAGAGCACTTTTGTGCGGGGTTTTAGAATGGGGGAAATGGGCTGTTATTTCTGAAAGTACTGTTTCTACCTGTGTAGAAACAGTCCCCGAGTTAAGAATGTCCGACTTACAGACAACCCATACTTAAGAACAGACTTCTGGGTTCCCTGGTGCTACGTCATTTACGTAGAGTACATAGCATAGTATATTACGCAATTTGCGTAATTTACGCAATTTGCATAAATGCGGATTTTAATGTATAGAACGCTATGCTGTTCCGACTTACAAATTCAACTTAAAGACATTCTTAAGAACGGAACTCATTCGTAACCTGGGGACTGCCTGTATTTGTGCTATTCTGCTATTGAAGAAGCCCGAGTGCAAGGCGAAAGGGAGAAACGTGCTAAGCGAAAAGCACGTCAAATGAATCCTTTACAGGACCATCTTCCATCTGGTAACCTGTGTCCTCACTGTGGGAAGCTGTGTGGATCTAGAATTGGCCTCCACAGTCACTTTCGGACCCATCGCTAGCAATCCTCTTTAGAATTTCCTCCTTTTATCCTGGAAGACAATCTTACTCAGTCAGGAGTGATCGCATGATGATGATGATGATGATGATGATGATGATGATGATGATGATGATAGCACAGCTCCACCTAGAGGCTATGTAATGGAAAAGTAGGAAAGGAAAAGCTCTTTGTGTAGAGCTCGGATCTCAATTCTGCAACAAAACCAAAAGTACGGTAGATACAAAGGATTACCGTAACAGCCTGATGTAGAAAAGCTCTTAGTGACAGATCCATTTATAAATGTGCGGAAACACTCCAGAAACTGTCTCTATGGTTCCTGCCATAGAAACCTCATTGCTAGAGCATCCCTGGAATAATGGAAGGTTCCTTCCTACTTCCCAGAATGCTCTGGGAACATTCTAGCAATGAGGCTTCTATGGCAGTAACTGTAGAGTCCGTTCTAGAGCTACTTTTTTTAACACACACACACCAATTGGAACAGATGTTCTTGCTGCAAGGCAAAGATCTGTTGCTGCTGGGAAGGCAGGAGAGTGGTGTGCGCATGTGCGTGTATGCATCCATGCACATTTGCAGCCCCCTCCAACCCAGCAGATGCCTGTTGCAGCCCTTGGCTTCAAAATGGTTGTGTGCCTTGTGCATTAAACTGCGCGGACCCTTGACTTTATCACTCTTTCCAACTGTCTCAGAATGTGACCTCATCGCCCCCATCTCACTCATGCCCAAAGAGGATCTGAGACAGTCACTGTTGCTATAAATGAGATGGGAGCTCCCTCCTCTGCTTTGTCATCGTACTTCTCCAGGCAGGCTCCCTCTTCAATGCTGTGGGGCTGCTGAACTCAACCTTGAACTCCATACACACAGCTCCACCCTAGAAGCTTTAGCTGAAGCCCCAGAGCTGCAGTCTGAGGTGCACCATCCTTTGTCATCTTGGGTGGTATGGGTCATGGAACCCAGCAAGGCAGGGATGGGGATCCAGCCCATGGAACCTTGGGCAAGTCCTCTCTCCCTCCAGCCCCACTCCCTCAGAAGTGAGAGGGGCAGGAGAAGCGAAGCCAGGTGTACTCTCAGCCAGTGCTTCCAGGAGCATATCTGGAAATATTAGGGGGCCCTGCTCAACAGGGTAAATGATCTTTCTCAGTAGGTGACCACTCAACCACCTCTCTTCACTCCCTACTGGCAATCGCCACTCAAAGCTTGACTCTCTCCGCCAGGTCTCCTTCCGCTAGAAGCTTTAGCCATGAGGTGGGTTGAGCAAAATTCCCAGTCCTCTTTCCCCCAGGCTTCCTGTCTGTCTGCCTTTTCTCCCTCTCTACTGGTTCTCCCTTATACTTCTGTTCCCTCCTTAGAGGGGGGGGGGGTTGGTTCTACCCCTCTCCCCCTCCCCAACAGCCATTCCCAAACTTCCAGTTCCCTCTGGACAGGTCCACGGCTGCCTATCAGGACTTAAAACAGGTTTGGTTTTGAAAATGATCTCTGAAATTTCAGGAGAAGCAACAATAGTCGTGATAGTATCTTTAATAACTCCAGGGCTAACAATTGCCTTCCTGGAGTCCTCCAACCTGTCTATAGCTAGAGAAAACACATCACTAAAGCAAATGCCAGCTTCAGATTAAGACAACGAAAGACAGAAAGACTGGAATCCTTTTATTGCTGAGCAACCAGTACATTGCATGTCAGGCCCAACATAGGCACATGAATTGTGGGAAGAAAGGAGAAGGAGAAAAACAGATTAAGTGAAGACTCGGGGCATCTATTGTATGCAAGCACAATGCCACACAAGATGGCTACTACCCTTTCCCTTCCACCAACACCTGAGAACACCACAGTGCTATCACTACACAAGTTCATAGGCACCCTAACTAGTGCCCTGATGTCTGTCAGGGAGAGATGGAGCACGAGTGTCACCGCACGTCTCTGGGCAGGGAGGGGAAGGCAGCTACAGGGAGGCCAATGGCAGAGGACTCCTTAACCCAATAGGCCAGGCCAGGTCATGTGACACATCCTGATCCCTAGAAAAGGCTTCTGGCTCAGAATCACTCACACTGGTCTAAGTCACCGGGAGATCTTGTGTGGCTGCTGCCTTTGCCTCGCCCACCCTCAGCAGCACAGGATCTAAGTTGCACGGGGCAAGGTTTGCCCCACCCCCCAATCAATCAGCATGGAACCAAGAACTCTTCTTCCAAGGGAACACCTTGACCAGGATATAGCCTCTTTGAGGGTGGTGCGGTGATTACAGGGGAGGCAGTAAAAGAGCAAGGAAGTAAGAGGGCACAGACAGGCACTGCTTCTCTCTCTCTCTCTCTCTCTCTCTCTCTCTCTCAGTCTCCCCTCGCTCAGTCCCCTACCGGACCCAGAGTTCCTTGCAGGAAAACACCCCACATTGCAGAGTCACACATCTGTGTAACAGGCTGCACACAGGTAGCCCAGTTGCTGGCTCTTAGCCACGTTGCTGGTGCTGACAGATTGTGCTAATAACTGCGGCCTTCCAGTAGCTTGGGGAAAGCCTCAGTACTCCAGTTGCTGGGGAACATGGGTGGGAGGGTGCTGTTGCACTCATATCCTGCCCGTGGGATCCCGTGGGCAGCTGGTTGGCCACTGTGCGAACAGAGTGCTGGACTAGATGGACCCTCGGCCTGACCCAGCAGGGCTCTCCTCATGTTCTTACAATAGCAAGTTAGAATGACGCCCTTGCCTCTCCTAGTCCGCTGTTTGGTCCTGGAGCTCTTCATTTTCTCTTGCATTCCCCCACCCCTCTTCATGGCCTGGTTTTCTTTCATCCTGATCCTGATCCTCATCTACATTTATAGGCTGGCCACCTTCCTGGCAATGCACTCAAGGAGGTTCACTGTTTAAACATCATGGCTTGTAATTTAATAGAAACAATACAAAAAGGACAGGGAAGACACAACAACACCCCCCCCCCAAGTTAACTGAAGTAACAGAAGACCAAGGCGCCAAACGGCAGTCGGGTCCCAATCAGTGCAGTAAAGTGGCCCTTGACGTCACGCTTCTCCCTCCAAGGTGCACAGGTGGAATCGCAGCCGACAGAGGCAGGTCGGGGGGGGGAGAAGGGAGAGTCCAGAGGTGGGATTGGGGTGAGTTTCCATCAGGACCAGTGTCAAGAGTAAGCATGGTTGGGCACCTGCCCATGGTCCACGCCCCAGCAGGGGCCCACCAACAAAGAGTCCCCTGGAGATGTTGTTCCTGGTCTTCACCCCTGCAACCCGTTTGCTCACCCGCCTCCCGCTCCAGCCCAGACAACGGTGCTGGCGAGGAGGAGGAACACCAGAGGCCACAGCCTACTTGTTCACGGGCTCCCTGCCTGTCAAGCAAGCAAGTGCTAGCAATGACGAGAAAGAGGAGGAGGAGCAAGAGCAGCCGTTGACAATGGCTGTGTGATGGTAGACACACGGAGGACAGGAGCCCATCGAGAATGCCTTGCCCAAGGGCCCTCAAGAACCTGCAGTTGGCGCTGGTTTCCATAGGGACCCTGAAACAGCTGATCCTTCAGGCCCAAATTGCAATGATGGCCATGACGGAGAAGCCTAGGCTGATGAAGAAGAACTTGCTGAGGGGGCTTTCATGAGCGCGCAGCTCATAGGGAAGTATCTCCAGGAAGGTGACGTAGAGGAAGGTTCCCGCTGCCACCCCTTCCAGCACGGCCTGGGCCAGGCCGGTCCCATCGCTGTTGGAAAGCGAGACGCCGATGCCAATGCCGATGCCAGCGGGAGACATCAGAGCAAAGACGGCCAAGTACAGCACCCTCCAGCGGGCGCTGGTGCCGCTCTGCACCAACTTCAAGGCCAGGCTGAAGGCCACGATGGCCTTGTGGATGAGCACCGCAAGGCAGAGCTGGACCGCAGCCGTCTCCTGCTTCTGGACACCGATGGCGAGCCCCTCAAAGACCGAGTGGAAGGACAGTGAGAGGAAGAGCACAAACGCCCGGAAAGAGCTGTGGGATTCTGGCGGGTCCTTGTGATCATCCTGATTTTCGTGGTCACCATGAGTGTGTGCAGCCTGGGGGCAACAGTGGAGCACTACACTCTCGATAATAAACACCAGGAAAAAACCCAAGGAGATTATGAGCTCCCCAAATGGATAATTCTGCCGGGGGGGGGGCATGGACAGAGAGAGAGAGAGAGAGAGAGAGAGAGAGAGAGATTAAAGTGAATACAGTCTATCAATATTTCAATGCTCTGTTTTCTTTTTGGCGCTAGCCTAGAGCCTGATCAAGTATTTTAATCTTTCACCCTCATCCACTGCGTTATCCCTACAATTCAAAGAGCTGCTGCACAATGAGTTCTGCACACCCAGCGAGGCCTTGAGTGTGCTATTTCTCCAACGGAATTCCCCCACACCACGTGACAAACAGCTTTTGAAACTACCCAAGTTTCGGAATCCGTTCGCAATGCAGCACACATATGGGAAGCGTTTTTTACAAAAGGCCAGAGGGGCTTCTGCCTTCTCTTCATCTACCCAGAAGTGTAACTAATGCTAACAGGTGCATAAGTCTTATTAAAGAGCAGTTCACAGATGCTAATGGCTACATATATATATATATATATATATATATATATATATATATATGGCTATATATATAAGGAGATATATATATATATATATATATATATATATGGCTACATATATATGGCTACATATATATGGCTACATATATATATATATATATATATATATATATATGGCTAGGTGTATCAGTTCTAGGTGGCCCCAGCAGGTGGCGATCAAGGGGTACCATAGGATTTCTTGAGAGGAATGAAGTCGTCCTTGCCACATTGATTGCAGTTTTGTACTCTGAGGGTTGTGTCCAAAACTGAAATCACTTCCGTTCCATGCAGGGAGAAAAAGGTGTCCACACCCCAAAATAGAACGGTATGTGTGAGAAGAAAAAACACTGTGCACCATCACTTGCGAAGAACTGTGTGTTGGGAGTGGTTGTCTGAGTGTGGAAAGCTAAGCAGGGTCAGGCCTGGTTATTATGGTACTTGGATGGGAGACCCCTCCTCTAGTTTCCTGCATTGAGCAGGGGGTTGGACTCGATGGCCTTGTTGTAGGCTCCTTCCAACTCTATGATCTATGAAATCTATGTAAGCAAGCCTAAGTGAAGAAATCGTACATCTTCCTTTATCGTTGCATTTTTATCCCTGGCTTCTTCCAAGGAGCTCAAGGTGGCACAGTTGGTTCCTTCCTTCCACCACCCACTGATCCTCACAACAAAGTTAGACTCAGTGGTGGGTCAAAGGTCACCTGGTAAGCTTCATGGGGACTTGAATTCAGGTCTCTCCAGTCCAGGGACATTGCTAGGCACTTAAAGGATTCAGGGCCCAGGACCATACAACATAAACCTGCATGTAGAGCCAGTGTGGTGTAGCAGTTAGAGTGTTGGACTGGGACTCTGGAGATCCGGGTTCTAGTCCCCACTCGGCCATCAAACTCACTGGGTGACTTTAGGCCAGTCACTGACTCTCAGCCTAACCTACCTCACAGGGTTGTTGTGAGGATAAAATGGAGAAAAAAAAAATTTCTAAGCTTAATCACCATGCAGGGGAAGATTTGGCAGGTGGGATGTTTAAGCGTGTGGGGAGGATGTCCCCCCCAGGTGCAATCCCTCTTGAAAAGTGCGTCAATTAAGTTGAGAGAAAGAGAAAAATAAACATCCATTGGCACCAATGGACACTCATGGCTCTGCGAAATAGATATTTGACCCTTGGAACTAGATTCAGACGAGGGGCTCTATGGGGCCACACCTAGCAATGCTCCTGCCCCAGTCCTTGGCTGACACGAACCAGACCAGCATGAGGCTTCTCAAAAATGCAGACTTACTTCCTTTGCATATGCTGCCAAGCACAACAGAGCTGGAACGGAAAGCCCTGCAGGTCAAGCGCTGCTTCTCTTCTCCATGCAGCAGTGGCTTGCACTTTTCCATACTTTTTTTTACCCCACCATACCCGGAGGCAGAATATTATCTGGGTGCAACTGCTGCACAGATCAATCAGATGAGGCACAGCCCTAATGTAGGCTTACGAGGGCTGACAGAACCTTCCCTAACCTGGTGCCTTCCAGATGTGCTGGACTACAACTCCCAGCACCCCCAGACAAGCAATGGAGGATGCGGGGAGTTGTAGTCCAACACATTTGGAGGGCACAAGGATGGAGAAGGCCATGCTAGGTGCTCAATGTATGTTCGCTTGTTTTTCAGAATGTCTGTGCAGCCCAACTTACCTTTTCAAAGTCAGTTTTAATTTATATCTTTTTTTTTTAACCTTTTGCTCTTCAACCTAAAAAGGGTCCCAGAACAGTAAACAATTCATTTTTTAAAAAAGCTAATCAAAACCAAATGTTAATATGTAACCATAACAGACTTTCAGAGCAGCAGCAGAACAACCTAGGTAAGTGTTTTAAAGTTTGCTATGGTAATCTTTGTTCTTAATAAGCACTGAAGCCAAACCAGAGCTGAGCCAGCGAGACTGAAACTAGTCATTAAACAGGTTATGAAACACACGGAGAGCAAGCTTGGGATGTTGATCCTCAGATAGGCCACTTCTGGTGCAAAGTTCAGAGCACTCGGCCACAGACTGGAGTGCAAAATGGGACACCCCCTTGTGCCAGACCAATGTACAACCTGACTCCCCGAGGCACAGTCGTGGGGCATACAGCCCTTTTCATCCTTCGGCTAACACCCAGGGCACAAAAGTCCCTGCATCAGCCTTCCCCAGCCTGGCGCCCTCCAGATGTGTTGGACTATGTCATGCCCCTGCCCATGGGCAAAGTGTTATATCAGTTAGTATGTGAGGGGAGGGGGGAGTGTGAGAGGAGTGTGGAATGTTGGATCTCTGCTGATTGGCTGAGAGAGTGAGAAGGGGGTCTGTGACATACACAGTGGGCGGAGTCTGAGGGAGGAGGAGGGAAGTCACAGAGGGCTGTCCGTAGAGGGCGGGAGGGAGAAAGGTCTGAGTGGAGTTTGAGGGGAGCTGCGGAAGTGAGCGGAGAGTGGGGGGAGAGGTCTGAGTGGAGCTGGGAGCTGGAGTCATGTCTGGGGGGGGAGAGAGAGAATCTTCAACATTTGGAATCCAATAACATTATCCATTTCCCTACCCTTAGTTGTAGTTAAATAAACCTATTTCATTTTTAAAACTTAAAAGGTGTGGTCTGAATTGGATACCCTGGAGGGGGCTGGTGGCAGCGGAGGAAAACTGGGTGAGTGTGGAGGTGGGATTTGACCGTGTAAAGCTTTAGGTTCGAATCACAGGTGGTGGTGAGCGGTGAGGGGCGTCACAGACTACAACTCCCTAACCTGGTGCCTTCCAGAGGGCACCAGGTTGGGAAGGCTGATTAGGGACTTTTAGGGCCAATGGCCATGCTGGCTGGGAATTATGGGAGTTGTAGTCCAACATATCTGGAAAGGCTGCCCTAATTGAACACTGAACTCAATAAACCTCCAGGGAGCGGGGGGGGGGGGGGGGGGGGGAGAAGAGAAATGCTCCAGAGATGGGACACTCACCTCAGAATCATCGCCATCTTCAGAAGTGCTGTTCTGCTTGTGTAGAAATCCGCCCTGTGTGTAAGCACAACAGCAGAGTTGGATACATACAAAAAACACCCATTTTTGTTTTCCCCAAACCCTCTACCTCCTTCGGTGTAACAGCCTAAGAACATAAGAAGAGCCATGCTGGATCAGGCCAAGGGTCCAGCGGCCAACCAGCTGCCCAGGGGATCCCACAAGCAGGACATGAGTGCAAAAGCACCCTCCCGCCCATGTTCCCTGGCAACTGGTGCACATAGGTATCTTGCCTCTGACCCTGGAGGTAGCACAGAGCCAGTCAGGACCAGCAGCAGGGGGGGGCTGGTGACTCCTACGTCAGTGGGGCTCCTCATCCATTGCAGCTTTTATTCTGAGCTTTATATTATAGGTGCACCAGCCAGGCTCAGGTGAGACCTCTTTGGAGGAGGAGGACCCTGATTCCCCAGCTCCACCCTCACCTGCACTGGACCTGGGGCACTCCTGTGACAGGGATGTCTCTCACCTGAACTCCCCCAAGAACCCGGGGGGGGGGGGCTGGTGTCTCCAATGCCAGTGGGGCTTCTTATCTGGTGCAGCTTTTATTCTAGAATCATAGAACCATAGAAAAGCAGAGTTGGAAGGGGCTTACAAGGCCATTGAGTCCAACCCCCTGCTCAGTGCAGGAATCCAGGTCAAAGCATCCCCGACAGATGGCTGTCCAGCGGCACCTTGAATGCCTCCAGAGTGGGAGAGCCCACCACCTCCCTAGGTAGTTGATTCCATTCTTATTGCTCTGACAGTCAGGACATTTTTCTGATGTTTAGGTGGAATCTGGGTTCCTGTAACTTGAGCCCATTATTCCGTGTCCTGCAAACTGGGATGATCGAGAAGAGATCCTGGCCCTCCTCTGTGTGACAACCCTCCAAGTACTGGAAGAGTGCGATCATATCTCCCCTCAGTCTCCTCTTCTGAAGCCTAACATGCCCAGTTCTATCAGTCTCTCTTCATAGGGCCTTGTTTCCAGTCCCTTTATATGAGTGCTCCATGGTGGTGAATCTATTTTGGGGGTGGAGTAAAGCATCATGGATCGCGCCTATAAAGCTCAGAATAAAACCTGCAATGGATAAGGAGCCCCACTGACAAAAGAGTCACCAGCCTCCACGGGCTAGCAGCCATTGATAGCTTTCTCCCCAGTGAATTTGTCCAGTCCCCCTTTAAAGCCCTCCAAATTGGTGGCCGGCACGACTTCTTGTGGAAGTGAATTCCATAGTTTAACGATGTGCTGTGTGCATCTCAGGCACATCTCAGGCAGAGGAGGCTGGCGACTCTTATTTCGGTGAGGCTCCATTGAGCCTTAGGCTCCTATTCCATCACAGGTTTCATTTGGAGCTTTATAGGAGCTATCTGTTGTGCTGAACTCCATTCCCCAAGAAGCTTCACCACCATGGAGCACCATAGATTGCTCCTCTAAAGCACCAAATAAAAGCTGCAATGGACCGGGAGCCCCACCGACACAGGAGTCACCAGCCGCCACTGATCTCAAGTGCAGCATCTGTACCTCAGAAAATGTGTGGGGTGTCAGATCCAGAGGAACGTAAGAAGCTGCCCTGTACCAGATCAGACTCTGTCATGCTAGTATTGTCTAATCCAGGGGGGTTGAACCTCTTCCACCCCAAAGGCTGAATTCAATTTTGGAGAAGCTCTCAGGAGGCTGCATTCTAGTTATGGACGGGGAGGAAAGCTGAAGGGGGCAGGGCAGGGTCAAAAACCCCAGAACTACCCCCCCCCCCAATGCAGCATGTCTTAGCCTGAAACTCCATTGAGCCTGAGGCCAGGGCTCCCCAACTTTGGGTCCCCAGATGTTGCTGGACTACAGCTCCCAGAATCCCTTGCCATTAGCCCTGCTGGTTGGGTATGCTGGGAGCTGTAGGCCAGCAACATCTGGGGACCCAAAGTTGGAGGGCCCTGGCTGAGGCAAAGCATTTCAACCGTTCAGAATGTGGTGGGGTGGACGGTGCAGATGCAGGAAATTACCAGTCGGGAGTTGGGTGGAAGGGTTGGAGGGCAAGGTTGGGACCCTGGGGGGTGGGATTGGGCCCATGGACCCGAGGTTCAGCATCCTTGCGTTTACTCTGACTGGCAGTGACGCTTCAGGGTCCCAGGTTAAGTTCTTACCCATCACCTTAACTGGGGATTGAAACTGGGACCGTACGCATTGAAATTTTCCCACTGAGCTGCGGACTGTCTAAACTATCGCAGCAGAATCCGAGAGAAGAGGCCCCTGGGAGGGCACCCACCTGTTGCCGCCACTTTTTAAATTCCTCTCGGATGTCCCCCAGTGCATCGGCCACCATGTGCATGATGCAGGCACCAAGGAACACGCCGGCAGCAAAGCAGCCTATAAAACTGAGGATGCGCCGATGCTTCCCTAAAAGGGGTGCCGGAAGACAGGTGAAGAGGGAAAGAGATTATTCCAGATATAGGGCTACTGTAAAGGAGTCAAGACCACCTGTCCCTGCCCTAAAGGGGAATTTAGACCAGCATGTCTAGCACTGAATGACCACCAAGATCAAGAGATAACCTGGAAATGTGGGAGCGCCCCCTTGGTTCCAGCACCACAGACAGAGCTTTTGCCCAAGGTACCAGTATTTTTACGGGAAGGGTGAGAATTTTGTGTCTGTTCATTTTTGTTAAGAATTTGCCAAAGTTCTCAACCTTCTCTTAATTTGGGACATAAAGAACTTGAGATTTAAAACATCTGAATGTGACAGAAACCATAATGGACAGATTCATTCATCCAGGTCCAGGTCTTTGAGTGCTTTTTCCTGAGAAGTCTGGGTTTCAATCCCTGTGCATTTAATTATGTGAGTGCTAAATTAGCATTGCCACCTATTTTTTCTCCTGACAGGCTCCTCCTCTCTTTAACAGGTACATGGCAAGCAGGCGTGATCCTCTCATAGCTGGGGATAGCTGTAGCTACTGAATGTTCAGGTCCCCGAAGTCCTGTTCACTCCTTCTCCACACACAGGTTCTGAGTCTGGAGAGGGGAAAAGAGGGGCTGCAGTGCTGATTTTCCCCAGCTGCTTGCAGCTCCCCAAATTAGCTTTGGAGGGTTGGGGGACCCACGAGAGCAGATTTAGGAGATGCACTGGGTGGGGGCAGCAGCTGGGGGAGGAGAGCAAGGGAAGGTCCACTTGTACAACATCAGATGTTATATGGAAGTCTTCCCCAACCTGGTGCCCTCAAGCTATTTGGGGCATCAACTCCCATCAGCCCCAGCAAGCATGGCCAAGGGTCTGGAATGCTGGGAGTTGGAGTCCAAAACCTTTGGAGGGCACCAGTTTTGGGAAGACTGATCTATGGGATTGCCCCACACCCTGAATATCTGCACTTTGGCACAATCACGTGCATCCCTCCCCCCAAAAAAACTCTGCATTGGTGAGCTGCTGCTCATTCATGGGCTTCCACGCAACTGGAAACCTCTCCTCGTGTAGGGCAGTCTACACTTAAGCAGCTGCTCACAGCTAGGCTTTCTCGATGCAGACAGTTTCGCCAACATGCAGGACATGCACGGAGGCAGGGCCAACAGCATGCACTCTGCTGCAGGAAGGGCCCATAGCTTACCCCCCTCTGCTCCCAGTAACTATGCGCTGTCGTCTTCACGCAATTCATGTATGAACTGGGCTTGAGATATGAGGTCCCCATGGGGGCACTGTGGGAAGCAACGTGGCCGGTGCCAGGAAGAGTGGATGCTCCTTCTGGCACTGGCTGGGCCCACCACCACTCACCTGCATCCCCGCCGTTATCTCCGATCTAAAATTGGAGATAACAGCAGAGATTCCAGGCCCTGCCCCTTCAAGGATCCAAAGGAGACCCTGGAGGCCAGATGCAGGACCTCTGTAGGCCAGATTAGTCCTGTGGGCCGGAGGCTCTGCATCCCTGCTCTAGAATAGCAGTTTACAGGCTGTCCAGATCCAGAATTCTGTGACTGCTTTTTATAGCAACAACCTTTGAACAAGGAAGGAGTCATATAACGCACAGGCCTCCTGCACCATCACGTTAAGCAATTCCTCCTTTACCTTAAGAATGAAGTGGGGTGGTGGTGGTGGTGGGGAGCCTGTTGATGAAGGCTTACCAGCATTTCCTCATCGGAAGCATCTCTTTCTTTTTCAAAATAAAAATTGTCTCTTGAACATCCAGCCTGAGCCAGAGCTTGCGGTAACATGAAGATTTCATAGATTTCATAGATCATAGAGTTGGAAGGAGCCTACAAGGCTATCGAGTCCAACCCCCTGCTCAATGCAGGAAACTAGAGGAGGGGTCTCCCATCCACGTAATAACCAGGCCTGACCCTGCTTAGCTTTCCACACTCAGACAAGCTGAGCCAGCTTGGTTGATGCAAGGCAAGGCCTTGCATTAGTGGCCCTTTGTCAATTAGGGCAGAGGTATGGGAAAGTTGAAGAATTTTACAATCGGCTTAATGGTGTTTGAAAGGAGGGGTGGGGATGGTGCTTAGAATGGGTTGGCAATAAATCTAACATACCTAAAGCAGAACAAGGAAGCATTCGCTAGCCTTCCAGCACTAAAACTGCTGCGCTGGTCACAGGGAAGGAGAGATTATCAAGCTGTTTCTTTGTGATCTATTAAGCATTCATTTCAAGCATTTCTGTTTTCAGCACTTTTCAGATATCGGGTTTATCAACAGTTCAAAGTGCGCCTGATGAGCTGCAGCACGAAACACGCAGTGGCGTGGCTAAGTCATTTTAGTCCTTTCCGAAATGCACTGGGCATAATGAAAAAGTTTCTCACGGGCACCTGAGAATAGCTTCTCTTCTGGGACATTTTAGACCCTGGACTTAACGGTCTTATGGGGGGGGGGCTCTTTAGGTGGTCTTGTGTATTACTTCAGCTGTGAAGCACACAACTAACATTTCCCTCTCTCACCCCACAATTCCATGCTTTACATCTGCTTCTACATTCCTGATATGTCAGAATGTTTGCCAACCCTGATGAAAAGGAATAAATACTCTGAGCATGCAGAGTTTTGCATTTTAAGCTCACTGAAATCATAGCATCATCATGATGACCACAGGAATAAAATGGCGTTTGCTTCTGTCTCCCTGGTGCCCTCATCACCTGCCGCTCTCTGGGTGGTCCTTTGGGCACCCTGGACTTTTGCTCCAAGGTCAATCCTACTCACGCCACTGGCAACATGGTAAGGTAGCACACCACATGGAAGGTTAATGCTCATGCATTTACATCCCTCTGTCCTCCACCCAAATTCTACTTCTAAACTTGTGGAAACATGAAGGACAACTTAGCAACATTTTTTGTAAGGTGCCCCACCAATCACATGTTTCACCCTGTTTCCATCTCCCTACTGTTTCTCTGTTGCCCTCCCCATGTCAAATAATAGCTTGTAAGCTCCTAGAGCAGCCTTCCCCAACCTGGTGCCCTCTGGATATGTTGGACTACAACTCCCAGCATCCCCCAACCAGTCCAACACATCTGGTAGGTACCATCTGATGGGGAATGCTGTCCTAGAGGCAGGGACCCGTAATCTAGTAAGTTTGTAAAGCACCTTGTACATCGATAGTGTAATAAAAAAATATCTCATGAAGGTAAAAATAAAGGCACAGATATACTAGGAAATTCTAGAGCAGGGCTCTCCATCCTCGGGTCCCCAGATGTTGCTGGACTACAGCTCCCAGAATCCCTTGCCATTAGCCCTGCTGGCTGGGTCTGGGAGATGTAGGCCAGCAACATCCGGGGACCCAAGGTTGGAGAGCCCTGATCTAGACGCTCCATGATAAATTAGGAGCCATCCTAATACATGGCCACCTAATGAGTTAGTGACAAGGGTGAGATCTCAACGGGGAGTTCACGGTTTAAAACTTAGCCTCTTCACTGTGCTATCTCAACAGTTGTACTCCCGGACAAGGCTGTTCTGAGAGTTAAGTTAGCCCCCAGCACCTCTGAAGAACAGGCAGCACCCCCATTCCCTTCACCAACTTCTCACCTCTGGCCATGTTGAACTGGAACCATTTGATCTGGGCCGGGATGAGGCCACAGAGGAGCGGGACCACCAGCAAACCCACCAGGCAGCCGATTTTCACTGCCAGCAGTTGATCCATATCGGCAGCGTAGGGTGCAGTTCACACCAGGAGACAAGAGACTGAACAGGAAGAGCTGGTGTGGGTCCCTACCTTGGACCGTTGCGTGTTTCACTCCTTTCAGGCCAGTCTGGCCCTAAAGCTTCTCACAAATAGTAACTAGTCCCAGGCAGAGATGTCCACTAGGCTTCACACACACCCAGTCCAGCGGAAGAGCTTCACACCCATGTAATTCTCATGAACCACTTGCCCACACACGATAAGTTCAAAAGCAACTAGTTGCCCCAGTTGTGACCAGAGCATCAGTCTCTTCTTCAACTTCTGCCACCTTTAATTATGCTTCCTGGTGTGTTCCACTCTCTGAAATACTGTTAGTCACTCCGCTGCTCTTCCTATTCCCCCATTGGTCTTGTTCAATCCCTCTCTTCCATTCCACCTTCCTTCTTTCCCTCTTTTCTACCCCCCTCTCACCAGATTCCTGCTTCCTCTGCTTGCTTCCATCCCAGCTTTCTCCAGTCCTTGCCACCTTCTTGGGCGGCTGTAATTATCCCGATACTCCAAGTGAGAAAACTTCCCGCCTTCTTTGGTGTCCCAGCCCAGTGCAATACCTTCATTATGTAAATACATAACTTCATTCACAATAAACAGTCTGTCCGGGAGACTTTCAGGATTAACTTCAGGTCACTAGGCCACAGCAGTTGTAGTTGAGGGCTCCGCCTCATGTTCCCGGTAAAAGCACTCCTTAAAAATGGGAGTTGGTCGATCTAGCACAAGATTGCAACTTTAACTGAGCGGGTCTTCAGCTGGTGAGTTGGGATCTACAAGTGCAATGGCTGTATCAGCTATGTTGTTCCCCCCTTTTTTTTTTAAGGGTTTTCACGGAGAGAGTGTGTGTGGGGGGAGGAGGAAAGCAAGCACACAAGGTATTAAAAATGAAACATATGACATAGTTCATTGGTAGAGTACGTGACTTGCATGCAGGAAGTCCACACTTCAACCTGTGACATCTACAGTTAAAAGGAGGAGGTAGCAAGTGATGTAAAAGGCCCTCTGCCATCCAGTCTCTACTGGGCTAGATGCACAGCCTGGCTGCTACTTAGACTTCAGGCTGGGATTAAAGTTGGGATCCTGCTCTGGGACTCTCACCAGAAGGAAAAGCAACTCTTGTAGGTGATCCTCCAACCCTGCCAATTGCAAAGTATCACTGAAGTAAGCAATGCCACACAATTGATGAAATGCAGAAAAATGTGTTTGTTTTTTTTAAAAAAAAATTCACACAGCCAAAGTTTTCGACAATTACAAGGGAAGCATTAAGCGTAACCCGACTCGGGAGTTTTGTCACTTATGAAATCTGCAACCTAGAAAGGTGCTAATCGTAGTGGCCATTCAAGAAGTTGAAATGTGAAAGAATTTGGAAGTAAAAATGCAACGTTCTCTTTCACAACCGTTCACATTCCAATTATTTCTTAATACACGGTCACAACTGCATCTAGTAGGGGGTCTTGTTATTGGGGTCATTTAGTCGTAGAAACCTAGGAAGCTGCTCTATACCAGATCAGAGTATGTCTCCATCTATCCCAGAGATGGCGAACCTCTTTCAGCACAGGGGCCGAATTCAATTTTGGAGAAGCTCTCAGGGGCCGCATTCTGGTGGTGGACGGGGCCAAAACACCAAAAACAAAAACCCAAACCACAAGCTCATTGCAGCTTAAAGCTCTTAGTGTCAGTAATGAAGCCTTTGGAGAGGCATTTCAGTCTTTTAGAATGGGGGGGGGGGGATTGCGCAAAACTAAGTTTCCACCAAATATTCAGGGGAAAGGGGGTGGGAGCAAGAGAAGTGGGGATGGCAAGCTGAAGAACCATGGCGGGCCACACTGGGACCCCAGGCGGGCCAGATTTGGTCACAGGGCCCAAGGTTCTGCACCCCTGATCTAGCCCAATGCTGTCCATTTTGACTGGCTGAAGCCCTCCCAAGATCTTGCAAGAGGGTCTTTCACATCGCCTGCTACCCGAATGCTTGCTTGGTATCTCCGTCAAGCTTAAGACATTAGGTGCCCGATTGCTAAAACAGCTATTTATGTCTTTATTTATTTTTTATTACATTTCCGTACCAGCCAATAGCCAGAGCTCATTAAAGACCATTAAAGCCATAAAATAAAACATGATAAAGTACAATGGAAATGTTTAAAAGTACAGTGTAAAACACATAAATAGAAGAATGACCAAAATAAAAACTAGCAGCAGGTCAAGGACAGAAACTGAAAGACTAAAATGCCTGGGAAAAGAAAAAAGGTCTTCCCCTGGCGCCAAAGATACCACAATGTAGGCACCGGGCGAGCCACTCTGGGGAAGTTCACTGCACAACCAGGGTGCCACAACAGAAAAGGCCCTCTTCTTAGTAGCCGCCCACCTCACTTCCTTTGACAGGCACTCCCAAAGAAGGACCACTGAGAATGATCTTAGGGTCTGAGCAGTTATATATGGGTGAAGATAATGCTTCAGGTAACCTGGCCCGAAGCCATTTAGGACTTGCTAGGCTATCTCTGTCCAGCTAAGGATGTAGTTGGTATATCAGCCTGATCAATGGTGCTCCATGCCACCGAGTCCACCTGTGCCTCTAGTGCAGGGCTGTCCAACCTTGGGTCCCCAGATGTTGCTGGACTACAGCTCCCAGAATCCCTTGCCATTAGTCATGCTGGCTGGGTATGCTGGGAGCTGTAGGCCAACAACATCCAGGGACCCAAGGTTGGAGAGCCCTGCTCTAGTTATAATGATGGATCCAAGAACGCCCACAAACTACAAACCTGATCCTTCAGGGGGAGTGCAACCACCTCCAGAACAGTTTAAATATAACTTACCCCAGCAGACAAACCACCCACTAAGAGTACCTCCATCTTGTCTGGATTGAGTCTCAGTTTATTGAACCCATCCAGTCCATTACCATGTTCAGGCACTGATTCGGAACAGCTACTGCCTCACCTGGATTTGATGAAGAGGACAGAGCTGGGTGTCACATCTCTGGATAACCTCCCCATTGGTTTCATGTAGATGGTGAACAGCATGGGTGATAGAAAAGAGCCCTGTGGCACGCCATAGCAGAGCGGCCATGGCACAGAGCAATAATCCCCTAGTACCACCTGCTGTAACCAGCCAGAAGTAGGAGCAGAACCACTGCAACACAGTGCCTCCAACGCCCACCCAAGACACCAATCCAGAAGGATGCCATGGTTGATGCTATCGAAAGCCGCTGATGTCCAAGAGAATCAACAGGGTCACAGTCCAGCAGCCACCCACTCAAGCACCTTGCCCAGGAAGGGGATGTTGGCTACTGTCCTACTACAGCTATTATCATAATCTGGGTCCAGGTTATTTTTTTTCAGGAGAGGCTTAATTACTGCCTCTTTGAAAGAGACCTGTACCACCCCCTCTCTCAAGGAGAAACTCACAGCCTCCTAGACCCAGCCACATATTCCCTCCCTGTTAGATGTAAATGTAATAAGCCATGAAGGGGCAGAGGTCAAGCACACAGGAAGCCCCCCGGACTTGGCCAAGCACTTGGTCCACATCCTCGGCCTCAGCAACTGAAACTCATCCAATAAAACTGAACCAGATGGTGCTCTGGACGACCGTAATGGAACCGCATTGACCCTGGTGTCGAGGCTGTGACAGATTTGAGAGACTTTTATCTTTATAATGCTACACAAACTTGTCACAGCGTGAAACCAAAAGTTCCACCATCTCCCTCCCTGGCCCACAGTGCAGCAGGCCACGGACCACTCAGAAAAGCTCCACTGGGTGACAGATGCGGAAGGTGGTGGAAAAGAACTTCCTTTGGGCCACCATCACTGGCACAGAGCAGGCTCAACAATGAGCTCTAACCTGCATTCAGTTGGACTCAGCACAAGTCCTTCTCCACCTGCATTCCAGTGTCTTCCCTCTTGCTTCATTGAGCTGAGATCAAGTGCATGCTAAGGAGCTGGCCGGGATCTGCTCAGAGGGAGAGGGTGATTGGGAGCAACAGTGTCCACTGCCCAGGTCACCTCTGCATTCCCGAGTGACCTGGGCTTCGACAGCCACAGCAGCAGTAAAATCCCCGCTGGAATCCATTAGCCTCCATGGGTGGACCATTCTAATAGGCCCCCCATTCTTGCAGACAGGAAAGGTCGCTGAGAGTCTGAACCTCAATAGATTTCATAATAGAGTTGGAAGGTGCCTACAAGGCTATCGAGTCCAAGCCCCTGCTCAATGCAGGAAATTAGAGGAGGGGTCTCCCATCCAAGTAATAACCAGGCCTGACTCTGCTTAGCTTTCCACACTCTCAGACAAGCTGAGCCAGCGTGAGCCATAGGAAGTGATCCAACCATGACAAGGGGATAGACGTTAATTCCCCCACTTTCAGATCACCATCCTCCTTCCTAGTTGAAAAAAAACAAATCAAACATGTGCCCTCTTACACTTAAGCCCAAGTATTGGTTGACATTATTCCGTTTGACTCTCAGCCTAACCTACCTCACAGGGTTGTTGTGAGGATAAAATGGAGAGGAGGATGATTATGTAAGCCGCTTTGGGTCCCTTGCAGGAAAAAAGGCGGGGTATAAATATAATAAATAAAATAAATAATCTATTGGCCTTAATAAATAATCCAATAACATATTGACCTTAATAAATGAATTAAATTTCATATTTTTAAAAACCTTCATGGAGAGTAAGTAGACTCAAATGTGCCACTGTCTTTTCAAAACAGATCATCCATTCCTTTCCCAGAATGCATTCTGGTTCTCAGAGCATCAGAATACGGACAATGACAGGACCCCTGGGTATAAACCCACAGTCAGTTCAGATGACATAATATTCATTGTATTATGTTGGTAGGCAAGTGGTAGGCAACCTGGGGCCCTCCCAGTGTTTTGGACTACAACTCCCATAAGCTCATCAGCATGGGCAATGGTTAATTTATTTATTTATTTATTTATTTATTTCATTTATACCCCGCTCTTCAGCCAGAAAGGCTCTCAGAGCGGCTTACACAAATTAATAATAAGACAGTCCCTGCCCTCAGGCTCACAATCTAAAAGACATGAACACAAAACATCAAAAAACACTGAATATAATATTAAAAAAATAATAATAATCTACAGAATATATGAACAGCAATACAAGTTAAAAAATACCAAAACCCCCCACTAAATATTCAAAAAAAAAATACAACAGAAATAATTACAGATAACAAACAAACAAAGGCAGGAGCAGCTTTTGTGACTGGAGTCAGTCAGGCCCCACCCTCCCTGGCCAGGTGTGATGAGCCAGGGAAGCAGGGATCAGGTCTTGCAGGACTCACAGCTAGATGGTCTCCAGGCACCTTCAGCAGGAGCAGCAGCAGCCTTTGTAGCTGGAGTCAGTCGGGCCCCACCCTCCCTGGCCAGGTGTGATGAACCAGGGAAGCAGGGACCAGGTCTTGTAGGACTCACAGCTAGATGGTCTCCAGGCACCTTCAGCAGGAGCAGCAGCAGCCTTTGTAGCTGGAGTCAGTCGGGCCCCACCCTCCCTGGCCAGGTGTGATGAACCAGGGAAGCAGGGACCAGGTCTTGCAGGACTCACAGCTAGATGGTCTCCAGGCACCTAGATGGTCTCCAGGTTAAGAGATGATGGGTGTTGCAGTCCAAAACCTCTGAAGGGGACTGGATGGACCATCCCTGGGGTCGGGCAACAAACTTTTAAACTTCATAGTGGAATACTTCAGTGCAAGCTTAAGTCTACGGCTCCATTAACACCCTTTACACACCCACAAATAGTTTCCTATAGAGCAGGGGTGGGCAACAGTTTAGCTGCAGGGGCCAGATTTCTGTCTGTCTCATCCGCCCAATCACTCTCCCATCTCCTTTCCCTTTTGAGTGGGCAGGGCTCACGGGAGGGGCCTCCCCCAAGGCCCAGATGTGTTGGCCCGGTGGGCCAATGTGGCCCACGGGTCAGAGGTTCCCCATCCTTGATGTAGTTAGTTTTATGCTAAGGCAGGTGAAGCCCAGCCCTATACCTTGGTGCCAACTGATGGGAGTGATGACGGACCATGTTGCCATTTACCACTTAGGTCCATGATACAGCACTCACCCAGTTTCAAAACTAGGTGGCCCTCCAGACACAACTCCACAAATCCCATCATCCCTATTGGCCATGTTGACTGGGGCTCAAGGGAATTGCAGTCGAATATCATCCGGAGGGCTACAGGTTGCCCACCCCTGCCCTAAAGATTAAAATAATACTAATAATCATTTATGAAGCCGGTCACCAAAGGCCACAGGTGTGAAGGTGGCAGGTTGCATCTTTCATCATTAAGGATGCCCAAAGCAGTATCCAGCAGAGCTTGTGACAATGCACATGTAACCACATTCCACAGATCACCAATCCCACATAATTGTCATGCTAGGTCAGGGATGGGGAATGTGTCGCCCTCCAGTTGGGACTGCAACTCCCATCATCCCTCACTCTTGGCTCTGCTGGCTGGAGCTGATGGGAGTTGCAGTCCAACATGCAAAAAGCCACCATTAACAACCCGAAAAGGGTTTTAAAAAAGGAGTAGGATCCAAAACGGCTGAGATAATCAACCGAATGAGGTGCTTCCCCTAAGGGGACCTGCAGAGTAAACAGTGTAGTTCAGGGCCAGAGATATTCAAGATATCAACAACACAGTTTTTAAAAACAAAACACGTCTCATTAAACCAGGGAGTGCAGCTGACTAGTTTAAGGTCCCAGTACCACATGGCTTCCTATACCATCCAGTCTCAGGACCGCCGGTTTGACAGGCTGGATGGCGCCACACCCGAGGGCGTTCCTTTCAGCAAACCAAGCTTTTGGTTTTATTGAGAGCCAACAAGTCGAGATTGCCACACTAGTTTCCTCTGTACTCTGCTGTTAAAACAAAGCAAGATTAATCCTCCCTGATCCTAATCCAAAGAAGAAAACTGCAAACAAAACAGCCCCCACTCCCCCCCAAAAACGCCTCTCCAGTCCACCATCAACTCCCACACCAAAGCCCCTGACTGTCCTAATCTCTGCTTAGGATGCTCACTTTCGCATTACCAAAAAAAGAAGGAATGTGTCATCCCCCCCCCCACAAAAAAAAGGGGGCAAAAGAGGACACCAATTTGGAAATGCTAATGCACATGTATAATTGCAAATTTAGAAATAATTACTATAATTTGAATGGAAATACAGTACATGACCTGTATGCCAGATGACCTGTATGCCTGCTCAGTCTGCTGTCCAGGTGCTAACTCTTGGTGGGCAACTCCGAGACCCATGCTCTGCCTCCATATGGGATCTTTATCTTTAAACTGGAATTGGACTGGACAGCCCTTCCAAGAGAAGACACACCTTCAAGTACAGGACTGTCCTCCGACAGCTCTTCAAATACAGGACTGTCCCTCTGAGAAGTAGAACACCCGGCCACCCTATTTTGACTAGTGTAAGGCTGCACTTGCTCCATGGTCAGCCTTATTGGACACAGTGAGACTGACTTCTGAGTAAAACACACATAGGGTTATGCTGCAAGGTGGCAAGCACACACACTCACTTGTGAACGTAATTGGGAACAAGTGGACTTCCTCAGTTCTGCTTCACTTTTAATCAGGTCGGGATTGTGGATTTCAGAACAAGCCCCCTCACACAGTAATAAAGAAAGCAAAACCCTGAACTATTCACCTTAACCAAATAATTAGCTGTTTCCCCCAAAAAACCACAAGTATGATCCAAAAAGGTTTTTATGGGGGGTGGGATGGCGTAGGAAGGATCAAACCCCCAACTTTCAGCACCTGAAAGGGACGTTTCGCCTCCAAAAAGCAGCATTTTCTGCCACTGAGAAGCGAGCCCCACATCCTTTGCTCTTGAGAGGGTTAATTCTCTTCTTTAATTGCCCAATACCAAATAGTAAACAAAGCTAAGCAGGGTCAGGCCTGGTTATTACTTGGATGGGAGACCCCTCCTCCGCTCCTCTAGTTTCCTGCATGGAGCCGGGGGTTGGACTCGATGTCCTTGTAGGCGCCTTCCAACTCTTATCTATGAATTATTCTTGCTATTGTTATGGTTTTGCTGTTTCTTCTATCCTGCTGCTGTGAAATTGCACAATAGCAGGAAGAGATGCCTAGCTTCAAAATCTGGGTTTCCACAAATTAAAAAAAAGGGTGGGGGAGATGAACAAACCAAAAGGATGAGTGAGCTACAGTTCGCTGTGATGAAAATATCTACTTCCAGGTGCTCTTTTAAGTCCCACACTACTCCCATTTCAAATGTGAAACCAAAGGTGTCCCCCCCGCCCACGCGCTTACCACCAGTTTTCCTGCAGCAGGGGTGCACAAACTGTGCCCCCCCCCAAATGAGCTCTGACCCCGACACCACTGCCAAATCCCTCCCCTCCTGTCCTCTCCAGGGAGTCCTCCAGAGATCCCAATACAGATCCCAATTTCCACACCACTCCTAGCAGTGAGGGAAGAGCTGTGTCGGCATTACTGGCATGTGCATGAGCACGTTGTCTGTGTGCGCACATGTATGGTGGTGTGCATGCAGGCATGTGCAGCCTCTGGGCCAGCATCACACGCACCCTACAGAGCCGAGAAGGTGGCACACCCATCCCACAGACTGCGGGTGTGGGTTAAGGAAACCAAAGTCAGATGGCAGAAGAACATAGGTATTTTATGACCCTTAAATTAAGCTAACATGCCACAATCACAAATCTGGAAGAACCACAGATTCCAACATTGATCAGGTCTGCTCCAGCCAACGTATTTGGAAAAGCAGAACCTCAAAATCCAGAAGGAATCTATCAGAGGAGAAGTCTAAAAATATCCCCAATTTTATTACATTTACTTATTGCGTTTATGAATCGCCTATCTGGCTGGACACCCATAATGCTGCCAAAATTTTGGGTGGCATTGGAGAGTTCTTCTGGCATCTGTAGTGTGCACAATGGACCTAACTGCCAGTGTGGCATAGTGGTGAGAGTGTTGGACTGGGACTCTGGAGTTCCGGGTTCTTGTCCCCGCTCGGCCATGAAACTCACTGGGTGACTTTGGGCCAGTCACTGACTCTCAGCCTAGCCTACCTCAAAGGGTTGTTGTGAGGATAAAATGGAGAGGAGGAGGATTATGTAAGCCACCTTGGGTTCCTTGCAGGAAAAAAGGTGTGGTATAAATATAATAAATAAATAAATAAATAAATGGCATTACCTGGACATCTTGGCTGAGGAATCCATTTTGTTCCAGGGGGCATAGCCTGAGAGCTGCCAGGAACACTGCTACGGCTCTAGAACCACCACAGAGGCAAAGGAGCAAAGGGATGCCTGCACTTCTTCCTGGATTAAAAATTGGCCCCCTACATCCAGAAGAAGCAGGCAAATAGTTGCCATGCCAGCGCCCAGCCAACTCGCCCACAAGGGCACCTTTGAACTGGCCAATCGAAAGCCTGGGTGGGGAAAAATGGTCCAATCCCGAAGCATCCCACCTCCCGGCCAGCTCAGGTTCGACCTGAGCATCTGCAATGACTCCATTGCTTGGAAGACTGGGCTATTCTGCTCATGAAAAAAGCATCAAGGGGCCGGGCAAGGAACCTCCCCCTATGGCTTCTATTCAGTGGCCAGCACCAAACTACTGTTCCTCATTACATCCAGGGCTGGATTCCTAACGTAACACAGCACAACCGGTCAGCTCTGCACAACCATGGTAGTCCCTGGCAGGGAACTGCGAGCCATGCATGAGTAGCCAGTTCTGAGCCCAAAAGGTGGAATTGGTCCTGCAAGAAGCTGGAGCACTGGGCTATCAAAAATTCTGTAGCTGACCTCTAAATTCCTTAATTTAATGGAAGCATTAGAAGCCCTACTGGCAAGACTCTTGGTTGCCCTGAGGTACTTAACTGAAAAACCTGAGGGTGGTCCGCACCCATCGAATTTTTCTGGTAACCAACCAGGAAGTTACATCCTCTGGGATCCCTTTTTTCCACTTAAGTCAGATAATTATAGCCATTGCTGCTTCATTTCCTCCTAAATCTATCAATTATCAATCCAAGTTTTCCAGGTTGCAAAGTAATTATCTGCCCACTGCCCCTTTCCCTCTTAGGAATACAGGAAGCTGCCTTGCACAGACAAATGCAGACCAGTGGAGGATGGTGGTGCAAATGTCAGCAGAGCAGCGCATCCACTCCAGGTTTTAGTCTGAACTTTTAAGGAGCCGATCACGGTGCCAAATCCCAGCCCCAAAATAAGTCGAGCACCGTGGATAGCTCCTTCAAAGCTCAGGCTGAAACCCAGAATGGATAACCTGGGACCTCTTGCATGCAAACCACGTGCTCTGCCACTGAGCTTTAGCCCTCCTCTTCCTCCAGAGGCAACAAAGAGATCCAGAGGGCTCCCTTCACCCTGGTGTATTAGCATACCAGAAACCGGGGGCCCTGAGATTAGTTTTTCTAGAGCTATATGTCCCGGCAAAATTACAGGCGTCAGGGTGGGAGGTGGCCTCCAGGTCTCCCGCTGCTGCCCATTACCAGGCCAGGAAAATGAAGGGAACGGCAGAGTCAGCAGTTGGGGACTCACGGGCCAGGCCTGTGGAAATCCCACTGCATTCCCTGATGTCATCAGGAGTGCGACAAACACTGATTTTTCACAGTTGGGCTCATAAAAGGGGGGGGGAACCACTTTCCAAATTCATCGAAAAAATAGGTTGTTTCAAGCTCAGGGGAGTTTGCGTGTTACTACTGCAAAACAGGTCCTGGGCACAACATTCTATATTACTGTAAAGCATGTATTCAAATACTTATCCTCCTCCTCCTCCAGTAAGCTCAGAACTAGGGATGTAACCATTTCCTTGCGCGGGCCTACCTGGGTCCAGCTGCAAGCCACCCGCGCCGGTCCTGGAAGTGACGCGATGGGACCCATGCGCAGGGTCCCGTCGCATCACTTCTGGGCCCAGATGTGACGTGACAGGACCAGCACCGGCTGCTCCGCTCCCCCAGAAGACAGGGGGGGGGGCTGCTGCCACGGAGAGTCCTGGCAGCGGAGAGGCGATTTCCCCCCCCCCACAGGTTCGTGGCCATCTCTACTAGAACAATTTCCATGATGTTCTCCGTGAACTCTATCCAGATCACGGTCCAACTTGCACCAGATGCTGCAGTGGCCACTCACTCTGCAAGGAAAGTCGAGTTCCACTGATTTCAGCAGGCCTTAAGAAGGCCAGCTGGTACTGGCAGCCCAACCCTTGTAACAGAAACTCTGCCCGGAGCTTGCATCACAGCCTTCTCTCCATCAAGCAGAACTGGAATCCTATTCAGATTTGGAAGCGGGACCTCAAATGTCTCCCTGCTGGCACACAAGTACAGGTGCTGGCAAGAGTGCCCCAGCCTGGATTCTTCTAGCTCAGGGACAGAGAACCTTTTTCAGCCCAAGGCCCAAATTCCATTTCGGAGAAGATCTCGAGGGCTGGATACCAGTGGTGGGAAGGGCCTAAAATGCCATCATATTTTAGCTTAAAGATCTTAATGCCAGGAACTAGGCCAGGGGAGAGCAACTTGTGGCCCTTCAAATGTTTTGCCCTACAATTCCCACGATCCCTTACCACTGGCCATGCTGGCTAGGGCGGATGGACGTTATAGGCCACAAACGCCTGCAGGGCCACAAGCCTCTCACCTTTGAACGAAGTCTTGGGAGAGGCATCCCAACCTTTCAGAATGCGGACGGGGGACTGCACAAGTCAGGAAACCACCAAACAACCGCTGGCCATGAAAAAGATGGCGGGGGCCAGGGCCACCTGGAGAACCCTGGAGGGCTGGAGTGAGACCCAAGGGAGCTCAAATTAGCCCCATAGGCCTGCAGTTCCCCCCTCCTGTTCTAGCTGCTTGGCTCAGATTCAGTGAATGAGAGACAGGAACAAAACCCAGGCAGCAATAAGTAGAGGCAGTCGGTGGAAAGTTGTTGCTTTGTGTCTTGGATGGCTTCCACAGGCTTTGCTTCATGGCAATTTTTGGAAGGGGTTGGGTAGAACTTGCAGTGTTCACACGATACGCTGGGCTCACCATGGGTTGCTTAACCTGCTGAGCCGTGGCGCATGCTGGGCACCATTTTGAATATGCAACCCCTGATTAGGCTGCAATTGGGGAGTTGCTTTATCGTGCAAACTTGGCCATTGTTGGTTATGTGAGCATTCAACTACCCCCATGTTTTGTAGCAACCCGATTGGGGGCTGCATATTCGACATCGTGCCCACCATGTGCCACAGCTCATCGGGGATTAAATAAACCACAGTGAGCCCCATGTGTCATACGTACTGGACCAATGTCTTGAGCATCAGAGTTCGGCTGCCCTTTACAAAAACCTGCCGAAACTTGGGCTTCTCTCTCTCTCTCATTCCAAAGCTTCAGGGCAATTCCTGCAGCAATCCAGGGGATAGTACGAGAGCATCGCTGGAACAGAAGCAAGTTTATCTGCTCCACCTGGGACCAGATGTACCGAGAAACTGGTCTGGGCAAGCAGAAGCAAAACATTGCCAAGTCTGCTTGAGATGTGCTTGAATTGCCCAGATGGCCATTTTGGGAGGAATTCGTCATGGGCAGCAAGAGCCAGCGAGCATCCAGGCTCTCTCTTAAGGCTTTCATATCCAACCTCAAACCCACTAATTCCAATACTCCTCCCAGAGTTATTTGCACATGGCAGGAACCATGGAATCTCACAAGTTTCCTTCTGTCTTCTCTCAACTCTCCATCCCAACTCCAAAGCTAGGAACTGAACCCTGGAAGCCCTATTTTGCCTCGCTCAACTTCTTTTCCAGAACTGGGATTGAAACACACATGAGACCACACGCCCTTTCGCCCTTGACAAAAACTAGGGATCTCTTATCACCTCCTGGTTTCAGGCTCCGCATGCTACTCCAGTTTAGAATTCAACTCCACCTGTAAATTTACACTAAAAAGGAGAGCCGGAGAACTTCTGTGCCCTTTTCCCATCCTTGATCGAATCTGACTGCCAAGTACAGGGGAGGAGCAATTCATCTGCATTAAGTGATCTTCCACGTAAGATTCAGAAGTGGTCCTTTCTAGCCCCTCCAAGCAGTCTAAATTCCGTCAGGCCCTCTGGTGGATACGTCCATGGGTTTAATTACAATAGGTTTACTGAACCCCTTCAAACTTGACTTCAGAGCTAGCAGCACTATGCCAGAGGTAGGCAACCTGGCGACCTCCAGCTGTGTTGGGAGGACAACTCGCACAATCTCTTACCAGTGGCCATGCTGGCTGGGGCTGATGGAATTGTCCAAAACACCTGGAACGTAGGCGATTGCCTACTTCTGGATATATGCCATGACATCTGTGGCTGGCTTTGTACCATTTTGCACTGCAGCTGAGGGAGGACCAGGAGTCCGAACGCTCCCCAGCGTGATATTCGCTCAACAAATACTGAATGATGGTGAAGGTTCTGGTCTAACCCTTTCCCCGAGATGCTAGTTTTCAATATGTGGAATATTTTTCATTGGTGGGGGAGTAGAACACCAGAGAGATTTGACTATTCAGCCTCCTACCTGCTGCTCGGATGGTGTAGCCCAGAAACAGACACACCACAGGGATTCTGTTCTGTTTGTGTGTGTGTTTGCTTAAAGTGGACTGCACACAAGCACACCCCAACAGGGAATAGAGCAAGGGTGTGGAACCTCTCAGACCGGGAGCCATAGGAGAGAAATCTCAACCGTTTAGAATGGGGGGGGGGGGGGGGAGGGACTGAACAAAAGCCAGGAAACCACCAAATGATCAGGAGCCGGTGAAAGGGGGTGGGGCCATCTGGCCCTCCAGAGCTCCTGAGGCTGGGGCCCCAGGCAGACTGGATTTGGCCCCCAGGCCTGAGGCTCTGCACCCTCGGAATGCGGGCTGCCACTGTCCACGGTTAACAAGCTGGTAACTGATACTCCAGAGGATGCTGCCACACGAATAAATATGCAGCTGCTACACCCAGCCACATCAGGCCAAAGGGAAACGGCACTCGATTAATGACAGCACATATGGAAGGAGCAGAGAGGCTGATCCAAGACATTTAAAGGCATCCATACAGACTGGCTCGAGCCATACTGAACCCTGATGCACCAGGCCACAGAGCTATTCCCCAGTCAAGAGGCCTGGAAAACCGGCCTCTGGTTCCCGTCCGTCAATTCCGGAGTACTGGCCCACATCCGTGCGCCGACGTGACACAGGATGTCACCGAGAGGCTGCGGAACATGCCAGAAGGAGCTCCATCAGTGCCGGTCCTTGTCCGCGTGGGCTTTCTTGGCTTCCAAGGCCGGCTCGCTATCCAGGTTGGAAAAAGGGAGGCGGTCTCCACAGTGGCTGTTCCGGGCACAGCGGTAAAGATCCCTGCAGGGAGGAGGGACAGGTGAAGACCTCGGCACGCGCTTCACAGAGTCAGCCATCATTCCTGACACACACCCCAGAGAACCAGAGATCGGAAGTCCAGTACCTGCCATGTTTCCGGGGGGTAATAATGGAGTGCTGGAGGCTGCCGTCAGCACAGCACAGGTGGACATGGACGTGGCGAGGTCGGCACAGGACTGGCTGGGTAATCCGCGGCCAGGGCTCCCCTGACTCCCCCGGTCCTCGGCGCAGGATCAGGAAGGAAAATTTCTCCTCCTTCTGCTGTGGATTCTGGAGGAGCAAACGGGGGGGGGGGGAGAGATCTTAGTTCTCTCTCCCTTCCCATCATGTGCATTCTCTCAGCAACACTTACAACCTTGGAAGGTAGGACGATGTATTTGCTACACTGCAAGACAGGGAAGCGGAGGCAGGGAGGCTGGCTGGCTCACCCCAGCCCAGCCAGAGACGACGTAGCTCACACTCTGAACCACGACGCTGAACCTGCTCTAAAGACACTCCTCTCCTTCCCAGCCTCGGCTAAAGAGTGAGCCTGGCTGGTCAGTGGGAAACTGTCCCTCACTGCAATTTGCCCCGCCTTAATCGTGGGGACTAACCTTTGGAATTTGAACGGCATGACTACCTGTGCAGTTCAGCATGGGAGCATTTTCTTGTCCCGAACCTCCCAGATGGTGGAGGTGAAGCTAGAAGGGGGGGCTATTGATTCCTGCCCCTGCTCCACCATCTTCAGCTTGCCCACCATGTTGCCCATTCACTCTGGACCCTCAGAATAACCAGCATGTGAATAAGAACTAGTTGGGCATGGAAGGATGCTCGCCTCATAGCTTGTGCCCTTAACCGCTACGCTGCCCAAGCTCCCTAACTTAAAACACACACACACACACACCACAGAGGCTCGATCATGCTACAGTGTCATGCTTTCTCTCTTTTCAAGGCCAGGAAGGACACTTACCCAACTGAAAGGCAGGGGGTAATACGTCTGGATGAAGTTGCATGGCAGGGGACGGTCGGGTGACAAGCGAGGGCAGGGCAGATGGTGCGGGCACTGAGCAGGTGGGAGAAAAGGCAGACAGTTAGCGTGAAACTGTAGCAAGTCTCTCTGGGTTCTTGCGTGGAGAGAGAGAGAATACGAAGATAAGTCTCATTGTGCATCACTTAGCCCTGGTTCAGATGTAACTTTGTCTGATCGTGGCAGACCACTCTGGCATCACACTCCCTCCTCCCCTTCCTTCCTGTATCTTTAATGCAATACTTCCAGGGTTCCTTAAACTCTGGTTACATCCAAACTGGGAAACTGTGGCTTAGAAAGCAATCCTGAGGAGCCAGGCAGGGCAGGAGGAACAACGGAGGCAATTTGGCCTCCCGTTCCTCCACAGTGCCCTGCCTCCACCCCCCGAGCCCATCTCGCTCACTTCTAGGCGGTGGCCAGGGACACGCAACAGAGAGGCTGCTGTGATATGTATCACTTCACCAGCTGTAGCACACTGTTTACACATGGAAAGAACAGAATGGCTGTAAACAAGTTTGTTATGTCTTTCTGGGTTCTCGTGCTTTTCGCATGGGAAGCCTAGACCGTGGGAGCATTATGAGCTAGTCACATGTTTTGTATGTTCTGATAACGTGCTAACTTGTTTTTCTGTCTGAAGCCATCTTAGAGAGAGGCAGGACTGCTTTCTCTCTTCTTCTTTGTTCTTCTTGCTGGACTTTGTCACTGCAACAATGTAACATATTTGCTGAGGTGGAGTGAAGCTCAACTTACTCCACTGGATGTAATGCTTGCTATGCATTTATACTCTGCACATGGACTGTAACTAGGAAATGTATACTCTGTAGAACTTTACTTGCTAAGTGAATAAACAGGTAGAATTAGACCTGTGGTGTTACAGAGTGTTTCCTGACTCCATGGATTAATCTGCAAACGGGGAAGCTGGAAGCAAGTTGGTTTACAGGCAGGCTGGGCTGGCATCTTCACAACACGCTGCACGCTGCAAAAAGGGGGGAGCTGAGATCTGGAAGATCTGTGTGTGGAATAACAGGCCTCTGCTAGCACACAGACAGGATTTTAAATCTCCCATGCGCACACGCACTCTGCTGCTCACGCACACACGCACCAACAGAGGCGACTGGAGCCAGGATTTGATTCAGATGTAAGAGGCAAGTGCGGTGTAAAGAAACCGCAAACATATCCAATTAAGGTGTGCACGAGAAAGGAGGTGGGTGCGCAGAGGCATGACGCCTGTTCTTGATCCGATAACGCAGGGGTGGGCAAATTGTATCGCTCCAGATGTTTTGGTCTGCAACTCTGGTCATCCCTCAGCACTGGCTATGCCAGCGAGGGGTGATGGGAGCTGTCGGCCAAGACTTCTGGCAGGCCACAAGTTGCCCACCCTTGCGATAGAGCCACGGCTTATCAGACCAAGACAGTGAGCATCACAGCCCCGCCTCATGCCTCCTCTGAGGTGGCCTTAGTACTGCCGCATCTTTCACAACACTTTTCAACACTTACCGGGGCAAAAACATGAGGTTCTCGGGGGTCATGAGTGACTTGATCCGTGCCCTGCATAAGAGGAGTAAAACGAGCACAGGCAGTTAGATCAGCCCTCCACGCCTCTCCTATAATCTTGCCCCTACACAGAGGCCTCTGGGACGGAGAGCAATCTTTGAGCAAAACACTGTGACTCATATGGGGACTGGGGGTTGAGCACGTGAAGCCAGCAAGAACATGCACCCACCAGCTTGTTTAGAACTTCAGGAAAATTAATAGGCCTGTGGGAAAGAAAGCCACCCCTGAAAGTACACGGCGTGCACATATTAAGAGGGAGACAACCCTAATTGCGCCCACCACAATTAGGGCGGGTGGGAAGAAACCTCTCCCTTCTTAATGAAGCCTCATTGTACAAACTTGCGTAAATAGAAGTGGCAGTTTGGAGCACTTACAATAATTAGCAGAAATAGAATACGGGGTTCAAGGTCTCCAGCAGGGAAATGTTTACGAAGCTTAAATGTAATTGAGGGAGCGACTAAACAAGCGCATTCCCCACCCCCACATCACGTCTTCATGTCCCTACTTCCAAAGAAACTTGGTGAATGGCATGATGCTCCCCTCAAGCTAAGAGGAGGAGGCTGATGGGGTGTGTGGTGTGTTCTCCAGGTTGCTCTTCCCCGGAAGGATCGGGTGGACAGTTTTGGGGTGTCCAGGAGGCACCGTCGTCACTTGAGGCAGTGGGGGGCTCAGTGGCTAGCAGAGGCTTTCATCGGCTTAGGCTGAGACACCGGCTGCAAACCCATCCGGACAAAAATAGCCACACTCCGGTAATATCCCAGTTGAATTTCTGGAACGTGGGGCTGCCTTTGAAGACGGCCGAGAAGCTTCAGTTAGTTCAACACAAGAGCTGCTAAGCTGCTAACTGGGACTGGTCTAAACGATCATGCGGTGCCGGTGCTTTGTCAGCTGCACGGGCTTCCAGTCTGGGCTCAACCGAAAGTGATGCTGAACTTGAAAGCCCTAAACAGCGTGGGGCCAGAATATCTAAGGGAGGAGGGGGAAGCGCAGCCCAGGGGCCGAATGCGGCCCACAAGGAGTCTCTAGCCGGCCAGCCCGCTTCTCCCCCGCCCCCTCGCCCTGCAGGACAAAGACCTCTTATCTCCAATTTTTGCCAAGATCAGAGATAAAGAGATTTGCTCTGCTTCTCCCCTCTGCCCATGCTGCATTTAGGCTTTTTTTTTTTAAGCCTCCACTGGTGCCACTGGAAGGTTTTTAAAAACCTAACTGCTGTGAGGGGGGGCACTTCTCTTCCTACCATACACTGCAAAAAAACCCTCAATATAAATCGTCCCTCCCTGCTACAATCAGGTTTTTAAAACACCAACCTTAGTGCCAATGGCGGGATTTAAAAAAACTAATTATGGGGGGGGGAGAGATTTTCAGGGGGGAATGTGTGTTGCCTGACAGTGCATGTGCGTGCGTGAGAGTGCGCGTGCGTGTTTGCGACAGAGAGAGATGAAGACCGAGCGCGAGCAGGAGTGTGTGAATGGGGTCCGGGCAGTTACATCAGGAGCCACATGCCAGCGGTGCCCACTTTGGGGTAAGGCCACACCCTCTGCTGGCACGCCGCCCCCAATATCATTGCCGGGAGCCAATTCAGCCCTTGGGCCAGAAGAGATTCCCCACCTGATCTAGAGGTACGTCTCCTCCCACATGTACCTTGCCTGGACCCTTGTGCAATCTTCCAAAACACTCCTCCGTGTGCCCCTGAGGAACCCAGTTAGGCTGGTGGCTGCAAGAGAGGGGACTTCTTGGTTGTGGCACGCCAGTTATGGAATGCTGTTCCCAAGAAGGCTCACCTGGTGCCCAACATGGTTATCTTTTTGGTGACAGGTGAAGGCATTTCTCTTCTCCAAGCCAGTTTAAATTTCTATTATTACTATCACTATTTTTTATTGATATTGTTTTGTTGTTTAAGCATTTTTATTTTAACTTTTTCAACATACATAACGAAAACATCAGTACAGAGTGATTGACCGTGCATACGAAAGGTACATCGTTGAAGCAGAAAAGACAGATTGCAGAATGGAGTAGGAGCAGTTTGCCCCCAACAGAGCTCTCCACAGGCTGCCATGAGTGGATGCAGCAATTAGGCTCAGTTTATTTTGCGCTGCATCTTTGTTGTTTTCAACTTGTTTTATTGTGTGAGCCGCCCTGAAGACATTTTGCTATAGGGCAGTGTAGGACTAAATAAATAACTCAAGACTATTCTCCTTCACCCTCCTCTTGTAACCTGAGTGTGCTCATTAAGCAGGCCGTAAATGCCTCAAGGTGCCTCACCTTCAGTACAACTTCTCGGGCCTCCATGAGCATCTGATGGCCTTCCTTGGTTCCGTTTTCTACCAGAACCTGGAAAAGAAAGACGAGGGAGGTGACACGTGAGGTGCCAGAACGACTCCCACTAACAAGAGAGGGGGCTTCAGCAGCACACGGAATCCAAGGGAAATTGAGTATTATTTATATAGCCCCATCGCATGCCACAGCCTGGTTGGCTAGTGCACATACAAATAAAATTGTTGTTGTTGTATATAGCCCCATCAGCACACCTTGCAGAATACAAGAGGACAGAGCTCTGCCTGAAGGACCTCATGATCTAAATTCAATACAGGGCAAACAGAGGAAGGGAAAGGAGTGAGTGAACAGGGAAGCAATATGTGGTTGCTTCAGTTGCACGTGGTTAAAGGCGGAGTTACGGCTGGGCTGGGCGAAGGTAGCCAACCAAGTGGTGAGCCGTGGTTTGGGCCGGCTAGGTTTCAGAAGCTGCCGCAAAGCACGGTGGCCACAGATGATCACTGTGTGGCGGGACTCCCTCCCAGCTTACGGTCCCCACTGGCTGCAGTCAACTCCAACTCAATGATCCCATAAAACAATGCATTCTGGGGGCAGTGGAAAGGGAGGGAGGGAGGGAGGGGCACAGCACTGGGGCTGAGCTGAATGCTCTACAGCAGGGATGGGGAACGTGCGGCCCTCCAAATGTTGCTGGACTACAACTCCCATGATCCCCAACGATTGGCTATGCTAGGTAGGGCTGATGGGAGTTCCAGCCCAACATCTGGAGGGCCACACAGTTTTACAGCAAGCCTTTTCGGCTCGGAAAGGCGGCTTTGCCAGAGTAGACCTGTTTCACAAAAGCTCTTTTTTATTGCCTATTCATGGTCCTGGTGGGGGTGTATTTGTGCTCCCTGCTGTAGTTCAGTACTCTTTTATTTCCTTCCATCGCAAGACACGACACCAGTGAGAGAGCAGGAAACGCTGCCCTCACTCGGATTTGGCTTTGAATAGCACCACACGGGAGGTTTAAAGGGTGACATGGGGGGGGGGGGAGAATGGTGCCAACCAGTTCCCGAAAGAGCAGGCCCTCACTTCACAGCCCATGAACAAGGCAACGAAATGGGGAGAAGCAAGTAAGAGAATCACAGATTAGCTGGCTGAACCAATCCAGGGGGAACACATCACTTACCAGAAAGTCGTCTGTCTTTCTCCAGAGAGTCTGCACTGCCTCCACTCTCTGAGAATAACCTGAGAGTTCATTGAGAGAGAAAGCAGATACTACAAGGTCAAATTTCACCTGCAGTGGGGCAGAGACAGATACTGAACGTGCAGCCACGCAGAGTCCAGTTACAAATCTTGAGAGCAGGACCGGTGCAAGGCAGTTTGGTGCCCTAGGCAAGATCAGATATTTAGCGCCCCCCCCACCTTGTTAATCGACCATCTGGCCGGTCACCCAGCCAGATTTATGCACGACTGCCCCGCCCACCCAAAAGGGTCAATTATTTATTTATTTATGCACAGAAAGGAGTGGGCCGGTGAGAGGAGCTCAACCCCCTCCACCCTCTGTGCTCCCTCGCTTCATGTAGGGGGCACAATACCCCCCCCATAGATGGCAGAACAAAGGCCTACACAATTGCATCACCAGATTTTTAAAAAAAACGAAAAGAAAATGAACCTTCCTTATTTTGTGGAATGTTACTGATTAGTACATTGTATTTATTTTCTTAATATTGTAGCCCCTCACGCGCGCCCCTTTATGCCCTCCACTAGGAAACCAGCCGGCTGCCTTGGGACTCCTTGGGAGGGGGGAAGGAGGCAAGCCGCTACCGGGGCCGCTGGAGTCAACAGCCTCGGCTCCCAGCTTCCTCCCAGTCGCTGCAGTAGGCCCAGGAGGAAGCTCGGCCCCGGGAGCAGGGCCCCGGGAGCAGAGCCGCGGCGCTTGTCTCCCTTGCAGGCTGGCGGCGTCCGAGGCGAGGGATGCGACCAAGAACAGCGAAGCGCGCGGCTTCTGGCTGCTTGCTCACTCCCCACCCAAACGCGATACTTTCCCCCTTCTTTCTCCTCTTCTCGTTCGCTCCCTGTCCTGTCCTGTCCTGTCACTTTCGTTCTGTTGCCTTTAATTCTTTTCATGTTTCCCCCTTTCCCTTTCTTTATTTCGTCCCCCCTCCTCGTTTCTTTTCTCTTCCTTCTCTCTTCTATTTCTTTTTTAATTTCCCATTTTTATCCCCCCCTTCCCTTTTCGAAGGGGGGGGGGAGAGAGAGACTCCAAACAAACCTCCCCCTCCCCATTCTGTCCCACGCGCCCCAAGTCAGGGCTCCTACTCGACACAGGTGTCGCGATTGTGCCTATCGCCGCCTGAGAAGTTGCCGACCTCTTATGGCCTCTCTCTTGATGGCTGTCTCCCCAGATCTGGCAGGCCTCTCTCCCAAGCCACCCGAAAACACGTCGAGGAAACCGGGGTTTGTTCCCCCCCCCCCCGCAAGGGGCTTCGCTGCTAGGATTGGGGCAGGCGGAGGGGGAATGGTGGACTAGCGAATCGTTAGTCCAGCATTCTCGCTCCGCCCGCCCCAATCTTGCAGCTCTCGAGCGTGAAAGACCCCGAGGAGCCCCAGCCCGCCTGCAGGCGCTCCCCACTCTTCGGGGCCTTTGGCACAGGGAAGGCGACGGCGAAGCGGAAGAGGCAGCGGATGCCCGACCCAGCCCTTCGCAGAGCTCCATCTTCGGCACGCCGGGAGCCAAGGAGCGGGGCACCCGCAGCTCCGGGCCGTGGCGGCAGGGCTGGTGCTACCACTAGGCCAACTAGGCAGCTGCGGACTCCGGCGCTTCTGACGGGCGCCCCCTTTAGCCCTGCGCCCTAGGCAGCTGCCTAGTTGGCCCAGTGGTAGCACCGGCCCTGCTTGAGAGTCATGTTTAGCACTCAGTGTTTCATTTACATCCAGGCTGGGCAACTTGTGGCCCTCCAGGTGTTTTGGCCCACAACTTCCAGCAGGCCTAGCAAGCATAACCGACGGGGAGCCGGTTCTTAGGAGTCACGACCCTCCAGATGCTTTGGCCTACAAGTTGCCCATCCCCGATTCAGACCTAGTGTGGTGCAAATTACCAGCATATTCTACCTGTGCGGAGGGAACGGCACTGGCTGCTACACACTACTGGGCCAGGTTTAAGGGTTTGGTACTCATTTACAACCCCCTAAAAAAAACCTCACAACCAGTACGTTTAAGGGATTGCCTGAACCCCTACCTGCCTGTCCGGTTCCTGCAGTCATCAGGTGATACCCCGCCCTCCCAGAGGCACCCAGGATTTTGCAGGTCCAGTCCATGATGGCTCAGAACAGGGCCTTCAGTTCTCTACCATTACAAATTACTATGTCAGCATTCACTGGATGCGACATCCTGGCCTGAAGCAATATTGGGAAGTGATAAATGTCTGTGGGTGATACTAGTAAGTATTTGCAGCACCAGGCTGATGATTCACTGAGTAAGACAAGTGGCTACAGGACCTGGCAAAATACTCGAGGGTGATGTGGGTAACTACCTGCAGGATCAGAACGATTTCCCAGGCTGTGGAGTAAGCTAGTATTACTGAATTGGTTGGGAAAGCGGCTAAGTCTTCCCGTGTACAGTCCTTTTGCATCAGCCCCTTTGCTGCTGTCTGTGCTGGAAAGTCTCTCCTAGTCTCTCATGAGCGCCAACAGGTGCCTTTCCTGGTTTTCTACCTTCCGGGCTCCATCCCTTTAGGTTTGCTCTCCCCGGCTGATCCTCCTGGGGCTTCCTTCTCCCTCCTCATGTGTCCAGCATTCAGACTTTTACCCTTTGTTTCTGCCCCACCTCTTCCCCCTCTCTCAGAGTCCTCGAGCCATTTAAGGAGCCCTTGTCCGGATTCCCTCGTGCTTTGTTCAACTAGCCCTACCTGTTGCAGACTCTTCTCACTGGGGGCCTGCATGGTGACCCGACTGCTCCTCAGTGACCCCGAGCAAGCTACGCTCTCGTAGCCCAACCTATCTCACAGGGTTGTTGCCATGACCGAACCGAGGCAGGGGGGGAAAGGCCCACGTACGTCGCCTTAGTTCCTTGGACGAACGGCATGACAAACGCTGCAGCAATAGTAGTTATTACAGAGAACCTGTGCTTATTATCAAGTGCCAATTACCCTCATATTCCACACTTCGAGACCAAAAAATAGACTCTTCCAGACACTGCTTTTTAAAAAAGTTTGATAGACTGTATTTTCTTTTTTAAAATACCGCAAATGTGGGGCAGCTTCAACCATTCAGCCACTGGAGATCTAACAATCCTTGCGGCACTTCAGAAAAACACCCTGGGAGACAGGCCACATTACCAACGCCCAGCCAACAGAACTGCTAGGACCTCAGGTGTTCAAAGGGTGATTAACAAGTCCCCACGGGACCCAGCCTGCTTTGACACAGATGCTCTTTGGAAGAGTCAGGGGGGAAGTTGTTTTTACCTTTGGTGATACAGGGAGGAACTGCCGGAAATAAACGCCGGGGAAGCAGACATTCTGGTCCTCAGACAAGCCTAGGAAGAAGAAAATGGTCAATAGGCATAAGCATGGAGAAGGAAGAAGGGGCTTGTAGGGGTTCAAATACAAATGGGTGATCCTGATTGGGATACGCAGCGACTGTAGCACAAGACAGCTTGTATGCTGGTGGGGCGGGGAGGAGTAAAAGGTCAAAGGAGAATGAGATCAGAACCACATAGGTTATAGCTTATGATTCTGCACAAGTGAAATACTTGGTATCAGGCAGTACAGTACAGTAATATGCTAAGCTTTTCTTTAATTTTCTTTTTGGGGAAAAAGAGTACAGCTCAAGTTTCTAGTCCTTAAGCCTGTGAAGACACACTTGGAAATGTGTGTGGGCAGTACTCAGTAAAATTCCAGGAGGGCTCACAATTTCCATCAATAAGAGGGAGTAAAGTAGGGCACCCGTACCCTGGCATACTATTTTGCGTTCTTTCCATGATTAGCAGTATACAGAATAAGAAAGTAAAGTGAAGTTTGGCTATACATATATACACATTCAATTTTTGCCAGCATAGGAACTACAGGGTTTTGTTTTGTATGCTCGGCACAAAATACAAAACATCGGTGTTTACTCTAAACTGTGTACGTTTTTGCCTGTAATTTGGTCTGCTTTGGCCTAGTTTTGCACAGAACCTGCCTCTGGGCTGTACCCATTTCAGTCTGAAGGTGTGGGCTCACATGATGAAATGTGTCCACCCGGGGGAGAAATAAAACAAACCCACAACTCTGCACACAGTAAACCAGTGTGTCGGGAAGAAGGCCAGGATAAAACCATGATAGTCTGGTTTTCTGGCACAGGGATTTATTTCCTTTTACTTTTGGGGGCGGTAAAGAGGTGCGTTCAGACTTGTGAGCCCCCACCTGCAGTCTGATGTGACACAGCCCAGACACGGGTTTGACACTTCAGTGAGAACCTTAAATACAGTTACGAAGAGCCAGTGAGGCGTAGTAGTTAAGGGTGCTGGACTGGGACTCGGGTGATCCAGGTTCTAGTCCCCCCTCGGCCATGAAGCTCACTGGCTGACTTTGGTCCAGTCACTGGCTCTCAGCCTAACCTACCCCCGCAGGTCTGTTATGAGGATAAAACAGAGAGGAGGATTATGTAAGCCGCCTTGGGTTCCTTGCAGGGAAAAAGGCGGGATATACCGAATTTTTCGCTCCATAAGACACACCGGACCATAAGACGCACTTACCGTACGGTACCAAAAAAAATATTTTTTTTTTTAAATCAGCTGTTCCGTGGGGAATCAGCTGAGAGGCGGGGATTCCCTGCCCTGCCCAGGAGTCCTCCGCTCTTCCGGACCAGCAGAGGAAAGTAAAAAAAAGGAAAAAATTAATAATAATAATTAAAAAAAAAAAAATCAACTGTTCCACGGGGAATCAGCTGAGAGGCGGGGGCTTCCCCCACCCTGCCCTGCCCAGGAGTCCTCCGCTCTTCCAGACCAGCAGAGGAAAGTAAAATAATAATAATAATAATAATAATTCTATTTTTAAAAAATCAGCTGTTCCACAGGGAATCAGCTGAGAGGCGGGGGTTGCCCAGGAGTCCTCCGCTCTTCCGGACCAGCACAGGACATTTCCACCTAGTTTTTTTTGGGGGGGGGGGAGTGCGTCTTATGGAGCGAAAAATACGGTAATTAATAAATAAAATAAAGGGGATATCCCATGAAAATTCTATGACCACCTTTGGGGTGCACGGTCTGTAAGAGGAGGTAGAGACCAGTCAATCACAACACCGCGGGCACAATCCACGGGGAAGCTCTGCTGTGCAAGGACAATGGCTAGAAAACCAGTTTCATTGGAGCGTCTCAATGTCGTGGTGATAAGGAAAGCAACACACACACACACACCCCTCTGCAGAGCCCCTCACACAAAATCCTCACCTTTCATCAGCTTCTCAGCCAAGGCCAACATTGGAGCGGAGCTGTCAATGTTCATGTATTCGTTGAGAGTCTGGCCCCAGATGCTGTGTGCTGCCCTACGGAGGGGCACAAGGAAGGAAGAAGCAAGAGGTCACACCGGCACACGTGGTGGAGCTGCGGGGATGGAAGCCCCACTTCATCGAGCATCCCCCAGATGATGGGTCTCTCCCTCCCTCCTTCCAGGAAACACCCCACCATCGCTGCAGAGGAAACGGTAGTTTTCCCTTCAGTGGTTTCTCACCAGCTGACAGTGCTGGTCCCCGAGCCAAAATCTAACAAGGTGCGGGGCTGGAAGTCCGGGACTCTCTTCTGGATCTGAAGGGGGCAAAGTGGAGGAGAAAGATGGTCGTTAGCCAAAGAGCACTATTGATTTAAAATATTTGTGGGATGCATTTCCCAATTCAAAAGTGCTGCACAAGCACCACATTGAGAAAAACATGAGAACTACTTAGGGCACAATCCTCAGATATTTTTGAATATGTTCAGCTTGATAGAAATCTATTAAATAATAATAACCCTATGCATGTTTAGACACAAAACAATCCTACTACTCCCAGCATTCCCAAGCTAGAATATTTTTTAGAACGCCTTGTGAGCCTTACAGGGAACACCAAAAAATGGGCTCCTTTTCATGTCCAAAAGCAGGCCGTTCCAAAGGTGAGGGGCCACTGCAGTAAAGGCCCTACTTTTCATCAACACACTTCTACCCTCTGGCAACGACGGTGGACAGCGGGGCTGGGGAGCAGCTTCCGGAGGTCCAGTGGCCATTTTCGTCCCCCGGCCCACTGCTACGGGCCACAGTCCACAGGGATGCTCCCCCCCCAAAAAAGGCCAAAATTGCTGGTTTGCAGCCATAATGCTAAAGAGCGCTATACTGGTTACACACCGCTTATTTCTAAGCTGAAATTAACCCTTTGGGCACTCTAAAGTGGCTACAGAGCACCAAAAGGGCCAAATTTAGCTTGCAAACAAGCGAACTTTGGCCCCTTGGATGCTTCATAACAGCATTCTTTCCTTATTTATTTTTCTTACATTTTTGGGAGGTACTGGCGGGCCCACCTCTGCTGTACATGATCAACTGCAACTGGTCCATGGCTGAGTGTAGGGAAAAGCAGTCCCTGGGGGACATGGGCCCTAGGATGCAAACACTAAGAATACTAATAATGCTGACGTAACTTTTAAGACAGTTGTAAGGATTACTGAATTAATGCAGTGAAGCGGTTTGAGCATTTGATAGGCAATCTATACATGCTAAATGATATCTACTCTAAAAAAAACTCAGAAAGGGAGCCAAGACTGAGATATTTGTGCTTGGCAAAAGACCACCAAAGCGAGTCCTTGGCTGAAATGGAATACGGGCCCAGGACCTCCATATCTAAATGCTACACAAGGGACAATCCAGCCTTTTGCCAACTCAGCTACAGTTGCGTAAAATTATTGCCAGCCCTCTCAAAGTAATTCCCCACCACCACGAAAGCTGAAGCAGCAAAATCACCTCGTGGAAAGCTCGGAACACCGCTGCAAACACCCCATCCATTCGGGCCACCATGTACAGAAAGCTGAGCTCCTCAGTGTATCTTGGAAGGAGAAACCAAGTCAGTAGTGTGTAGGAGTTGTCCTCACAGTCTCCGCACGCAAGACTGGAAGGCATCACAGCACAAAGGGCCGGGTGAGAGCTTCCCACTGGAGACGTGGATAAATCATTTTATGAACGGCATCTGTCTATCCCTCTGTTATGCTAGAGAGAGGGGTATCTGCTTCACGTTGGGCCAAATTTGATTTAACTTCCTATGAATCTCAGCTTTCAATTAAAAGAAGAAGAATCAAGCTTCTAGTTCTTATGGTTGTTTAGAGAAAGTCTGAACAGGTGCAGCCAAAGGCAGGTGAAATTTGAAAAGCCAGACAACAGCTGAGAAGAAGGGCGTGGGCTTACGTGTGTGAAGAGAGAATGACTATTTACATTTCCCCTGTAGCGTATGAGAAGTCTATATAAGAAGGCACAGGCAGGACCACACAATTCTACTGCAGATTCATCAATCTGATAGAAGTCACTATGCTTCTCCATGCAATTCCACGGATGCATAACGTGACATGAAAGGGGAGGGGCTCGTTTGAAAAGAAAGGCTTTACGGGCTAACCTGCATTCAGTGATCTAAGGGAGAGCATGTTATATTTAGGCTAAACCTTCCCCGGGTCAGGAGCCAGCTCTTGCGGTCTAGAACAGTTGTCAAAGACACTCACTCCAGCGCCTCCCAGTGGTAAGTTGTTTTACGGAGGACATTCAGGACCTTATTCTGAAGCTTCTTCTCAGCGGCTTCATCTGGAGGGTTCAGTTCATCTGACAGAGAAAGAGAAGAGACTATTTTATTCATTGCATTTTTATCCTATCCTTCCTCCAAGGAGCGCAGGGTGGATACATCACTCTCTTACCAACCTGCCCGGTCACTGAGGTCATCAGAGGACATTCTCCTGGTGGTTCCTCATGGACCTCTGGCCCGATTGGAGTTCACCAGGGGAAGAGCCTTCCGTGTGGCGGCTCCACTTCTGTGGAACTCCCGGCCTCTGGAGGGCAGGCAGGCTCTGACACTGTTTTGTTTTCGGTGCCTGCTGAAGACATCTTTGTTTCGGGAAGCCTTCCTTCCTGACCCTGGTTTTGGTGTCATCCTGTTTTTAATGCATTGTTTTTACTCTTTTCTCTGATTTATCTTTTTATTGTTCACCGCTCCCAAACCCGTCTAGATATGGAGCGGTATACAAATGCTGAAAATAAATACATTCTCCACCCTACATTTTACCCTCATAACCACCCCTGTGAGACGGATTAGGTTAAGAGAGAGTGACTGGTCCAAGGCTACTCAGTGAGTGTTTCATGGCTGCGAGAGGATTGGAACCCAGGTCTCCCCGGTCCTAGCCCAACACTAACTGCTATGCCACACTGTCTCTCCCTTGGACATAGTCCTGCTTTATCAGCTAAGGGGCAGAGCAAGTTGCGACAGAAGCCACCATCAGAACTTCTGATGAGACTTCGACATAACCCTCCGCCCCACTCCACCAGACTAAATCACAGAGAGTGGTCCAAAAATATTGGCTGGCTTTGATAACCAGCTCGTTATTTGTAGTTGCCAAGCCGCCTCCTCCCTCGGCCCCATCCTTTGGCACACAGAGGCGAGTGGCGACTGAGACTCTCACCTCCTGCCAGGCTGGGGCACGGTTAGAAGGCATGCTGCATCTCCGCCTCGCATAAGGCGACTGCTGTGGCTTTGCGTGCATCATTTTAAATTCGGCTCTGCAACCATGAGCACTATGAATCCGCTCTTTTCTCTTTTAGAGCTACCAGCTGGGAATTTCAAAAAATCCACAAGGTCATAGCTAGGTGGAGCGTGGCTGCTAGCGCTCTTGCAATAGGGTAAAATGCACAAAGTGCTCTGGGAACTACGGCTGTGGCTTGATTAAAAGAAAAACACAACACCTCTACATGATAAGGGATTCATCGGTAAAAGTGTTATTGTTGACATTTGCATAATTATTGTTCTGAAGCAAAAACAACAACCACCCCACACTCTGTTTCACGTGATTCAAATGTGTGTCGTGACTAGAGACGCACGGATTTGGTTCAATCTGTTCCGTCTGTTTCATGCATTCTCAAGCATCTTCCATTCCACTGTGACCTCACTGACGGAATCAGACTTTTGTACGACAATTTCCTTCACGCTTGCAAGTGAACAAAATTACACAAATCCCCCCAACCCAAGGTTAAAAAAAAATGGTCTGCAAAGCCACGAGACTCGGAAAAAGCTGGCCCGCTGCAGAATCCTTAAGTCGTATTCATAGAAACCCAAACTCGTTTAAACCCACTGTGGATTTCTCATACATCCCTAGTTGCAACAGGCATCACGGCAGAAGAGGAATTCCTCCCCTTGCGAGAGAGAGAAGGGAAAACATCTCTTCTAAAATGGAACTTGCCATCTAAATCTTTTTTTTTTTAAAGGGCTTCTATCTAAAAATATTTTTATTACACTGCTGTAATTGAAATTACTTAAATACCCACAGCTGCTGCATGGATAACTGAGGACACATTTTAATCCAATGGAGCCCATCAAACTGATTACGCACTACCAAAAACCCAATGCACCCCCATCGTCAGCAAGGCCGGCACTATGTCTAGTCCCGTCTCCTCTGCTACTCACAGAGGGCACCCTTTCCTCCGCAGCTCCCCCACAATCCCAGACTCACCTTCCTGATGGGCCCTCCCCGCCGCTACCTGCCTCAGCTTCTGCTCCACCTGGTGTGCCTTCCTGCGCAAGTCCCCAGCCTCCAGGGGGCGCTTGCGGCTCCACAGGTAGTTGGCGAGGGCCTTGGCCTGGTTCTCCAGATTGCACATGGAGGATTCTGGGAGAGGGAAAAGGAGGCAAGATGGAGGCATCAAGGCAGCTCCCTCTCCAAGAGCTGCGTTGCCCTTCTATTTTATTACTGTGCATGTGGTGCCACCAACATACACAATGCTTTTATATAAGGGGTGGAAAGAAGGGAGATCAGGACCTAATGGTAGTATGATTTGCAGTACCCCGGCAAGGGTTTTTGGCTCTGAATTAATTACCACCATTAAGAAGGGGCTTTTTTTTTGCTCCCTAAATAGACTCTTAAGAATCCACTGTGTTAGGCTTAACCTTCAGGTTAGGGTTAGTAAAACCTGGGTCGCTGTGCAGGCCCAGTGGCCTAGACAGAGCCTAAGTTCAACAGACTGAGCGAGCGGTCAACATGAACACCCTCAGTGCTGCCTTTCTGTATTCTGTCTGGATGGTGAGGGATTTTACCACCATATTAGAGTTAAGCTTCAGGTGAGGTTTAGTAAAACCAGTGTACCCGCGCAGATCTAGGGGCCTGGAACTGGCTTAGATTGGGCAGACAGAGCAAACACACACCAAAAACACCTTGAGTGCTACCTTTTGGCACGTTATCCGGACATAGAAGGATTTCACTGCAGACTTAAAGTTGGGGTTAGGGTTCTGGTTAGGGGTTAGGGTTCAGGCTAAGATCAGTTAGGCTTGTAAAACATGGGACCCTTTACCGGTCCAGAGGCCTGGGTAGGATATAGGTTTAGCAGACAGAGCAAGCGGTCATCCAAGATCAGGGTTGCAAAAAATCATGATTTTTTTGCAAAAAAAATGGAGCGGAAATCGATTTTTTAAAATTTAATCAATCTCCCCCCCCCAAAAAAAAATTTTGTTAGTCAAATTAATTTCAAAGTTTCAGGCAACCACATGTACAAATAGCCTACACTTAATAGTTAAGAACACCAAATTATACAGAAAACATTAATCAGAACTAAGCTACCTACATGACAGTAAATCAATTTAAATCACTGCAACCCTGTCCAGGACACCTAGAGAGCTGCCTTTCTCCATGTTGTCTGGATGGTGAAGATTTTCTCACCATGTGAGGGTGAGGGTCAGTGAAACCTGGGTGCCTATGCACGTACAGAGATCTGGATCTGGTTTGGATTGGGCAGACAGAGCGAACGGATAACAAGAACATCCTGAGCACTGCCTTTCAGCACTGTATCTAGATTGAGAGGGATTTTAGCTGTGGGTTAGGGTTCAGATTAAGCTTTAGGTTAGAGTTAGGGTAAGGAAACCCTGGATTCCTGTGCATGTCCAGGGGTGTGGAACTAGCCCATCTTGGGCAGACAGAGCGAACTGTCAACAGGAACACCATGAATGCTCCCTTTGGGAAGGCTATCTAGATGGAGAGGGATCTTACCACAATTTTCGGGTTAGTTAAATATTGGTTAAGGTGAGGGTTGGAAAACCTGGGTCCGTGTGCATATCCAGGGGTCTGGAACTAGCCTTGACTGGGCAGAAAGATTGAGCCGTCAACAAGAGCACCCTCAGCGATGACTGTGGGCATGCTGCCTGAATGTATACGGATTATACTACGGTTAGTACAGTGCTTCTCAAATAGTGGGGCGGGCCCCCCAGGGGGGGTGCGAGGCTCCGTAAAGGGGGGCTCGTTTGACCTCAGTTAAAAGTTTTTTTTAATATTGTGTTCCTTTAAATCCTGTGCTCCTTTAAATCTTTTCTGCTACAGTTAATAAAGCTATTCTTTGTTGTAAATTGATCCACATTTCTTTCTTTTTTTATTCTCTTATACCTTAATAAGGATACAGTGTTATGCAGAGGTGTACTTATAACAATTTTATAGACAAATGATACTATTTACAGTCGCGCGGGGCGCGCGAAATGTTTTCTTCTTCCTAGGGGGGGCATGACAGAAAATAATTGAGAAGCACTGGGTTAGTAGCAGGTTAGGGTAAGGGAAACCTGGGTCCGTGTGCATGTCCAGGAGCCTAGAACTAGCCTCATTGGGCAGAAAGAGGGAATCGTAAACAAGAACACCCCCAGGGATGCCTTTGGGCATCCCTGTAAGCATAGGGATTATACCTGCATATTACGGCTAGGGTTACGCTTCAGGTTAGGATTAGGAAAGCACGGTTCAGTATGCATGTCCAGGGGCCTGGAACTAGCCTCCTTTGGGCAGAAAGAGGGAGCGGTCAACAAGAATACCCTCAGTGATTACTTTGGACACGCTTTCTGAATGTTTAGAGATGATACCTGCATGTTAGGGTTACGCTTCTGGTTAGGGTTAGGAAAACCTGGGTCCGTGCGCATGTTCGGGGCTTGGAACTCACCCCTTCTGGGCAGAAAGTGTGAGCGGTCAACATAAACACCCTAGGTTATGCCTTTGGACATGCTGTATAGATGGAGACGGATTTTATCGCAGGGCTGGTTTAGGTTTAAGCTGCACCCTGAGTTCACTTTGTAAGGTTTTTAATGTTAATGATCATTTTATGAGCGAACCAAGTTATACGCAACATAATTTATATTCGTAAAGCAGCCTCCTCCTACCTGGTGCCCTCTAGAACTTTTGCATCAAAATACCCAGCATTCCTGACCATTGGCCATGCTGTCCCGAGGCGGATGAGAGCATCCAAAACACCTGTAGGGAGCCAGGTTGGGGAAATGATCTCCCCACTGAGGTCCGCCCGGTGCTAACAGTGTAGTCTTCTCGGCACCAGGTTAAAACCATCCTCTGCTCCCAAGCATATGATGGTATTTCATGGCATATGATGGGGCATTTAATGTCAGCTGCCTTTTTTAACATGTCTAGTATTTAGTGAAATTGTTTTAAATTTTGTATATTGAAATTTTATGTGGTATTTTATTATCTGTATTTGTGCTCTGTCATTTTATGAATCGTTGTGAACCACCCAGAGAGCTTCGGCTATTGGGCAGTATAGGAGTGAAAATAAAGTAGTAGTAGTAGCAGTAATAATAATAATAACAACAACAATAACAGAACCATGCTGCAGAAAACGGTTATTTGTGAAGGCACATTCAAAACGGAAGAGGGAACCAGGCCCACTCAAACCAGGCTTGTATTGCACATGATCCCAGAATAAAGAACAGGACCGTGGCCTTCAGTCCACACCAGCATCCCAGACGCCCCGTCTTGTATGGGTTTCACTCACCAGCCACCAGAGAGCGAGCCACTTCTACCAGTTCGGGCGGAAGCCTGACCCCTTTGAGGTGGAGGATGCCAGGGTGCTTGCGGTGTGGAACTTTGCTCAGGAAATCGGAAGAATTATCTACCTGGGAGACCTTGGGAATGACCGTAGCCAGACCCTGAGGGGAGACAGACAGAAGAAAAAAAGTTTGTCATGAGATCTGAGGTATATTCATAGTTAGGTGGAGCCCAAAAGCTATACGGAGTAATGTAGGACTGGAAAAAATAACAAAAGGACAAAACTGCTAAACTACAAGGTGAAAGATTGCCTTCTCTCATAGGAGCCTGCCTGGGTTTTAAGATCTCTGGGGAGGCCCTTCTCTTAGTACCGTTGCCATCAGAAGCGCCTTCTTGGTGGCTGCTCCCAGGCTCTGGATCTCTCCTTCTGCCGTGGGACGTTAGGTTGGCCCCCTCTCTCTTGTCCTTCCGCCAGCAGGTAAATGTCTTGATTCAGGCAAGCCTTTTGTCATGTCCTGCCTGGAGGAGGATTCATCTGATGAAGAAGGGGAGGGGGAGAACCAGCACTCCAGGCCCCAGCCAGAGCCAGGCGAGGAACCGGAGGCTTCTGCTGACAGCCTTCCCCTGGAGCAATCAGAAGAGCAACCTGTTACCTGGCCCCTCTCCTGCATTCCTGAACTCCCCCAAAGGCAGGAATCAGAGCTTGAGACAAGGAACGGCAAAAGGAAGCTGCAGCATAGGGCCTTCCTTAAAAGCAACATGCTGACCTAATTAACCAGCAGTGCTGATTCACAACCAGCTATAAATTAGCCCAGGTGAAGCCAGCCGACTGCTGCAAACAACAGTGTTTTAATCTCTGTGCTTTGCTTTGCTATACTGGACCTGACAGATTCCTAAAACCTCGGCTGCCCACCTGGACCACTCTTTCGAGGATACCCAACGGGCCTGGATGCTTGGTACGACTGACTCCTGTGGATGGAACTCTGGGCCGCGTTGGCCTCACCTCTGCCTCCTCCTGCTAACTATACTGGAACTGCCGGGTATAACCCTGGACTGGCTTAGCTTCTCTCTTTGTTATTCCTGAGACTATCCCAGCCTTGACCAGGGCACTTGCTGGCCTAGGAGCAGGGTAGTTTGTCTGCAGCCCTTCCTCAAGTTGGCCAAATGGAGGCTGTGCTACAGGAGAACCAGGTCCTTAGGGGCCAGGAAGCTCCGCTTACTGCTCCAGGGGAAGGCTCTCAGTCAACGCCTCCAGTTCCTCGCCTGGCTCCGGCTGGGGCCTGGAGTGCTGGCTCCCCCTCCTCCTTCATCAGATGAATCCTCCTCCAGGTAGGACATGACTCCTTTAGCATATAAGCTGGTCTGCTGCTGAAGGGGTCTTTTAATTGGTTGGTGCTGCTTATTTTCTTGTATGGTTGTGCTTTATTTATTTTTATGTTGCAATTTAATTAAGATTTTGTTTTCAATCCAGATTTTACTGTTAGCCGGCTTGACTGCAATTCTTTGGCAAAAAGGAAGGATATACCTAGATTAAATCAATAAAGGAAGACAAGCGCTTCATCTCCAAACAGTGGCCATCAACATACACCTCCCTCCCGCGCCCAAAGAAGTTCATAGAGGTGACATTGCTAGTCTTCAAAACAAAATGTTTTGTTTGTAATGTTTTAATGCGATCCATGATTTGGTGCTTTGAGCGGGGAAAAAAGACATATAAAGAAGCCAATCTTGGCTGAAAACAAGGATACAACCGTTAATAAATTAATGAATAAATAAAACTGGCATGATGGAAGTAGCCACACAATGGAAGTCTGGAATGCAGAGGTGGGCAACTTGTGGGTTCAAAATACCTGGAGGGCCACAACTCCCATCAGCCCCGGTCAGCACAGCCAACAATGAGAGACTGGGAGTTATAAGACAAAACAGATGGAGGGCCACAAGTTGCCCACCCCTGCATCTAATCCTAGGCGTGCACGGGCCAGTTACACTTACTCAGTGTTTCTCAACCTTGGGTCCCCAGATGTTTTTGGCCTACAACTCCCAGCATGCCCCAGCCAGCATAGCTGGCTGGGGCATGCTGGGAGTTGTAGGCCAAAAACATCTGGGGACCCAAGGTTGAGAAACACTGCACTTACTCAACATTGTGAGGAAGGTGTGCACATGCTCAGAGGCACCTTCTTCTCTGTTCACAGCGGTCAAAGCTGAGTGCTGCCACTAGAAACTTTTGAAGAGCAGGGAGTTAACACAGGGATAATCAAGGCAGTAGTGGGAAAAAGGTCCTACAGCTCCCAGCATTCCCCAGCCAGCATAGCTTGTAGGGACTTGTAGGGCATTTTTCTGTCTAAACATGCACAGGATCGCACCCTAAAACAGATTACTGTCACCCCTTAACACCTTCCAACCACATTTCTATTATTTCATTTAGTACATTTATATCTCACATTTCCAACCCTATCATAACCTCACAACCCAGCGGGGTAGACTTATCCTCACAACAACCCAGCAAGGTAGACTGGCATGCCGGATACTGGCTCTCTTCCCCCCCCCACCCCCGCCCGCCCAGTGAGATCTTCACGGCTGACTGGATGACCATGCCGGTTGGGGATGATGGGGAGTTTTAGACCAACACATCTGGAAAGCACCAGGCCGGGGAAAGGCTGGACTAGCCCAATGCTTTGACCACCACACTGCATGTAGAAGGCAGCCATAGGTTCGATCCCCAGCACCAAGTTACAAGATCTCAGGTAATAAGGCTAAGAAAGATCCCTGAGCAAGACCCTGGAGAGACTCAGCCTAAAGCAGCACCACACACTCAGATATTCATATCCATTCATTCATTCATTTCATTTATTAAGTTTCTATACTACCCAATAGACCACGCTCTCTGGGAAGTTTCCAAAGATTAGAACCTTTAAAATACAGTATGAAAACCATATACATACCAACATACAACAGAGAGAGACATAACTGTAAACAATCAACAAGGAAGCAGCTTAAAAAGCTTTGCTTTGCATCCGCCACCAAAAACAACTTCCATGCATTCTGAAAGTGGAATCCTAGGACGGATAATCCGCTTCAGAAATTGTGCACAAGGGGGATAGCTACTCAGCTGCAATTAATCAAGATTAAGTTAGTGGCCCCAATCCAAGAAACCCCACAAACTATTACTGACCAAAGGCCTGCCCTGTACTGCATCGTTAGCTATGAAAAGGGCCGCGCGGCTCACCCTGAAAGCCAACGAAGGAATTTTAGCAGCGCAGAGCGGGCCCCACGTCCTCCGCAAGGGCCTCGCCGCAGCCATCTTGAGAAGGAACTTTCTGCTCAGCGCGCCGGCGCACGGGCAGCAGCACGATTTCCGGCAGTACCTCTCGGCCGTCATCTTGGGAAGGGACAAGGAAAAAGTGCGTGCGCACATCCCTCGACGGCAAGCTCTATCACCTGCCTGCCCCCCCCCCCCCAAATCGCTGGCGGGAGCCCAAGAGACGCCCGAGAGACCACGCCCACCGAGCGGCTGATTGGTCCTCGAGTTACCTTTGCGTCATCACAATCCTTCTCCGTAGAGATAGCAACAATTCTAAGTCTCGGCTGAAAAGGATGAATGAAAAGAGGAGAGCTTATTTGCATGGTGATTTCCGATTCGCTCATTCATTGCTCACGCGCCTCTGAAGGCGTGATGGCGCCGCCCCTTCTTTTGCCATAAGCGCGCGTTCCGCTCCAGGCGGCGGGAGGACGTAGAAAGAAGCATCGCCCTTTCTAGTTCTTCGCTTAGTTGCCCGTGGGAAATTGGAGGACTGATTAGGAGATTATTATTTTTTTGTACAGTGTGAGGAAGTAATGTGATCTGTAATAATATAAATTGCTGCTGTTTCCCACCCACCCCGCCTTCATTTCGGATAACAGGGTCTGTAGTCAAGTGTATTTTATTTTTATTTATTTTTACTTTTAAACCCAGCAAGTTATCTGGATAGTGTACAGGACACTAAAAAGGCACAGTACAAATATTCAAACAAACAAAAAATAAAGTTTAATGCGTGTGCTTATCTGGAGTAATCTGCATTGATCTCAATGGGATTTACTTCTGAGATCGCGCTGTAAATGGTTTTGCTTTTTCATTCATTTTGGCTCTTTGCTATTTTTTCCCTTCTTGCTAAGAAAGCCAGATGGAGTATCAAAGCTTACTTACAACATCATCATTCATATTTACTCAGAAGTAGGCTCACTGGGGCTTCCTGTTAAGTAAGTGTGCAAAGGATGGCAGCCTGTGGACATTTGCCTGTGTTGTAAACTCCCTTGAATCTAATGGGATTTAGTTGTGAGTAAACACATACATTTACTTATGTAGGGGCTACTTTGTGAGTAAACATGCAGTGTAAAGCTGCATAGTTTATGCCTGCGTACTTCCGCCAGATACAGATTGCTCACCGTTGGCTGTGGCTGATGGAAATTATAGGCCAAAACGTCTGGAGGGCACCAGGTTGCCCACCTGTAACCTAGGCGTAAACCCCACTAGACCTAATAGGAGTGAGGTAAAACGTATTTCACACCACAGGCAATCGGGAGAAAATGTTGCATACTAATATTGGGTTTGTACTCTGTGTATGTTGTGGAGGCCTCTTTCCTGGTGGAAAGTGTGTAAATGTTTAAACCACAGACGTTAAATTTTGCAAGCTGTTTCAGTGGAATGTGTACACCGGCAAGAGTGTCGATGCACTGTGTGTGTGTGTGTGTGTGTGTTCAGGATTTGTGAGGCATTTAAACAACCTTTGCTACTGGCAAACGGATGGAGCGAAATTGCTGAACATCATTTTATGAGCAGCACCAGGAAAATATCTTGAGGAGCGCATGGCAGCCAACTTGTGACTGTCATGCTTCACGCTGTCAACCCTGTTATGATGGAATGTGAGAGCCAAACTGCACTTTACACTAATCGCAGAGTATATAGCTGAGGGGGGTTACTCTAGTGTAAGTGTGCACAGCCCCAATTTGAATTAGGATAACTGCACATCGGGAAGGGAAGATTAAACCACCACAATTTCCCCCATAACCCCCCAGTGTGTGTGTGTGTGTGTGTATTCGTGGGGGGGGGGAATTTTGGGGAAAGTGGTTGGGGGGAGGTTTAATTCTCCCCTCCGAGTGCACAGTGGTCCTGCTCCAAACTTACAGTAGCATACGGAAGAACCTAACCCCCAGCTGAATGTCATGTACTTTGACTCTTAGAAGCTGCCTTCTACCAAGTCACACTGTTTGACCATCCGTTCAATATTATCTGCTCTTACTGACGATGGCTCCCCCAAATCTCAGATGGATGTATTTCCAGTACTAACCCTCCCCCGAAACCACACTCATCCCAAAACTGGAGATGTCAGGGGTCGAACCTGGGACCTTCTGGAGACGAAGTCTGTGCTCTAACATGGAGCTATAACCCATTCCCCACATTTGCTTCTCCCTACTGTGAAACTGAACCCACATCTCCTGTGTACCAGGCAGGGATATTCATCACTATACTATAGACTAATAAAGACATAAGAAATAAGGACAAACTCATTCTCTGGGTGTGGATCCTTACAGTATGTAGCCAAAACAGTGCGATTCTTGCACAAGACAGAGGTATTGGCAGGATTGGGGGAACTCCAAGGTTCGCAGAAGTGCCTAAAACAAAACAGCCCCTCCATACACACACACACAAATAACTTTGGGCGGGGAATCCTAAAGTAGAGGCAACACCCCCTTCCCCCAAAACATCAGCAGCACAAGGACTGAGCCTTCTCAGTGGAGTTGGAATCCTGACTGACTCTTGCTGGGCAACGGAAAAGGGCATGGCTAACTCACTGGAACACTGAACACAGATGAGCATTCCACACTGCAACTTTTTTTTGCAGCTCACAACAACAACAACGCCATTTTATATGCATACACAAAGATTTTATTGTATGAAACTGCAAGAGAAGACCATTCAAGCACAGGCTCCAATCTTTGGCCTGAGAAAAACATTTTTCATATTGGCACTTTCCATCCATCCTAGGAATAACAACATCTCCAGTGTCACATTAGATTTTCAGCCCAAGGTTTCGCAGCAGAGATACAAACCCAGGGGAATTTACTCAATTATACAACACTGCAAGTGATCAGAGCCTATTAGGGCAGGAACAGAGATGAATGACGCTGTTGAGGAATTCCATTGAGCTCCATTTCGCCATGAACATACAATGTATCTGTGGAGAAACGAGACTTTGGGGGTACACACACACACCTCATGTGTGAACTGGCTGGGGTGGGGTGTGCATAGTTAGCGTGTGGAGAAAGGAGCTTTTGGGGGTTCCTGCATGCATGCATGCAGGAACACACACACACGCCTCCTCATGTGCGAACCAGGTGGGGGCTGGGAGGAGGCGAGGGCCTCGGATGGCATGGGTGGCGCCTAGACGACTAGGGCATTCATATGTAGATAGTTCAAGCCATGACTCACGAGTTCCCTTCCCCCTGCCTGGCCAGTTTCCTTCCCCCTGCCTGGTCAGGTGAAATTCAAATTGATTGGCTGAAGGCAAGTAAGCTACAGAAAGGGGGAGGGGGAAGAGCTATTTCCCCACGTGTAGCCTTTGTTCTTGGTCTTAGCCTTTTGGTAGCGTGCCTGGTTGGAACCATGGCAGCGCGCCGGCGAGGGGCCCAAGCCTTTAGGGGGGGCCCCTCAGGAATCGACCCCAGGCAGCCCTTTTCCTACACTGGGAGGGTTCGCACGACACATTTGCTACACAGTGTGGCATAGAAGCCACCCTGCCCCAAAGCATTATTCCCATGTTTCTCGTCACCGTAGAGCATTGCACTGGTTGCCAGGTAGGGCAAGGACTTATTTCAAACTTCTTTTCTTGACATTTAAGGCACTACGCTCTTCCCTTCCCACTTATTTGGCTGAGTTGGTCACATGGCACACACCTCTTAGGAGAACTCGATCTGCGGACTCAGGGTTTTTGGAAGTGCCTTGGACGAAGGTGGCAAATTCTAGGCTCCGGGCATTTTCTCATTTGGCTCCACGATTGTGGAACTCTCTTCCTTTACACCTTCAGATGGAATGTGACCTGAAAACCTATCAGTTCAACTTGGAGACATAGGTGTTAGACTTCGTGTGAACTGACTGAGTAATTGCTGTGATTTTAGTTTTAAGGCTTGATGCTTTTAATTATTTGTTGTTAATTTAAATTTACCTGGATTGTAGCCCATTTTAAGTATTTTAACGTAGTTTTAGTTAAATTGTGATTATTATTGTTTGAGTTATTTTGCATATTGTACTGCGCTCTGGTGTAGAGAGCAATATAAATTATTATTATTATTATTATTATTATTATTAAATAATAATGAAATAATAATAATAATAAAGTGGAAGACCGCCAACCTGGTCTTCTGCGCGGGTTCAATACTAAGGGGGTAGCAAGTCCTGGGGGCGGGCCTTCTCCGAGGTCCCCCAGCGACTATCACCCTTAGCCTAGAACAAAGGGATAACTTATAGCCACAAAAGTATCTTTTATAAAACAAGTTTATTTACAAAATGACCGTCACAAACCCAGACACACGCCAGCAATACAGCTTATCAGTACAGCACAAAGTAGCAAGCAAGAAATCTCAAGGACACCGTGATTTCAGGGCTCTCAGCTAGTTAGTTCAGCTCGGGCTCCAGCAGAGGCCAGGTCAACCGCATGCTGCTAGCTGGGTTCCCGGCGGAGGTCCGGTCTACCCAAGCGGCTAGCTGGGTTCCCGGCGGAGGTCCGGTCTACCCAAGCGGCTAGTGAGTGATTTCAGCTTGGTTGCCCGGGGGTCCGGTCAACCCAAGCGGCCAGTGATTTCAGCTTGGTTTCCCGGGGGTCCGGTCAACCCAAGCGGCCAGTGATTTCAGCTAGCTGGAGCACGCCGGGTGCTGCTACCCGGGGTTGCCGATCCCTTCGTTCCCTTACCCCAAGCATGGGGCAAGACTGCTGATCAGGTCCAACAACTCAGTTCCCTTGCGCAGGGTGTTTTATACCTTGGGTTTCAGGTAGCCCCTCCCTCTGCAATCAGGTGGGTGGCCAATCAGGTGGGTTGCCACCCTCCTCAGGTGGGCGGCCAATCAGGTGGGTTGCCACCCCCCTCAGGTGGGTGGCCAATCAGGTGGGTTGCCACCCTCCTCAGGTGGGCGGCCAATCAGGTGGGTTGCCACCCTCCTCAGGTGGGTGGGGTCTCCTTGAAGCCACCTGCTTAATGGTCCCATCCTGTGGTGTTGAATGGCCCTTTCTTATGGGTGCCGAAATGTCTGCTCTCGCAAGGTATTCAAGTCTTATGTAGATGGGGCTGATATACGAGAGCATTGACGAACCTGGGGATGTTTCCTGCCTTCCCCCCTGGGGTGATTCTATGCAGATGTTGTTTGTCCCTGTTGGTCTCTGTGGAGACTGGCTGTCTCTGCCCCCTGGGTCTCCTTCCCCCCTCCTTGGTGAGTGTGTGTGTGTCAGAAAGGGGTTTTAGGTTGGCTTTCTCCAATAATAATAATAATAATAATAATAATAATAATAATAATTATTATTATTATTATTATTATTATTATTATTATTATTATTATTTCAGCCAGATTCCAAACTGGCTGGAAGCATGCACTCCCAAACAAATGCTAAACAATGTTTCCATAGGTCAGGGATGCATAGATGCTCATGTTTGCGCTCCTAAAGAGGTGTTTTGAAGTGAACTGGCTCCCTGTTAAGGCAGGCCACCCGAATGCACTGAAGCCGATCCTGCCTCGGTAGCTGCAGGGGGGGGGGTTCTGGGTACCTCCCCCAACAAGACAGCAAGCGGTGAGGTCAAAGGGGGCGTTGCTGTCATAGTGATTCTCACTGTAGACGGCATCCACAGGTATGTGGTCCCGTGGATGAAGGTGTTGGAGGGTTTGCAAATGTTGACGGTCATTCCTCTTCTGTGCATCATCAGGTTGCAATAGCGCCGGGGATCCAACTCACTGCTGGTCTTTGGGAAGTCAACGTGCTGCCGGAGGAATTTCTCATGACGGGAATCCCTCTGGGTACTGAGAGCCGGCAAGGGCCCCAGCAAAACCAGCAGGAGTAGCAACTCTGAGCAGGCTGCCAATTTGAGCTTTGGTATCAGTTGCAACTATGGGCAGAGAAGAATTTAAAAAATTGTTATAAAGACATTTGCAGACAAAAATGCTACCTGCATTAGGTTGTATTATCTATATGAAAGCTAGAAGGTGTCTGATGCTTATTGCCGGACTTGAGAGTTAGAGCTGCCTGTCATCCGCATATTGATGACAGCGCACCCCAAACCTCCTGATGATAGCTCCCAGTGGTTTTAGGTAGATGTTAAATAACATTGGGGAGAGGATGGAACCCTGCGGCACCCCACAAGTGAGCAGCCAATGGTCCGAGGCCTCCTCCCCAAGAACCACCCTCTGGTACCTTCGAGAGAGGAAAGACCGTAACCACTGCAATACAGTGCCTCCCACGCCCAACCCCTCCAGGCGGTCCAGGAGGATACCGTGGTCAACGGTATCAAAAGCCTCTGAGAGATCGAGGAGGACTAGAAAAGAGCATTCACCCCTATCCAAGGCCCTCCTCATATCATCCACCAAGGCCGTTTCCGTCCCATGTCCAGGTCTGAATCCCGACTGGCACAGATCTAAATAATCGGCTTCATCCAAGTGTGCCTTCAACTGAGCCCCCACCACCCGCTCGATCACCTTGCCCAGAAATGGCAAATTGGAGACTGGGTGAAAGTTGTTTAGATCTTGGGAATCCGAGGAGGGCTTCTTTAGAAGCGGTCTTATTACTGCCTCCTTGAGGGCTGATGGCATCACTCCCTCTTCGAGGGAGGCATTCACCACCGCCTTGATCCCCTCACCCAGTCTCTCCCTGCAGCTCATGATGAACCAGGATGGGCAAGGATCAAGCAAGCAGGTGGTCGGCCTCACAGATGAAAGCACTTTGTCCACTTCATCAGAAGAAGCTGGAACCGATCCCAGAAAACCGGTCTGCCATTAGCTTCCTCCCGCTCACTCCCTGTGTCCACAACGTACGAAACTCCACTCCTAATCCTATCGATTTTATCTACGAAGTGCTTCGTTAAAGCCTCACGGGAGGCTTTAGACTGTTCCAACGGATCCGGAGCAACTGGACCGACCAGGCTCCGGACCACCTGGAACAGCCTCCTGGGGCAATACTCTGCAGACGCGATGGAGGCAGCATAGAAATTCTTTTCTCAAAAGGCGAATGGCTTTTCGGAAAGGCTCCTGAAAATCCCACCAATACCTGCACCATACAGAACGGGGGTCCCATGGTATCCTCGCAGAACATATCCTGCCTGGGACCTATAATGATTCCTATAAAGAACAGGCTCCCCATATGTTCTTATGATAGCCATTTTTTAAAACACCAGGGCTCTCCAGGGGCAAAAGTGCAGCTTCACAACCACCTTACCAAAGCAAAATGGCACGTTTATGTTCCGGTCCGTCTTTATTTCAATTGTGATGGTCTCAATGTGATGCTTACTCACAGCGATGTAGTGAGGCTTGTCGTAGCCGATGTTGACACGCTCGTTGTTCTGTCCACGTGCCAGTACACAACGCAGTAAAGGCACGTAAAAGTCCCCCAAGCTCTACAATGTCTGTGTAGATGTATAGGATGTTAAAGCCCCTGGTAATGTCCGCGGCAAAAGGGAAATTTTTGACAGGGTGGGCAGGAAACAGGCCTAATATGTGGGCCAGCTCAGCACTGCCTACAAAGGTGTGTGTTTCTGAGGCTTTCAGAATGATTTTTCTAGACACCGAATCGTATTGCAGGATCACATCTGGCGCATCGTGGCTCTCTAGTCATCATCATCAGGCGATCACTCGTGACCGAGTAAGATTGTCTTCCGGGATAAAAGGAGGAAATTCTAAAGAAGATTGTGTAGACTCTAGCGATGGGTCCGTAAGTGACTGTGGAGGCCAATTCTAGATCCACACAGCTTCCCACAGTGAGGACACAGGTTACCAGATAGAAGATGGTCCTGTAAAGGATTCATTTGACGTGCTTTTTGCTTAGCACGTTTCTCCCTTTCACCTTGCACTCGAGCTTCTTCAAAGTCCATGGAACCTTTGTGAAAGGCCAACCTCCATTTAGATCGTTCATGGGCCAGAGCTTCCCAGTTTTCGATGTTTATATTGCATTTTTTTAGATTAGCCTTATGAACATCTTTAAACCTCTTATATTGACCACCGATATTCCGCTTTCCATCCTTGAGTTGGGAGTAAAGTAACTGCTTTGGGAGACGGCAGTCAGGCATTCGAACAACATGACCGGTCCACTGAAGTTGGCGTTGAAGGATCATTTTTTCAATGCTAGTAGTCTTTGCTTCTACCAGTACACTGACATTTGTTCGTCTATCTTCCCAAGTAATTCGCAGGATTTTCCGGAGGCAACGTTGATGAAACCTTTCAAGGAGGTGGAAGTGACGTTTATAGATAGTCCATGTTTCGCAGGCATACAATAAAGTTGGTAATACAATGGCTTTATAAACCAGTGTTTTGGTCTTCTTACAAATATCCCGATCCTCGAACACTCTATGTTTCATTCGAGAAAATGCGGCACTTGCGGAGCTCAAACGATGCTGGATTTCACTGTCGATGTTAGCTGTAACAGAAAGATAGCTGCCAAGATAGAGAAAATGATCGACATTTTCCAGTATTGTCCCGCCAAGCTGGATAGATGGCATCACCAAAGGGTTAGCTTGCACTTGCTGATGAAGCACTTTGGTCTTTTTGATGTTAAGTGAGAGACCAAGTTTTTCGTATGCTTCTGCAAAAGCATTTAGGATAGTTTGGAGATCATCTTCTGAATGTGCGGAGACCACATTATCATCAGCATACTGAAGTTCCACAACGGAGGTTGTAATTACCTTACTTTTTGCTTTCAGCCTGCTGAGATTAAAAAGCTTTCCATCTGTTCGATATATAATTCCCACACCAGTGGGAAGTTTCCCCTTGACAAGATGTAAAACCATGGCGATGAAAATGGCAAATAATGTTGGGGCAATAACACATCCCTGTTTAACACCTGATCCCACTTTAAATGGAGCACCATGAGAGCCGTTGTTGTCCAAAACCGTTGCCGTCATGTTGTCATGGAGAAGTCGCAAGATATTCACAAATTTATTGGGGCATCCAATTTTCATAAGGATAGTCCAGAGAGCTGTACGGTCTACAGTATCAAAGGCCTTAGTCAAATCGATAAATGCCATATAAAGGGGTTGATTTTGCTCCGGGCATTTTTCTTGGAGCTGACGTGCAGTAAAAATCATGTCTACTGTCCCTCTAGAGGGGCGGAAACCATATTGAGTTTCAGGGAGGATCTCTTCTGAAATAGATAGAAGACGGTTTGCGAGAATCCTAGCAAATATTTTACCTGCGGTTGCTAAGAGAGAAATGCCCCGATAGTTTCCACAGTCTGTTCTATCACCCTTCTTAAAGAGGGTGATAATTATGGCATCCCTGAAGTCTTCTGGGATCTCTTCTCTTATCCAGATTTTTTCAATGAGTTTATGAAGATGTTGTACAAGTTCGGGGCCCCCTTCTTTAAAGATTTCAGCAGGAATCCCATCTGGTCCACTAGCTTTGTTGTTCTTCATTTGATTAATGGCTTTTTTTACTTCATCCAAAGTGGGGAGTATTGCAAGTTCCTCTTTAATTTGTTTTTGTGGGATTTGCGAAAAAATCTCATTATCCACCTTAGATTTACGATTTAAAAGGTCATAATAATGCTCTTTCCAACGCAGTGCAATAGACTCTTTGTCTTTTAAGAGTTTGGTGCCATCTTTTGATTGTAAAGGGTTTGTACCATAGGTTTTTGGTCCATAAATGGCCCTTGTGGCCTTAAAAAAGCCCCGTGCATCATGAGATTCTGCAAGTTGTTGAATTTCCTCAGCTTTCTTTTTCCACCAAGCGTTCTTAAGTTCTCTTGTTCTTCTTTGGACCTCAGCCTTTGCGCTAGCGTAGGTTTTTTTCTTGGCAGCGCAGTTAATATCATTTTGCCATATTTGGAAGGCTTTCCTTTTTGGTCAATTATATATTTAATCTCATTATCATTTTCATCAAACCAATCCTGATGTTTCTTAGTTTCATATCCAATAGTTTGTTCACAAGCTGCAGTAATGGAGGTTTTCAGCTTAGACCAATGGTCCTCAATGTTGTCAGGAGGTTCCGTAGGTAGATGTTCCTTAAGAAGTGATTGAAGAAGAGTTTGCTTAATAGGATCTTGAAGGACTTGGATGTTCATTTTACGCCTTGGTTTCCTTCCTTGAAGCCTACGTTGGGGAGCAATGTTGATAACCATTGTGGACCGGATTAGTCGGTGGTCTGTCCAGCAGTCGTCGGCACTCACCATGGCCCTAGTAAGAAGTACATCGCGGCGATCTCTAACACGGACAATTACATAATCCAGAAGATGCCAGTTCTTTGACCGTGGGTGCTGCCATGATGTTTTAAGCTTATTCTTTTGTCGAAAGAGCGTGTTTGTAATAGTGAGATTATGCTCTGCACATATAGACAAAAGTAAGAGTCCGTTCGGGTTGCTATTACCAACTCCGTTTTTTCCAATAGTTTCTGGCCATAAATCAGAGTCACGCCCGACTCTTGCGTTAAAATCGCCCAGGAGGATAATTTTATCCTCCTTAGGTATCTCTGACAGGAGAGTGTCCAACTGGCTATAAAAACTTTCCTTGATGTCATCATCAGCATCTAATGTTGGTGCATAAGCGCTCAAAATAGTTACCTGTTGGTTATTGGCGAGCTTTAATCGAAGAGTTATCAGGCGTTCGTTAATGCCAGTAGGAACTTCTGACAAAGAGTTCACTAGTTCATTTTTGATGGCAAAGCCTACTCCATGTATTCGTCGGTCCTGCTCAGGTAGTCCTTTCCAGAAGAAGGTATAACCTCCTTTTTCTTCTTTCAACTGTCCCTCTCCTGCCCTTTGAGGTTCTTGAAGTGCTGCTATGTCAATTTTAAACCGTCTCAGCTCCCTTGCAATAATAGCAGTCCTACGCTCAGGGTGTTCACTATCTATGTTATCCAGCAATGTCCGTATATTCCATGTTCCAAAATTCAAATGTCTTTTTCGACCGCTAAAATGGTGACCCCACTGGACGCGGTAATCCAGTCAGGGGAGAAAGAGGTAGACTATGTTTAGGGCACCTTTTCTAGCCCCCTCCCCATACGGGGTGAGCAGAGTGGATCCTAAATAGGGCTGCTCAGTCATGGATACAGCTGCCGAGCTGCTCGACTACCTCGTTCCTTGAACAGGGCGACTGAGTCTGCATCCACCGCCCATGTGCTGGTCCATGGCTAGGGGCTTCCAGATTCACAGTCCTGCCCCCGTCGCCGTTCGCCAGTCGCCATGGGACTTTTTTTATGTTTGTTTGGTTGGGTTGGGTTGGGTTGGGTTGGATGGGTTGGGTTGGAAGACGCCTGTGCGTGAAACTGTTTTATGTGGGGAGATCGGTGCACAACGAATCACCACACAAACTTGACAGAGTACGGCAGAGATCCAATGGCACGGTTACCCTGACGATTGGAAAACCATTCTCTGCTGCAGCCTTCATCCGCTTTCACAGCCGTTGTAATTTAGGTTTAATTATCTTCCGCCTGTTCTGCCGTTGAGGACTTTATGTTCTGGATCGTTCTTTGTCTGGTTCCTCTCCCCGGACCTTACCGCCATGGGTGACCCTACTGGGAGTACATAGCTCCCGATGGCATTGCTCACAGGATTCATCGGAACACGCAAGCCCACTCACCACTTCAAGGTGACGATCCGGCGAGGGGGGCTCTCTAGTATCGCCCTGTTCATGTTTTCCAACATCTCAGGGATACTAGCATAATAACCACGGTGCAGAAAAAAGAGCCACTTCCTTTCCCCCCGAGCAATTTCAAAGCACACATCAGCAGTCACAGTCTTCCAACTGCATGGGTCCTGAATCTCAACCAGGCCCACCTCCCATGGCCCCGGAAGATCCAGGGGTCTTGCTAATTGTATAGTGAAGGGAAGGCTGAACTGGTGTTTTGCAAGAAAGCCTCTGCGCAGGCATTGCTAGGCAGGGTAACATAAAAACCACTATCGCCCATTCTTCCATACCCGTCTATACAGGTTCACAAAGATCAGATGCGAGCACCCAGCTGTTGAACTTGCTAGGCCAGCCTAACCATTTATTTCATTAGGTGAGACTTTCTCCTACCCCGACCTTTTGTAGCCAGGATTTCTTCAACCCAATACACCCTACCCTCCTTGGCATTAACTTTCTGTAATTCTTCAGGATAGAAGGTCCCCACAATGGCGTCTCCATTGAAATCTTTTAACTGGTATACAGGCCTCTCTGCTCTTCTGATGACTTGGTCCACAATAAATAACTCTGTAGTGAAATTCTGTTCGTAACCCTTGGCAAAGACTACCTTGCTTTTAGAACATGATCCCCTTTTCTGAACAGCGGCACTTCCTGTTTTCTTTTTACTCCTGGGCCGTAAAACCCTTTCCAAACGGCCAGGGAGTTTGACTGATTGACATCCACAGGCCTAGCTTGGATGATTCCGTGAAAACTATGGTTATAACTTTTTTTTTTTTTATTTTTATTTATATTTTTAAAAGAACACACATACACAAAAAAACACATAAACCTACAAATCATACACTACAAGTGCACCCGTCACCCCGGGGCCAAAACCAATTCTGTCCACATAATCCATTATTAACCTATATTCCAAAAATACATCATATCATGACATGGCTTACTCCCTTTCCCCTTTACTAAAACATAATCTAAAAATGACCCCCATATTTCCTTAAAATTATTTTTCTTTAATTGTCCCCTTTTACATTTAATACTACATGTTAATTTATCATTTAAAGCAATATCCCAAACCTCTTTATACCAGTCTATTATTAAATACTGATGTTGAACTTTCCAATTCCTTGCAATCAATAATCTCCCTGCCGCTAATAAACTTACAATTAGTTCCTTTTTCTCTTGTGAGCACAGAAGTTTCTCCGTTATTGATAACAATGCTAATTTTGGACAGACCTCCACATTTATACCAATAATTTCTGAAATTTCTCCAAAAATTTTATTCCAAAAATCCAATACGCTTTTACAGCTCCACCACATATGAGCATAAGTACCAAGTTCCTGGCATCCTCTCCAACACAACGGAGCACAATTACTATCTATTTTATTTAATCTTACTGGAGTCAAATACCATCTCCAAACAGTTTTTTAAAAATTCTCTTTTATCCTTACTGACATATTTCTTAATATACGTCTGCCCCAAATATTTCTCCACCCCGCATTCGATATCTCCTCCTCAAATTCCATTTCTCACATCATCTTAAGGTTGTCTTTTTTCACTTCAATCCTCTGCATCATTTTATATATCTCCTTAGTTAACCCTCTAGAAGAAACATTCCCTTCTATAAGTTCTCTAGACAACACTTTCTTTTCAAATCCAGTAAGCTCCCTCTCATACTCGTTTTTCTTTTTCCATTTCTTAGTCCACTGATCTAATTGCATTAAATTTAACCACGAAATTCTATCTGGCCCAATCATTTCCAATATTTGTTGTCTAGTCTCAATTTTTCCAATCCAATCCATTAATTTGATAACCTTATTTTCCCTAAATATTGCCTCCCAATGCTGTGCATTTTCTGGAAAGTCCTCCATTGCTACAACTGGAGTTAACGGTGATATCCCTGGTATAAAGATCTGTCTGTTACTATTCCAAATCCCTACCATATTTTTCAGGAAGGGATTTTCTATTCTTTTTACACTAGTAATACTTTTTTTTGAAAATAAAAATTTTTCCATCCCAATTTCTATTTCCTGCGTTTCTATTTCTACCCACAAAATATTCTTCCTAACTAAAATATCCATAATAAACCTTAACTGATTAGCTATATAATACCACTTGATATTAGGAAGGCCAAGCCCCCCTTCTTTTTGGGATTTATACCATTTACTCTTAGTAATCCTCACCTTTCCCCCCCCCCCATTACAAAAATTATTAATTATTGCTTGCCATTCCCTAATTTCCTTCTCTGGTAAACTACTTGGTATCATTCTAAATAAAAAATTTATCTTTGGTAATATCTTCATTTTTATCAAAGCTATTCTACCAAACCATGAAAGTCCAATTGTTTTATATTCCTCTATCTTTTTTTTTACCTCATTCTTTAACTTTCTAAAATTTTGTTCTACTATTTTTTCTAACACTTTTAAAATATCTATACCTAAATATTTAATCATACTTTTTACCTTAATATTTGATCTCTTTTTAATCCCTTCTAACTCCTCTATTTTACTATAATTAAACAACATAATCTCAGATTTATCCCAATTTACTTGCAACCCCGTAACTTCTCTAAACTCCTTTAAATGATTCTCTAACCTATCCATCATTTCCATGGGATTTTCAATTGTTAACAAAGTATAATCTGCAAAAAGATTAATTTTTATCTTATCCTTTATCCCTATCTCTTTTAAATTACTATCCTCTCTAACTACATTTGCCAAAACCTCCATAACTAACACAAATAAGATTGGTGAAAGGGGACAGCCCTGTCTGGTACCTTGGCCTAGATGAATTTGATCAGTTATACCATCATTTACTACAACTGACGTCATATTTTGAGCATACAATTGATCAATAACTCCTCGACACTTTTCACCAAACCCCATAGTTTTTATTATCCTCTTTAATGCTGGCCATTCCACACAATCAAAGGCCTTGAAAATTTCTAACTCCGTAAAAGGTTGTTCCATATAATCCCTATCCTCTTCTAATATTTTTATTTTCAAATTTTTTTCAATATATTCTTTAATCCTTACTTCAGAACATACCCCAGCCTTATACAATTCAGAATAAAATTCATGAAATATTTTTAGTTTATCCTTCATTAAATTATATTCCTTACCCTTCTTATCTTTAATCACCCCCACTAAATTTTTCTCCCTTTTTTTTTTGCGCAGATCTAGCTAACATTTTAGAATTTTTATTACTATTCTCAAAAAACTCTCTTTTCATATATATATATCAGATTCCTTTGCACTTTATCTATATCTTTATTCTCAAATTCTTTCCTCTTAGCTTGCAGTTCAGCAAATACCTTCTTATCCCTATTCTTTAAAAAAGATTCTTCTAACTCCCTAATCTCTTCTTCTATCTGTTTATTAAAAGCCTCCTGTTGTTTTCTTAAATTAACTCCCTCTCTTATTCCTATACCTCTCATAACACTTTTCATAGTATCCCATATTATAGCTTGACTACAATCCTCTGTTTGATTAAATTCCCATATTTCCATCATCTCTTTCTCTATCTTTTCAATTATATGTTTTGCTTTAAAAAATATTACAATTCAACCTCCATCTTCTAGCCTCTCTATAATCCTTCCCTATCTTTAAATCCAAATTGACCAACGCATGATCCGTAATTTTTATAATACCTATCTCAGTACTCATGACCCTAGAAACCAAACTCCTAGACACAAATATATAATCTATCCTAGAAAAATTCTTAAAAGCTGATGAATAATACGTATATCTTCTATCTTGCCCTTTAACTTCTCTCCAAACATCCACCAAGCCTTCCTTTGTGATTACCTTATTCAGAAATGTAATGTTATTCCTCCTCTCCCCATCCGTAGGGTTTGATTTATCTACCCTTTTATCCATCACCATATTAAAGTCACCAGCCATAATAACCCTCTGATTCTGTATAACACCCATTTCCTTAAACACCATTTGATAAAATTCGACTTGATTCTGATTTGGTGCATAAACATTAATTAATACAAATTCTTCTCCCCCCATAGTACCATTAATTATAATATATCTCCCTCTGTCATCCTTCTTGACCTTTAAGACTCCAAAACCACAGTTTTTAGAAATAATAATTGCCACCCCTCTTGAATTAGAAGATCCGAATGCCGTTTCATACAAACTGGACCACCTCAGTTTTAATTCATTCTCCCCTTTCTTTGACTGGTGTGTTTCTTGCAGAAAAATAATGTCCGCCTTGTCTTTCTTTAGGAGTGCTTCAATGCGCCGTCTTTTAATAACAGTTCCCAGGCCTTTAACGTTCAACGTAGAAATTCTCAATTTAGGATCCATCAATTACTAAAACAATTCTGAATCTTTGGCCCCCTCTAGTGAAGACAATAAACACATAACACCTCCTCCCACCTATCCCACATCTATAGACTTCTCCCCCCTTACCATGCCAGGGCAACATGCCCCGCTCTAACCCTACCCTCGTACTCAGGGGGGGGACGGACGAAACCAAACCCTTCAGGACAGCAACCTCCAAGGCCCTCCCAAAAAAAAAAATAAAAAAGAAAATATCTCTCAATCACCATCTTATCCTTATTTTTATTTTTTCCCTCCCTTTTTTCCTTTCCCTCCTTCTCTTTTCTCTACTTTACTTCTTTCCCCCTTTTCTCCATCTCTACTCTTCTCTTAAAAAAAAAACAAAACTTATTCAATTTATTATTATTATTATTATTATTATTATTATTATTATTTTCCTTCAAGAAAAAAGTGAATATTTAGAGCAATTAGAAGGGGGGGGGAAGGAGGGGGGGAAACAAAAAGGGGAAAAAGGAAACAGACAAACAACAACAAAAAGAAACAACAAAGACAAAACAACAAAGACAAACAAACAACTCCATCTCTTCTTTCTTCGTTCTTCTCTGCCACCACTCCTCTCCTTAAACTCCAAAAAAATCTTGACTTAAATAGCTCCTCCCACAGCTTCTTCTGGACTCTTCATTTCTCCAGGCTGTCCATCCAATCCCATTTCTCCCAGCAGGCCCATTCCTTGGTTATATGATGTAATTTTACACCTCTTGTCATCCAACACGAAAGACAGAAATACTGGATAACCCCAATTGTATTTGATACCTTTCTTTCTCAACACTTCAGTACAGGGTTTCACCGTTTTCCTCCAGGCAATTGTTTGAGGACATAAGTCATTATAAACTTGTAAAGTAGATCCACTGTATAGAATTTGATCTGATTTCTGTCTCAGTGCTTGCATTACAGTATTCTTCTTGTAAAAACTGGAAAAACATACTATAATATCTCTGTTTGTCATTCCTCTCCGAAAAGCACCCACCCGGTGTGCTCTCTCCAAGTCTTGATCCCGCCATTGTTCTTGGGGAACAACCCCCCGAAGCCATTCCACAATAGAAGCCCTTAAACTGCTTGCAGTCTCCCCTGCCTCTCTTGGGAAACCTCGAATCCGAATATTAAGACGACGTTGTCTGTCCTGTAAATTAATCATCTGTGTCTCCACTTCATTAAATCTAATGTCATACTGAGCTGTTATTTTTTTCCAAATCATCCACTCTAGAAGTCAGCTTATTCATTTGACTCAAAACAGAATCCAGAGATTTCTGCATTTTATCTAATCGTGCCGTCAGCTTTTCATCTCTTTTATCCATTTTCTCTGAAAGTGAAACATTTCCCTCCGTGATAAGAGCTGTCATGTGCGTCAGCATTTGATCTATGTTTGGTAAAGTCTGCTGAATTTTACTTGGAGACTGTCCAGGGATTTTTGCCCTTGCTCCTGGCCCTTTGCCAGATGGATCGGCCATATTATCTCCCTTAGTCTTCCTTGCTTCAGACTGTGACGCAGCTAAATTTCCCTTTTGCAGCTGACCAGATTTAAACTGTAAATTATCTTCTGTTGTTGAACTAGTATCAGCTGACAATCTAATTAGTCTGGATACACTAACATCAGACGGGTGCTTTTTCTATCTCTTCCACTGCGGAATTAATCTTTGTTTTTTATCCCGTGCTTTCATAAGGATTTCTAGCAGCCCGGAGAGACACAGTAACTCATTCCAATTACAACTTTCTCCACTTAGATCCTCCCCCACAAACTCGTTAGACAAAGGAAAAGAAGGAAAACAAGAGGAAAGGTTGAACACTCACATTTCTCTCATTATTTTTTTTGGTGATTTATGCTTTTAATCAGTTTATTCTTGGGAGCTCTATGGAAGGCTGCTACTCCATCTCCGGCGTGGCTCAGCCCCCCGGTTATAACTTTTTAGGAATTGCTGTAGCACATCCATATAGGTAAAGGTGTTGTTATCGGTGAAATACCGCCACATTTTTGTTTTTAATGTTCCGTTGAATCACTCCACAACCCCCGCCATGACTTCATTATTGGTCTCAAAATGATGCACCCTGTGTTTTTTGAATAGGCGGCTCACATCCTTGTTTAGGAATTTGCGGCCTTTGTCCGTCTGTATTTTGACAGGCTGTCTTCCATCCTGTGTGAAAATTGCTTTAAAAGCACCGGACACCTCTCTACCCATTTTTCCTTTTAGAACTCGTGCCCAGAAACATTTAGAAAGAATGTCTATCACCATTTAAATGTACTTGTAGCCGTCGTTGTATATAGAAACTTGCAGCATGTCGACTAAATCGGCCTGCCATTGCGCGTCCACTTCAGACACGATGGTCTTATTCCTTTTGAAATGGATCCTTGCTGGTTTATGCAACGTGTAAGCCTCTTGATCTGACAGCCATTTGATAACCTCCCCTCTGACTAGTGTTTTGCTCTGTTTTTTGGCCTCCTGAAATAAGGGGTTCACTCCACCAAAACTCCCAACATCCCCAGGGGTATAATAAATCTTCCTTCAAATTTCTGCATGTTCCGCCCATTTCGTGGGTTAACACAAGAATGGATACATAGGGTTACAGGAAACTGTTTTTATTGGTGCAAAAAACAACAGGCATTATTAGTTTTCAATGCTCAGGTCTGGGGAGATGCACAAGATGCACGCGATGTTGACAGCCGGCGAATACACGAGGCTCATGTTCTTTTTTATTAGATTCTCAGGAGCACTCTTCTCCTGTGAAATTTTTCTGTCTGCCGGTTCTCTGCTGCGGTTGCCCAAGGGGTACAGGGGGTCAGAAAAACAAATGTGTCCCCAAAACGAACTCTCCTCTCTTTGCCATGTCGTCTGTGCTGGGGAACATGTCTGGGCAAGGAAGAAGGCCACCTCGATCTGCCCCTGTTTTCTGCCCTGCTGGTGAGAAAGTTTGTTTTTTCAGTGGGATTCCTGCATGTGTCAGTGGTCTAAAACCACTTCCTATTGGTCCGTAGCGGTCTAGCAAGTTCGTATAGGGGTCACATGACCCCACTGGACCAATTCGAAGGGGGTCCGGAGATGGCCGGGGCCATCTTTGTTCCTGCGCATGTCAGGGCTTTCAATCTGCTTTCTTTTGGTCCGCGGCAGTCTGGCGAGTTCATAGAGGGGTCATTTGACCCCACTGGACCAATGCAGAGGAAGGGTGGCAATTGCGGGTGCCATCTTTGTTCCTGTGCTTGTCAGCATTCTAGAACCACTTCCTATTGGTCCGTGGGAGTCTGGCGAGTTCGTAGAAGGGTCACATGACCCAGGTGGACCAATTCGGAGGAAGGCAGGAGATGGCCGTGGCCATCTTTGTTCCTGTGCATGTCAGGGCTCTAAAACTGTTTCCTTTTTGTCCATGGCAGTCTGGCGAATTCATAAAGGGGTCACATGACTGCACTGGACCAATGCGGAGGGGGCCCGGTGATACCTGGCACGATCTTTGTTCCTGCGTATGTCAGGGCTCTAAAATGGCTTCCTTTTAGTCTGCAGTGTTCTGGTGAGTTCGTAGCGGGGTCACATGACCCCATTGGACCATTACGGAGAGGCCCGGCGATGTCTGGGGCCATCTTTGTTCCTGCACATGTCAGGTCTCAAAAACTGCTTCCTATTGGTCCACGGCAGTCTGGCGAGTTTGTAGAGGGGTCACATGACCCCATTGGACCATTGCGGAGAGGCCCACCAATGTCTGGGGCCATCTTTGTTCCTGCACATGTCAGGTCTCTAAAATTGCTTCCTTTTGGTCTGCGGCGGTCTGGCAAGTTCGTAGAGGAGTCACATGACCCCACTGGACAAATGCGGAGGGGGGCCGGCAATGGCTGGGGTCATCTTTCTTCCTGCGCATGTTAGCGCTCTAGAACCATTTCCTATTGGTCCATGGCGATCTGCCGACTTTGTAGAGTGGTCACATGACCCCACTGGACAAATGTGGAGGGTGCCGGAAATGGGCGCTGCCATCTTTGTTTCTGCACATTTTGGTGCTCTAGAACCACTTGCTTTTGGTCCTGAGCCATATGGCGAGTTTGTAGACTGGTCACATTACCCAACTGGACCAATACAGAGGGGGCCGGAGATGGCCGTGTCCATCTTGGTTCCTGCGCATCTCAGGGCTATAAATCTGCTTCCTTTTGGTCCGCAGCAGTCTGGCGAGTTCGTAGAGAAGTTACATGACCCTGCTGGACCAATGCGGAGGGGGCCCGGCAATGGCCACTACCATCCTTGTTTCTGCACATTTCGGCACTCTAGAACCACTTTCTATTGGTCCAGAGCGGTATGGTGAGGTGGTAGACTGGTCACATGACCCCACTGGACCAATTTGAAGGGGGTCCAGAGATGGCCGGGGCTATCTTTGTTCCTGCACATGTCAGGGCTTTAAACCTGTTTCATTTTGGTCCACGGCAGTCTGGCGAGTTCATAGAGGGGTCACATGACCCCACTGGACCAAGGCTTAAGTCCTTTCCCCCAGGCACCGTGACCAGGGCTTGCTCCACATTTTGGGGCTCCTTTGGGGGGGAAAAATCCTGGATGAGCCTTTATCTTCCTTGATGCTGCTGCTCACTCATTTGCTCAATTCTGGCACCAGTCTGCACTGCCAGCCAGAGGGAGAGGGAGAGGCAAACCATTTCAATAGCTTGGGATTTTGTTTGCAGAGTAAACTGGACCAATGCGGAGGAAGGGCGGCAATTGCGGGTGCCATCTTTGTTCCTGCTCATTCCAGCGCTCTAGAACCACTTCCTTTTGGTCCGCGGCAGTCTGGCAAATCCGTAGAGTGGTCACATGACCCCGCTGGACCAATTCAAAGGTGGTCCGGATATGGTTGGTGCCATCTTTGTTCCTGCGCATGTCAGGGCTCTAAAACTACTTTCTTTTGGTCCGCGGCAGTCTGGCAAGGTCATAGAGGGGTCACATGACCCCACTGGACCAATTTGAAGGGGGTCCGGATATGGCCGGGGCCATCTTTGTTCCTGCACATGTCAGGGCTCTAAAACTGCTTTCTTTTGGTCCGCAGCAGTCTGGTGAGGTCATAGAGGGGTCACATTACCCCACTGGACCAAGGCTTAAGTCCTTCCCCAGGCACCGTGACCAGGGCTTGCTCCACGTTTTGGGGCTCCTTTGGGGGGAAAAAATCCTGGATGAGCCTTTATCTTCCTTGATGCTGCTGCTCACTCATTTGCTCAATTCTGGCACCAGTCTGCACTGCCAGCCAGAGGGAGAGGGAGAGGCAAACCATTTCAATAGCTTGGGATTTTGTTTGCAGAGTAAAGGAGGTTTGTGAAATGTGTAGCCATGTGGAAGGGATCTTGCAATTCATTCTTAAAACAAATGGGAAAACTGAATTAATGAGACCCATTGGTTTCACTCGTTTTAGTTGCGAAAATGAAGGGGAATCAAAATGAGTTCTGAATGAAAATGTGCTCCTTTTCATGCATGTGATTCATTTTCCTTCGTTTCTATTGGGATGGATACGTCCAGAACACAGGTCACAGGAAGTTCACAGTGCGGTGGGGTGGGGTGGAGGGAGAGAAAGGAACAGGCAGGTATAAAATGAAGTCTATAAAATGGGGATCCTTTTTCCAGTCTGTCTAAACTTTGGCAGATCTGAGGCCCAGGGTTTGAGGGATAGCAGATACCCCTAACACCTAGGGCACAAAAGTACCTACATTAGCCTTCCCCAGCCTGGCGCCCTCTAGATGTGTTGGACTATGTCATGCCCCTGCCCATGGGCAAAGTGTTATATCAGTTAGTATGTGAGGGGAGGGGGGAGTGTGAGAGGAGTGTGGAATGTTGGATCCATGCTGATTGGCTGAGAGAGTGAGAAGGGGGTCTGTGATATACGCAGTGGGCGGAGTCTGAGGGAGGAGGAGGGAAGTCACAGAGGGCTGTCCGTAGAGGGAGGGGCAGAGAGAGAAAGGTCTGAGTGGAACTGAACACAAAGGTTGGGGCCTGTCCCAAGCTCATCTGATTAATAAACCTCAAGGGAGCGGGAGAGAAGAGAAATGCTCCAGAGATGGGACACTCACCTCAGAATCATCGTCATCTTCAGAGGTGCTGTTCTGCATGTGTAGAAATCCGCCTTGTGTGTAAACACAACAGCAGAGTTGGATACATACAAAAAACACCCATTTTTGTTTTGCCCAAACCCTCTACCTATTTCAGCGTAACAGCCTACGAACATAAGAAGAGCCATGCTGGGTCAGGCCAAGGGTCCAGCGGCCAACCAGCTGCCCAGGGGATGCCACAAGCAGGACATGAGTGCAACAGCACCCTCCCGCCCATGTTCCCCGGCAACTCGTGCACATAGGCATCTTGCCTCTGACCCTGGAGGTAGCACAAAGCCAATCAGGACTAGTAGCAGGGGGGGGCTGGTGACTCCTCTGTCAGTGGGGCTCCTCATCCATTGCAGCTTTTATTCTGAGCTTTATAGGAGTGATCCATGGTGCTCGCTCCATGGTGGCGAACCTATTTTGGGGGTGGAGTACAGCACCATGAATAGCTCCTATAAAGCTCAAAATAAAACCTGCAATGGACTAGAAGCCCCACCGACACCGGAGTCAGTCACCAGCCGCCACTGATCTCAAGTGCAGCATCTGTACCTAAGAAAATGTGCATGGGGGGGGGGGTGTCAGATCCAGAGGAACATAAGAAGCTGCCTTATACCAGATCAGACTCTGCCACGCTAGTATTGTCTAATCTAGGGGGGTTGAACCTCTTTCACCCCAAAGGCTGAATTCAGTTTTGGAGAAGCTCTCAGGAGGCTGCATTCTAGTGGTGGACGGGGAGGAAAGCTGAAGGGGGCAGGGCAGGGCCAAAACCCCCAGAACTAAACCCCCCCCCCCCCATGCAGCACGTCTTAGCCTGAAGCTCCACTGAGCCTGAGGCCAGGGCTCTCCAACCTTGGGTCCCCAGATGTTGCTGGACTACAGCTCCCAGAATCCATTGCCATTAGCCCTGCTGGCTGGGTATGCTGGGAGCTGCAGGCCAGCAACATCTGGGGACCCAAAGTTGGAGAGCCCTGCCTGAGGCGAAGCATTTCAATCTTTCAGAATGTGGTGGGGTGGACTGGTGCAGATGCTGGAAAATACCAATTGGGAATTGGGGGGAACGGTTGGGACCCTGGGGGTGGGATTGGGCCCATGGACCCGAGGTTCAGCATCCTTGCATTTACTCTGACTGGCAGTGATGCTTCAGGGTCCCAGGTGAAGTTCTTACCCATCACTGTAACTGAGGATTGAAACTGGGACCGTATGCATTGAAAGCACCATTTTTCCCACTGAGCTACGGACTGTCCAAATTATCGCAGGGGAATCCAAGAGAAGAGGCCCCAGGGAGGGCACCCACCTGTTGCTGCCACTTTTCAAATTCCTCTCGGATGTCCCCCAGTGCATCGGCCACCATGCGCATGATGCAGGCACCAAGGAACACGCCGGCAGCAAAGCAGCCTATAAAACTGAGGATGCGCCGATGCTTCCCTAAAAGGGGTGCCGGAAGACAGGTGAAGAGGGAAAGAGATTATTCCAGATATAGGGCTACTCTAAAGGAGACAAGACCACCTGTCCCTGCCCTAAAGGAGAATTTAGACTAGCATGTCTAGCACTGAATGACCACCAAGATCAAGAGAGAACCTGGAAATGTGGGAGCGCTCCCTTGGTTCCAGCACCATGGACAGAGCTTTTGCCCAAGGTATTTTACAGGAAGGGTGAGAATTTTGTGTCTGTTCGTTTTTGTTAAGAATTTGCCAAAGTTCTCAGCCTTCTCTTAATTTGGTTGATAACAAAGGAGAATCACGGAAATATGAGTATATCAAAGAAAGTGTGAAAACACCACCGTGATAGAACTTTCTTTTATCTATTTTTTTTTAAAAAATTAACTTTTTAACAATACATGTTCAATCATTATATTAAAACTTTCTTTTTCTATTTTTGGAATTTTTAACATTTTTTTACAACACATATTGATTTAATATTTATATAAACTTTAAAAACTTTTCAATAATCAAACTTTACAAACTGTTCACTAATCATGCTGTAACACAGAGTATACAGCATGTATAATTATATCCAATGGTAATCACCCCCTTATCTTTCAGGGGTTTAGCATCCACCAAACTTGCTGTATTTTTATAGAGTTAATGAAAACCTTCCTTTGTTTTTTCTTTGTCTTCATGGAGTTGCTGCAGCCTTTACTCTTATTTTTTGAGATGGCCTTCAAGTGAGCCTTCCTCTCCGTTTTTTCTTTTTGAGTGGCTTAAAGCATTATTTCTCCTTGGAATGGTTTCCAGAAGCCTGATATTCTCCATATCCTCACTTGTTTTTTTCCCAACAAGAAACCGGTTTGGACTTCTTGTTTCGTGCAATATTTGCCTTTCTCAAGGGTTTCAAGGATAGTCACGGGCTTATATCAGTTTCATTACCCTCTATAATACAAAAACATTTGTTGTGTTGCCAAACATATTTCCAAAACAGTCAACCACCATAAATCCCAACATTTTCACTTACGTTCTCATTTTTGTGGGTTGTTATTCCATTTACATCCTCTAGTGGCCATACTGTTGCATGCATGTATATACTCTATGGACAGCTGTAAATCATTCCAGCAGAACCAATTGATACTCCCTCTGGGTTATTACAATTAATTAAGTATTATTAGGAGTTACCCTGCACTATACTCAACGATATTCATGAGGATTTACCCACCCTTGATTTCTCATATATTTCTTGGTTACCCTAAATTTAACATGTACTGGGTGGTTTCAAGTCCTCAATCCTTCCACAATCACACAGCTTTTATATTGAATAAAGGGCAATGCATACAAACCCGTTAAACAGAAAAAAACTACAATAAATATCCCCCTTAATACAATCTGCATCTTGATATTTATAATTTACATTTTAATTTTCCAACTCTGGAGGTATATTTACTATTAAATCAAATGGTTTGTAAGTAGTGATGCATATAATCCTATGTGCCCATTAATACTGAGTGAGTGATAATGCATGTAACCCCATTATTCAAAAATTACAAAAAAATGTTAAAAATTCCAAAAATAGAAAAAGAAAGTTTAAATATAATGATTGAACATGTATTGTTAAAAAGTTAAAATTTTTTTTAAAAATAGATAAAAGAAAGTTCTATCACGGTGGTGTTTTCACACTTTCTTTGATATTCTCTTAATTTGGGACATAAAGAATTTGAGAGTTAAAACATCTGAATGTGACAGAAACCAAAATGGACAGATTCATTCATCCAGGTCCAGGTCTTTGAGTGCTTTATCCTGAGAAGTCTGGGTTTCAATCCCTGTGCATTTAATTATGTGAGTGCTAAATTAGCATTGCCACCTGTTTTTTCTCCTGACAGGCTCCTCCTCTCTTTAACAGGTACATGGCAAGCAGGCGCATCCTGGTCCTCTCCGTGCTGGGGATAGCTGTAGCCACTGAATGTTCAGGTCCCGGAAGCCCTGTTCACTCCTGCACCATCACGTAAAGCACTTCCTCCTTTACCTTAAGAATGAAGTGGGGTGGGGTGGGGGGAACCTGTTGATGAAGGCTTACCAGCATTACCTCATCGGAAGCATCTTTTTCTTTTTCAAAATAAAAATTGTGTCTTGAACATCCAGCCTGAGCCAGAGCTTGCGGTAACATCAAGTTTTCATAGATTTCATAGATCATAGAGTTAGAAGGAGCCTACAAGGCTATCGAGTCCAAGCCCCTGCTCAATGCAGGAAACTAGAGGAGGGGTCTCCCATCCAAGTAACAACCAGGCCTGACCCTGCTTAGCTTTCCACGCTCAGACAAGCTGAGCCAGCTTGGCTGATGCAAGGCAAGGCCTTGCATTAGTGGCCCTTTGTCAATAGGGCAGAGGTATGGGAAAGTTGAAGAATTTTACAAGCGGCTTAATGATACTGTTTGAAAGGAGGGGTGGATTTGGAGCATAGCTCCAAGGTTTCGGCAATAAATCTAACATACCTAAAGCAGAACGAGGAAGCATTCGCTAGCCTTTACTGAAAGCAATTTTAATAATAAGACATCACTCTGGATTAAATAGTTCCAGAGGACCTCACAACCCCTCCTCTGTCTGATTAATTGACTTTGCGTTCACCAGAGGTGAAATCTGCTAGTAGAGGTGCTGTCAGGCCAGGACTTGGGGACAGAAGACCAGGGCCCCAATCAGCAGAATGACCAGGTGGCCCCCCAAACACAGCAGGGCTAGGCAGGCCTGTAGCCAGGGACTGGCTAAGAGGGGACTTCCCCCTAAATTTTCTGGGCACCCCTAAATTTACAAACAAATGAAAGGAAGACCTTATTTTTGTGTGTGTACTGCTCTTCATCTCTTTAACAGGCACATGGCGAGCAGGCGTGATCCTCTCCATGCTGGGGATAGCTGTAGCTACTGAATTTCGGTGGTGCAGAAGGAGGAGCATTCCATTTCAATTCTTTTTCACTAAGAAATTACTACTTCTACTACTACTAATAGCAAAGTTCCATATATTCAAAAGAGAAAGAACTTGGGATTTTAAAAATTCAAATTCTGAATGAAGTGAAACTGACAGATTTGCTGACCCCCACCCCATATATATATATATATATATATATAATGAAATAAATTCACATATTCAGGTCCACGAAGCCCTGTTCACTCCTTCTCCACACACAGGTTCTGAGTCTGGAGAGGGGAAAAGAGGGGCTGCAGTGCTGGTTTTCCCCAGCTGCTTGCAGCTCCCCAAATTAGCTTTGGACGGTTGGGGGGACCCACGAGAGCAGATTTAGGGGGTGCACTGGGTGGGGGCAGCAGGTGGGGGGAGAGCAAGGGACGGTCCGCTTGTACAACATCAGATTCTAGATGGAAGTCTTCCCCAACCTGGTGCCCTCCAGATGTTTGGGGCATCAACTCCCATGAGCCCCAGCAAGCATGGCCAAGGGTCCGGAATGCTGGGAGTTGGAGTCCAAAACCTTTGGAGGGCACCAGTTTTGGGAAGACTGATCTATAGGATTGCCCCACACCCTGAACATCTGCACTTTGGCACAATCATGTGCATCCCTCCCCCCAAAAACTCTGCATTGGTGAGCTGCTGCTGCTCATTCATGGACCCACACAACTGGAAACCCCTCCTTGTGTACGGCAGTCTAAGCTGCTGCTCACAGCTAGGCTTTCTGGAGGGCAGAGACAGGGGAAAGTTGAAGAAGTTTACAATCGGCTTAATGATGCTGTTTGAATAAAGGAGGGGTGGGGACCTCCAAAGTTTCGGCAATAAATCTAACATACCTAAAGCAGAACAAGGAAGCATTCGCTAGCCTTAGTGCGGCTTTTGACAGGTCCAGCACTCACAATGTTGGGCTGGACACAGGGAAGGAGAGATGATCAAGCTGTTTCTTTGTGATCTATTAAGCATTCATTTCAAGCATTTCTGTTTTCAGCACTTTTCAGATATCGGGTTTATCAACAGTTCAAAGTGCGCCTGATGAGCTGCAGCACGAAACACGCAGTGGCGTGGCTAAGTCATTTTAGTCCTTTCCGAAATGCACTGGGCATAATGAAAAAGTTTCTCACGGGCACCTGAGAATAGCTTCTCTTCTGGGACATTTTAGACCCTGGACTTAACGGTCTTATGGGGGGGGGCTCTTTAGGTGGTCTTGTGTATTACTTCAGCTGTGAAGCACACAACTAACATTTCCCTCTCTCACCCCACAATTGCATGCTTTACATCTGCTTCTACATTCCTGATATGTCAGAATGTTTGCCAACCCTGATTTAAAAAAAAATACTCTGAGCAGGCACAGTTTTGCATTTTAAGCTCACTTGAATCATAGCATCATCATGATGACCACAGGAATAAAATGGAGTTTGCTTCTGTTTCCCTGGTGCCCCCATCACCTGCTGCTCTCTGGGTGGTCCTTTGGGCACCCTGGACTTTTGCTCCAAGGTCAGTCCTACTCACGCCACTGGCAACATGGTAAGGTAGCACACCACATGAAAAGTTAATGCTCATGCATTTACATTCATCTGTCCTCCACCCAAATTCTATTTCTAAAGTTGTGGAAACATGAAGGACAACTTAGCAACATTTTTTTTAAGGTGCCCCACCAATCACATATTTCACCAGGTGGGCCAGATTTGGACACAGGGCCCGAGGTTCTGCACCCCTGATCTAGCCCAATGCTGTCCATTTTGACTGGCCAAAGCCCTCCCAAGATCTTGCAAGAGGGTCTTTCACATCACCTGCAACCCAAATGCTTGCTTGGTATCTCCGTCAAGCTTAAAACATTAGGTGCCCGATTCCTAAAACAGTTATTTATGTCTTTATTTATTTTTTATTACATTTCCCTACCAGCCAATAGCTGGAGCTGTCTGGGCAGTTCACGACCATTAAAGCCATAATATAAAACATAATAAAGCACAATAGAAAACTTTAAAAGTACAGCGTAAAACAAATAAATAAAAGATTGACCAAAATAAAAACTAGCAGCCGGTCAAAGATAGCAACTGAAAGACAAAAATGCCAACAGAAAAGGCCCTCTTCTTAGTAGCCGCCCACCTCACTGCCTTCGACAGGCACTCCCAAAGAAGGACAGCTGAGGACGATCTTCGGGTCTGGGAAGTTATATATGGGAGGAGATAATCCTTCAGGTAACCTGGCCCAAAGCCATTTAGGACTTGCTAGGCTATCTCTGTCTAGCTAAGGACGTAGTTGGTATATCAGCCTGATCCATGGTGCTCCATGCCACCAAGTCCACCTGTGCCTCTAGTGCAGGGCTCTCCAACCTTGGGTCCCCAGATGTTGCTGAACTACAGCTCCCAGAATCCCTTGCCATTAGTCATACCTGGCTGGGTATACTGGGAGCTGTAGGGCAGCAACATCTGGGGGCCCAAGGTTGGAGAGCCCTACTCCAGTGATAATGATGGATCCAAAAACACCCACAAACTACAAACCTGATCCTTCAGGGGGAGTGCAACCACCTCCAGAACAGTTTAAACGTAACTTACCCCAGCAGACGAACCACCAACTGAGAGTACCTCCATCTTGTCTGGATTGAGTCTCAGTTTATTGAACCCATCCAGTCCATTACCATGTTCAGGCACTGATTTGGAACAGCTACTGCCTCACCTGGATTTGATGAAAAGGACAGAGCTGGGTGTCATCGGCCCACACCTCTGGATAACCTCCCCATTGGTTTCATGTAGATGGTGAACAGCATGGGTGATAGAAAAGAGCCCTGTGGAACGCCATAGCAGAGCGGCCATGGCACAGAGCAATAATCCCCCCAGTACCACCTTCTGGAACCAGCCCGAAGCAGGAGCAGAGCCATTGCAACACAGTGCCTCCAACGCCCACCCAAGACACCTATCCAGAAGGATGCCATGGTTGATGCTGTCAAAAGCTGCTGATGTCCAATCAACAGGGTCACAGTCCAGCAACCACCCACTCAAGCACCTTGCCCAGGAAGGGGATGTTGGCTACTGTCCTACAGCTATGATCATAATCTGGGTCCAGGTTATTTTTTTTCAGGAGAGGCTTAATTACTGCCTCTTTGAAAGAGACCTGTACCACCCCCTCTCTCAAGGAGAAACTCACAACCTCCTAGACCCAGCCGCATATTCCCTCCCTGTTAGATGTAACAAGCCATGAAGGGCAGAGGTCAAGCACACAGGAAGCCACCAGGACTTGGCCAAGCACCTTGTCCACATCCTCTCGGCCTCAACAGCTGAAACTCATCCAATAAAACTGAACCAGACTGTGCTCTGGCTGACTCTGGTGTCGAGGTTGGGACAGATTTGAGAGACTTTTATTTTGATAATGCTACACAAGCTTGTCACAGCGCGAAACCAAAAGTTCCACCATCTCCCTCCCTGGCCCGCAGTGCAGCAGGCCACGAACCACTCAGAAAAGCTCCACTGGGTGACAGATGCAGAAGGTGGTGGAAAAGAACTCCCTTTGGGCCACCATCACTGGCACAGAGCAGGCTCAGCAATGAGCTCTAACCTGTGTTCAGTTGGACTCAGCACAAGTCTTTCCCCACCTGCATGTCAGCCGTCTTCCAGGCATGTACGCATTCGGCTCGCACAGGCGTAGCGGGCCAAAATCGGCCCCGCTCACGTCCACGCGGGGCTCGCGCGGGCTTACCTGGCTCTTCCTGGCGCAGCGGAAGTGACGCGACGGGACCAGCAAGCCAGTCGTGGCCAGCTCGAGCTGCGCGGAGATCGCTGTGGAGAGTCGAGGCGGCGGAGAACGACAAGAGATGCCTTGATCCCCAACCAAGATCCACAATGTGCGGGCTTACCTGGCTCCAGCGGCAGCTCGCCTCTCTGCGGCTAGCCGCCCGCACCACCCACACTGGTCCCATCGCGTCACTTTCGGCGACCAACCAGGAAGTTACATCCTTTGTGATCCCTTACCACTTAAGTCAGATAATTATAGTCATTGCTGCTTCATTTCCTCCTAAATCTATCAATTTATGCTCCCACAGCCCATCATTACCAGAAACATTTGAGCTTCATGGGCATAAGAGTCTTCCAATCACCCATTTCCATAATGCCACCTTCCCTTCTTTATTTGGTAAACACTATTTTTTACCAAGCTGTGTCTTTTCTGTTTCTGGTTGGGCTTATTAGGACTGGTAGACTGATCCATAGGCTAGGGGGTAGGTATACTAACCAAGCCATCCCCCCCCCCTGCATGTATTTTGGGGGGTGGGGGATCTGTAAAGATGAAGTTCATCTTGTTTTAGACTTTAACTATTTCAGTCAATTTCTCCACTTGAGTAATAAATATTCCCTGGCTAGTAAGGGGTTAAAGGCCAGCTTAGACCCTTGTTCGTTTTTATCCATTCCTATACAAAAGTTGCATATCCATGTGACCGAGGACAGGCAGCAACAGTGAAGCTCTGCCACTGAGCTTTAGCCCTCCTCTTCCTCCAGAGGCAACAAAGAGATCCGGAGGGCTCCCTTCATCCTGGTGTATTAGCATACCAGCAACCAGCAGCCCTGAGAAGATTTAGTTTTTCCAGAGCTACATGTCCCGGCAAAATTACAGGCGTCAGGGTGGGAGGTGGCCTCCAGGTCTCCCGCTGCTGCCCATTACCAGGCCAGGAAAATGGAAAATGAAGGGAACGGCAGAATCAGCAGTTGGGGACTCACGGGCCAGCCATGTGGAAATCCCACTGCATTCCCTGATGTCATCAGGAGCGCAACAAACACTGATTTTTCACAATTGGGCTCGTAAAAGGGGAGGGAAACCACTTTCCAAATTCATCGAAAAGGTTGGTTCAAGCTCAGGGGAGTTTGCATGTTACTACAGCAAAACAGGTCCCGGGCATAACATTCTATATTACCGTAAAGCAAGAATTCGAATGCTGTGCTTACGCTCCTCCTCTAGTAAGCTCAGAACAGCTTCCATGATGTTCTCCGTGAACTCTATGACCAGATCATGGTCCAACTTGCACCAGCTTAGCAGCAGATGCTGCAGCGGCCACTCACTCTGCAAGGAAAGTCGAGTTCCACTGACTTCAGCAGGCCTTAAGAAGTCCAGCCGGTACTGGCAGCCCAACCCTTGTAACAGAAGCTCTGCCCGGAGCTCGCATCACAACCTTCTCCCCATCAAGCAGAACTGGAATCCTGTTCAGATTTGGAAGCGGGACCTCAAATGCCTCCCTGCTGGCACACAAGTACAGGTGCTGGAAAGAGTGCCCCAGCCTGGATTCTTCAAGCTCAGGAACGGAGAACCTTTTTCAGCCCAAGGCCCAAATTCCATTTCGGAGAAGATCTCGAGGGCTGGATACCAGTGGTGGGAAGGGCCTAAAGTGCCATCATATTTTAGCATAAAGATCTTACTGCCGGGAACTAAGCCAGGGGAGAGCAACTTGTGGCCCTTCAGATGTTTTGCCCTACAACTCCCACGATCCCTTACCACTGGCCATGCTGGCTAGGGCGGATGGACGTTATAGGCCACAAACGCCTGCAGGGCCACAAGCCGCTCGTCTTGGAACAAAGTCTTGGCAGAGGCATCCCAACCTTTCAGAATGGGGAGGGGGGACTGCACAAGTCAGGAAACCACCAAACAACCGCTGGCCATGAAAAAGATGGCAGGGGCCAGGGCCACCTGGGGTATGTGATGATGATGAGCCGAGCCGGGGTTCACCGTACAGAGCTGGCTTTCCCTGGCTTCCATCTTGGAGAAAGGTTGGCGGCTCTTCCTAGCAACCTTACTTCTGTCCAAACGCTGTGGCAATAGTGCTCAGGCCCACAGTCTTGCACATGAGGAGCATATTAGGACACATTCTCCAAGCTACCTGTACCGTAGGGAGCACTTGATCCAAATCAGAAAGAAAGTGTTGCAACCTTCCTGCCAGGAGAGGTGGTCGGGTCTCTCAGTTGTGTGTGTGGGGGGACGACAACCTTGAATTATAATCAACAGATGCAGAAGAATTAACAGCTCCCAATGTGGCAGAAGAATGCAACTCGCCTGCGGGGCTTCAGAACACTTTGCATTGCAGCGTCCAGGCCAAGGGCACTTGGCAGATGACAACAAGTGGAGGCAGAGAGGTGCGCAGCTCGCCAGGAGGCTCGGGAAGCCGACCCTGGGAAACTCTTTGAGTTTCTCACCCCCCTCACACATCTCTAGATCACTCTTTCTCAGCCTCACCTACCTCACAAAGTTGCTGTGAGATTTGTGAGGCACCATGTACGCTACCATCAACTGTTTAGAGAATGGGTGGGATATATATGTTTGTGTGGATCTGTGGGCAGCCACTACATGCCTGTGGTCAGATATTATCACATGCTGGCTCCTCGTATTGTCACCGTAGGGAACACTGCCAAGAGCCCCTCAACCGCCTCCCCCCCCTTATTGCTTGCTGGCTCCTCCCTCTCACCCAGAGGGGCTGAGCAAACTAATAAAGGTAGCAGCGAGAGGGAGGGGCAGGAGATGCCATCAATGCCTCCTTGTTCACTGGCTCTCTATGCTGGTTTCTCTTCAGATCCTATAAATCTTTCGCCTTTTAATTCCTCTTTTTTGTGGCTGGGGGTGGGTGGGTGGGCGGGCGTGGTCAGCTTCTTCTCGCCCTCATTGGCCCCTCCCCCCATAGCTGGCGAAGCAGTTCTATATAACCAGGTCCTTTGCATAGAGTGGTACAACTCCCAGAAGGACTTGCAAATTCCTTTGAATCCTTCTCCTTGTCAAGACCACATCTGGGTGAGTGAAGAAAATGGAAAATTCTGTGGCAGGCTCTGCCTTTGTTACACTTCTGGTCTGAATGTAGATCAAGGGTGGTCAGCCTGCGGCCCTAGAGGCCAGCCGTATGGTCTGCTGCAAGTGCCCTCCACTTTATTCCCCTCCTGCATGCGCTGCCATTTCTTGTGTGGAAACAAAATTGGGCTCCTGCTAGCTCATCAATCAGCTGTTTCGTGAGCTGGCAGGAGCCCAGTTCAGCTGGGAAATGGGTGTGCAAGGAGGACTCTGCTTATGCACCTGTTTCCCAGCAGAGCCAATGCTGCTGGGAAATGGGTGTGTTGGGATGTCTCCTTCTCTCTTTGTCTCTCTTTGTCTCTCTCTGTGTGTGTCCTTTCTCTCTGGCTCCTCGTTTTTCTCTTTCTCCATCGCAAGCAATTTCTCCATTCATTTGCATGGGGTGAGTAGCAGATTTCTTGCTGGAAATTGGCTGGAGAGATGGGGGAGAAGCCCACCCCCTGCAAAAGGCTCTGTTCCCCCAGCAGACCTCGACAGGGTGTGGGTTTCTCCCCTACCAGCCATTTTGGGGGCAGCGAGGTGTCCCCTCCCCTGTTCAAGTGAATGGATACGTTCCCCCTTGATCTGAATACAGAAGGGGAAAGCCCTGCTGCCGAAAATTGACTGGATGGGGAGAGAAGAGCCCCGGCCCCGCCATGCCAGCCGGGAATTATGGGAGCTGCAGTCCAGCTCATCTGGAGGGAGTGTTCCAGGTAGGCAAAGGGTTCCTTAGAGCAAGTAAACTCACTCTGTTCATCCATAGTTCCTGAGGGATTCATTCCCCAAACTTGAAAGTAGGTTAAGATGTGTGTTTGGAAAGCCTTCCTGAGCAATCATGGTAATGCTGCAGCAAAATACACAGAGAGGCCAGTGGAAAAGTTGGCAACCATAGTTCAATATTGAGGGCAAATCTAGACTGGACTGGAGCAAAACTCAAAACTCTGAGGAAGGGCATGACTCAGTTGCAGAGCATGCGCTGGGCATGTACAAGCTGCTGCCACTCAGTGTAGAATGGAAGACCGGACTGGGCCAAAGGGATCCTATAGTCCAGGGGTCCTCAAACTACGGCCCACAGCCTGGCAGCCGCCCTGTGTCTCCTGTGGGGGGGGGCGGAAGGGGAGGAGTGGCGGCTGAGCCATTCTTGCTGTAGAATCAGAGCCGCCCCCTACGAATCTGCTTTGCTTGTTGCCCCTCTCCACCCATTCCTGGAAAATGGGTTGCACCTCTCGCTGTAGAACTTGCACACACACCCTGAATCTGCTTTGCATTGTTGTCGTCCCCGTGAATCTGCACCCCCTCACTAGAACTTGCACCCCCCTATGAATCTGCTTTGCATTTCCCCCACCCCGAATCTGCACCCCTAACTGTAGAACTTGCACCCCCTCATAATCTGCTTTGCATATTCCCCCTTCTGAATTTGCACCCCCTAACTAGAATTGCACCCCTCTGAATCTGCTTTGCATATTCCCCCTATGTGAATCTGCACCCCTAACTAGAACTTGCACCTCTCTCTGACTCCGTTTTCCATATTTTCCTCCTCTGAATCTGCACCCCCTGACTAGAACTTGCACCCCCCCTCTGAATCTGCTTTGCATTGCCCCCCCAGTGAATTGGCACCCCCTAACTAGAACTTGCACCCCCCCTCCGAATCTGCTTCGCATTTCCCCCCTGTGAATTGGCACCCCCTAACTAGAACTTGCACCCCCCTTTGAATCTGCTTTGAATTTTTCCCTACCCCGAATCTGCACCCCCTAACTGTAGAACTTGCACCCCCTCTTAATCTGATTTGCAAGTCCCCCTTCTGAATCTGCACCCCCAACTAGAATTGCACCCCCTCTGAATCTGCTTTGCATATTCCCCCCATGTGAATCTGCACCCCCTAACTAGAACTTGCACCTCTCTCTGACTCCGTTTTCCATATATTCCTCCTCTGAATCTGCACCCCCTGACTAGAACTTGCAGCACCCCTCTGAATCTGCTTCGCATTTCCCCCCCTGTGAATTGGCACCCCCTAACTAGAACTTGCACCCCCCCTCGAATCTGCTTCGCATTTCCCCCCTTGTGAATTGGCACCCCCTAACTAGAACTTGCACCCCCTTTGAATCTCCTTTGAATTTTCTCCCACCCCGAATCTGCACCCCCTAACTGTAGAACTTGCACCCCCTCTTAATATGCTTTGCATATCCCCCTTCTGAATCTGCGCCCCCTAACTAGAATTGCACCCCCTCTGAATCTGCTTCGCATTTCCCCCCCTGTGAATTGGCACCCCCTAACTAGAACTTGCACCCGCTTTCAATCTGCTTTGAATTTCCCCCCACCCCGAATCTGCACCCCCTAACTGTAGAACTTGCACCCCCTCTTAATCTGCTTTGCATATCCCACTTCTGAATCTGCACCCCCTAACTAGAATTGCACCCCCCCTCTGAATATGCTTTGCATTTCCCCCCCTCTGAATCCGCACCCCCTGCTGCAGACGTTGGCACCCCCATACACAGAATCTGCTTTGCCTTTAGTTTCTCTCGCACCCGCTCTCCTGGAAAAAAATAATTTGCACCCCTTCTGTTTGGCTTATTTCCCCCTCCCATTTCGTTGCACCTCCTTGCAGTAGAATCAAACACCTCCCTCGGAATCTGCATTGCCTATCAGGCAGCTATATGGTTACAGCTCCCCCAAGGCAGGTTGCTTGAAGGTGGCTCGGTGGGGGGCGGCGAATGGTTGAAGCACAAACACTGGGCCTGTTGGGGCAACTGGAAAGCTCTCATTTGGGTTGGGGAGAGAGTTATGGGGGCATAGAGGGGTGGGAGGCATCTCACTCCCAAGGCGGCTTACATAATCCTCATCCTCCTCCATTTTATCCTCAACAACCTTGTGAGGTAGGTCAGGCTGGGAGACAGTGACTGGGTTTCGCATAGTTACTCTCTCCGGCACGGCTTGCCATGTCGTGTGGACCTGGTGAGACTGGCTTGTTGCCATGGCTAACAAGCCACCCCAGAACCCTATAACAGCCCATGGATTTTGGGTGACTTGTTAACCAAGGCAACAAGCCACTCTCAATGGGTCTGCATGATACAGCAAGCTGTGCTGGGAAGGGTGATTGTGCAAGTCCCCCTGGCATGCAGTCGGCACGTGCACTGGCAGAAATAAGCCATCGTGGCTTATTTCCCCTGACACGGTCATGCAAACCCAGTCAGACTCAGGAGCAACCATCTTTGGCAGCACCTATGTCTGTGAGCAGACTTTTCCCCGAATGAAACATCTGAAATCTCCAACCAGATCCAGACTAACTGATGCACACTTGCATCACTTGTTACGACTAGCAGTGACAAATATGGAACCGGACACTGAGCATCTCATTAGCCAAAAGCAGGCCCATACTTCCCATTGAAATACTAATAAGCTTATGTTGATTGAAATTGTTCTTCATTTTAAATATTGTATTGTTTTTTCCTGTTTTTTGGCACTACAAATAAGAGATGTGCAGTGTGCAAATCAAGCCTTTCCATACCTTTTTAAAATTTAATGTATTTCAATTTTAGACAGCAAATTAATTTATAATTAATTTATAATAACTTTCCATTTAATCAAGTTAAAAAAAAGGACCCAGGTCCTTTTTTTTTACTTGATCCATTCGTTCATTTTTTTTCTTCAAAGTATAGTCCGGCCCCCCAACAGTTTATTAGTGAATTCACGGATTGCATCTGAGCACAGTCAGGTATGCCAACAAGAACACAAGGGTGACACTTCCATTTATACTGAATAATATCATGTAGAGGTCAGGTGACAATTGAGTCAGTACAGGAACCTGAGAGACAATTCAAAAGGAGACATTTAAACAAAAACAAAAGATCAGGTATTGCCCATCTTCCATCCATCATGCTAATCAGTAGTCTTTCCCAAGGTGATAATCCCAAAGTGATACTGGCTCACAGTACTTTTAGCATAAGCAGGAAAGAGGGTTAGGCAAATCAATAGATGGGTGATTTGCCCTCAGGGTTGTTCTACAGAAGGTCAAGGAAAGGGTCTGACTCTGACATGTCAGGACATGTTTCTGTAAGGTAGAAGGAAAGGTCTGACTTTCAGGCCTTTCTGTTTAAACTAAAGCCTGGACAAATTTTACTTCTACATCCCTCATTATGAGATATTCTGTTGTTTCTCCACGCAAGATTCTAAAAGCTTTTCTTTAAAATGTGAAGGCTGCTCAGGTAGCCGAACTGGTTGCCCTCACTAGAGCTTATATCCTCACCACAGGACAGCAAGTTGTCATTTATACTAATTCACAAAATGCTATCAGTGTCTGTCATGTTACAGGTGTGATTTAGACACAAGGAAGATTCCTCACTGCATCAAGATCCTCCATTGCCCATAGTCATCATATTTATTATGCTTTAGCAGATGCTATTCAATTGCCACATGCCATATGTGTGTCTTATTGTCTTGCCCATACAGGCAATATTGATTTTGTTTCCACAAAAAATTCCAAAGCAACTGCTAATAGCCCACCAGCTCCTTTTGTGCTTCAAGGGGTTATGATGTGTGTGATTCCTGCAGCCTCAAAAACTTGCAAGATACTGCCACACGGGCGGAGAAAAAGTGAAGGAAAGTGAGAGAAAGCAACAGATGCTTTGCTGTTTATGCTGCCCCCGACAACTGCCCTTGTGCACCACGCACATTCACAAAACAACTTTGCTCACTCCGTCAGCCACATCAGCAAAAGAGAGATTGCAACACAAATCTTAAGAATGTAATATGCTCCAAATATTAATCAAGGAAAACTAAAAATTGTGTTACTTGCAAAAAGTTAAATGTGACTAATGCACGCACTAAAATTATACAAAGTGCAACTCCATTGCCAAAAGGCTTATTTCAAAGCCTGCAAACTTAATTTCATTGAAATGCCACCCAGTGAAATATTTTATTACTGTCTAGTAATTATGTGTTGATTTAGTAAATGAATTGAATGTTTTCCCACTAAGGGGTGTGATGCACTCATGATTAGAAAAATTACTCCAAGAATTTATTCCCAGGTATGGTATATTCCTAACTTTTAAACAGTAACAAAAGAATACATTTGAAAAACACTCCAAACAAAAACATAAATTAACACCATATGAAATTTGCTTTAGAAAGCCAATGGCAAGTTGACATTTCAACTCTAAAAATCCCATCCTTACTGAGTGAATGTTTTAACTCCTGATATGATTATGTATTGTCTCTTCTTGTGTTGCCAGTATGTTTCATTCACAGATGAAAGAAGCCCTGCTTGTACCTACTAATATTCCTTGCAATGATATCCAGCCTGATGACTAAGTATATGTCAAAGTCTACAAGAAAAAGAATTTCCTTTCACCCTTGTAAAAAAAAGACCATCATTTCAAGAGATTTTAGTGACCCATATAGTAGTAAAGATCCGAGAGAGAAGTGCCTAGATTCACGTGATTTACACAAAAAAAGCAGATCAAATTCCTAAAAAGCCAATCCCAAAGCCTAAATCCAGACCTAGTACAAAGGGGTGTGTGCCAAGAGCTCAACAACAGGCAAACCCCTCTTCTTCGCCAGTCAAGTTGAACCCCAAAGCAAGAGAGATCCATCCTACAGAGAAGTGGTCGGTGACAGCAGTCAGACAAGCTGACTGCTCACAATAAAAAGAGATCCCCAGTTAACAAATCAACCGGCTTCCTGATCAGGCGGACTTGTGTAAGCTTCGTGATGCAGTCGAAAAAGACTGAACAATTTCCCCTTCCATAAGTTTTATAGTATACACAACAACAAAATGCATTCTCCCTGACTTTTTCCATGCATGCTTAAATACCTAGTTCATCCAGAATAAGAAACTACCAGTTTATTTCTGAGCTTGAAAAACAAATTGAGATCTAGTTCCCCAAGTAAAGAGATGCCAATAGCCTCAAAGAAATCTACAAACTTTCTTCAGCTTACAAGAAACTGCCATGAAAAACAAAACGCCCTAGACTACTACTTAGCTGTGGGGGGGAAAAGAGTCTGTGCATCAATTAAACAAGTATGTTTTTATCCTCGATGCAGACCTAAAACACTCATAACATGCCAGCAATGACTCAGTCTAATAAGACTGATTTCCGAGGGTCACTGGATAGTAAAAACAAACTGCTGTATAGATTAATTATGTTGAAGTTATTTCTCCTCAGTATAAGTCTGTATCATTGTTTGCTGTGTCATTGTGTCCCCATTTAAAATCAAGCACTAATGAATTATTTGTCCATCATAAAATAAGAAAAAAAGCAGATTGTGTAAGATACTGTAAGACTTATAACTGTAATATTGTTAATAATCATTTTACTTATGTCTAGCTGCCAATATTATTAAACTGCTCTGTGAAAACTCAAGAGTTTAGAAAAAATAGCGCAAAGAAATAAAATATGCCAAAAGAGTACACTTGATAATAGTGGGTAAAGTGGTGAAGAAAACAAATGGTCCTAGTCCCCAGGACTATGAAAGTGGGGAATGATGTAGAAATTTTAGAGAAAGTAGCCACCTTTTTCTGCTCTCACCCCTGTAGAGTGAAAGATGTGGAGTGAAAGTATGTGAAAGATTGTTGAAAGTAAGATAAAAATTCTAAGTCAGAATGTCTGTAGAGCAAAAGTCAACATAACAAATGTTTATGTAAACATACCATTCAAAAGCACTCCCTTATTTTTTTTTTAAAAAAAGTCATGCGTTGTTCTTGTGCTGACAACATATTATCTCATACTGTCCTTTTGTGTGTGTGTATATATGACCAGATACCCCACATAAGGTTACTGGTTTCTTCCAATAACAGATTCCTTCTTTGCTTCCCCCCCCCCCCATAAAACCTCAGAGCTGCATTTTTGAGTTTATACTTTCCTTGTATCTGTGCCAAGAATTTACCTCTGATCAGACTAACAATAAAGTACTTAGTTTACTAAAGGCAAAGTAGTTTATCTTTCCAGTAAACCTCCAAATCGAACTAAGAAAAATACCCCAACAGTATTTAAAATATTTCTACGCGGCTTACAACAATACAGTTCATATAATAAAAATTGGTACAGTAATTAAAGAGGAACATTATAAAATCAACAAATACCAGCGTAATACAAAACCTACAACAGAGGGCTTTTCTAGAAATGAAAAAGTTTTTATTTTATACACATAATTCCCAGCTTATGGTTGTTTACAGGTGCGTTAAACAACAGTGTCGCCATCCAGTTTCACTTCTGGTTTTAAAAGCAATTTTGCAGGGGTGGGTGGTAGAGTCAGAAAAATCCAGTATTATTTGTGTAAGTAAACTAAAGTGCTAGTCCCCACCACTGTAACTATGTTATTCCACTATACCACAGCACCACCTAGAGCTTAAGTAGTAGAAAAGCAGGAAAGGAGAAGAGAATAATCCATGCAGAGCTGCCATCTTAATTCTGCGATTTTTATTTATTTATTTATTTATTATATTTATACCCCGCCTTTTTTCCTGCAAGGAACTCAAGGCAGCTTACATAATCCTCCTCCTCCTCCTCCTCCTCCTCCTCCTCCTCCTCCTCCTCCTCCTCCTCCATTTTATCCTCACAACAACCCTGTGAGGTAGGTTAGGCTGAGAGTCAGTGACTGGCCCAAAGTCACCCAGTGAGTTTGTGTTTCATTCTAGCAATGAAACTAGAAATAGAAAAAGGGCCTCACACAACCTTGTCTAGAAAAGCTCAAAATTGCAGCTACAACCAATTTATACATCCTCTCCACTTTTTCCAGGAGTCTCTTGCATGGCAGGGATGATGCCTTTCAAGGGATCCAGCTTTGTTCTGCTTGCACTCCTGGTGGTTGGGGTTGTGTTCCTGCAAGGAGCCCATGCCCCTGGTTATGCGACATTCCTAAGGGAACACTACAATAATCCGAGGACCAACGCCGGAAACCACTACTGTGATACCATGATGGAAAGACGTGGGATGACCAAACCGCAGTACAAGGAGAAGAACTCCTTCATCCATGCCTCCGAGGAGGAAATCCTAGGTGTGTGTGTTTCCGATGGGGAGCCCTATGGCACTGGGTTGCGACGTAGCAATAGTCAGTTCTCAGTTACCACCTGCATATACCATGGGGGTTCAACCCTCCCACCTTCGAATTACCTCGAGAACAGATCAGAAAGTTACATTGTTGTTCGTTGTGCAGGAAGTTTTCCTGTTTACTTTGATGAAAGTCAGATTTAACCTCAATTAAAAAGCAACAATCAAAATGTCTAACATGCTAATGATTATGCCATCTCCTGCTGCTCCTCCACTGAAAATTTCGCTTTGACTCATAATAATGTCGCTCATCTCGTCTAACTCTGACTTACTGCCATTCTTTTGCCTCCACGTTTCTCTATTACTTTTTTGCATTCATTTTGCTGTTTCCTCCTTACAGCCAAAATGGCAAAACCCTTGACACCTTTGAATGTCCTCCATTTCATTTAATTAAGCTTGCAATGCCTGCTGTGCTAGAATAAATAGCGGTTGCATAACATTTCAGTCGTCTGGCATCTCATTTCATTACTTTCTCTTGTTTTGCATTGTCCAAGGGAGGGCACGCGAGATTCAGCGTGCATGAAACGGTGTGGGGTTTTCTCTCATGTCCCCCACCCCCCATGCTTGTGGCCCCATCAGAGCTTCTGTGTGGGGATCGCCATTCCTCCCCCACTTCCAACAATTATTTTATTCCCAACTTGCTTTCCGAGCGAGGCATTGTGGGTGAGGCCTGGTGGCCCCTGCTGCTGATGGCCACAGCCTGAATAGTTCTCAGCGAGAAAAGAGGACTGCGGTAACTGCTGCCATGGTTACTTCTTTTGGTAAGAGTCCCACTCAAAGTTTTTGTTTTTAGATTTTCTCCCCTTCCCCAGATTTCCCTATTTTCTCTTTTGCCTGAACACACGCACAAACACACAGAGCCCGACTCTACATTTAACGTTATTTGAATAACTTACAAGTTCCTTCATGCCTCTTTATCGGCCTGCCCAACACGCCCAGAGCTGCTGCCCCTCTCTCATTATACTACCAGCTTTAAGTAGGGATGTATGAATTTTGTTGAATCAGTTCTGTCTGTGTTTCATGGATCATCTTCATATTTTATTCCATTGACCACTCATTCATGGAATTGGATTTCTTTTTCTTTTTTAACCCCAATTTCATTCTACTTGCACTGATTTGCATTAGTGCTAATTCATTCACATTAACCAATGCACATTAGCGCAAATTTGCATAAGGCTAATGCAAATTCGCGTAAATTCCCCCCCAAAGTGAAAAATCGCTCCACCAGTCCATGGCATCCACGTGACTCAGAAGAAGCCAGTCTACTGTGGAATCCACAGATTGGATTCATAGAATTCCAAAATCATTTGAATCTGTTGTGGATTCTCCAACATCCCTGGCTTCAACTAGTCTCTGCTCAGCAGACACTGAGTAGGTCAAAGATCTCTCTCCCAATACTCATCCTGTTGGTGGTTTGGATGTTGCCTCATATTCTCTCCCTGGTCCTCTGGTTCAGTAATGATATTATGCTCAAGGTGAGGTAGGTTGTTGTGAGGGAAGGGGAAGGGGAATAAAAAGGATCTCTAAAAGATTATCTAAAACAAACCCAAAAGTCTGCAAATAACCACTTGAGCCAAACCAGGCCTAGCTCTCACAGCTATCCTGAAATCTTGGCATACTTGCCAACGATGGAACTCCCGCAGCGTCCAGGCCCGAGGAAGAACAAAGGACCCTCCTGACCAGACTCATTTATTTATTTATTTATTTTATTAATCGCCCATCTGGCCGGCCACCCTGGGCGATGTACAATTATCTAAAAACCGGGACCCCTTTCCTGCCCAATCTCCACCAATCCCATCATCATGCTAGGCAGAACTTTCTTGTCTGATTCATGAAGGAGGGTCCCCCACCCCTTCTCAGCTGCGGGTACTTTCGTATGACGTCATCCCAATTAGCTCTGGCCTTGGAGTTACAGCTCTGCAGATAACCCACTATCTCCCAGGTGCCATTAATCTGTCCAATCCTCCCCACTCCAGCTCCAAGGACGTTGGCACATTCCAAGGAAGGGTAAGAAAACAAAGTGAAGAGAAAAGCAGAGTCAAGAAAAGGGGAGGGGGGAGGGAAGAAGAAAACCAGACAGCCCACCTTGTCCTAACCGCCGCCATGTTCCTTCTTCACAAAATGTATTGTTATTATTATCATTTATTATTATTTATTTCATTTCTATACTGCTCAATAGCCAAAGGTCTCTAGGCGGTTTACAACAATTATTAAATTTTACAATAAAATACAATATAAAAATACAAGCAATAAAAGAGCCAGTGTGGCGTAGTGGTGAGAGTGTTGGACTGGGACTCGGGAGATCTGGGTTCTAGTCCCCGTTCGGCCATGAAACTCACTGGGTGACTTTGGGCCAGTCACTGCCTCTCAGCCTAACCTACCTCACAGGGCTGTTGTGAGAATCAAATGGGGAGGGGGAGGAGGATTATGCAAGCCGCCTTGAGTTCCTTGCAGGAAAAAAGGCGGGGTATAAATGTAATAAATAAAAATAAATTTTTAAAAATTGAAAAAATTTGCACTAGACATTTTAAAACCATTTTTAAAAATTACTTAAATAGCTAAGACATGATTATAAAAAGTAGGCTGGATAAAAAAAGGTATAGAAACTTAAAAGTCAAGAAATGTATATATAAAATATAACCATAAAATATAGTAAAATAGATTAAATGTTATAATGTAATGTAAAAATTTCCAGAAATGTTTTTTGAAAAATTATATATATAAACATGTATAAGACAGAAACAATTAGACCTGTAAAATACAATAAATCCTTAAGGGCTGAAGATGATAATAATGTCCTTTCAGACTTGAGGACCTCTATCTCTAGATGGAGTATTATTAGTGCCAAAGTTTTTTTGTTTGGTGCTTCCAGAGAAATGTCCTCACAGCATGTAAGCTTTCTTTATTATTATTATCATCTTCAGCCCTAAAGCCCATCTTCAGCCCTAAAGACGTTGCATTTTACAGGTCTAATTGTTTCTGTCTTATACATGTTTATATTTATAATTTTTCAAAAAACATTTCTGGAAATTTTTACATTACATTATAAAATTTAATCTATTTTACTATATTTTATGGTTATATTTTATATATACATTTCTTGACTTTTAAGTTTCTATGCTTTGTTTCTGTCAGGATTTTAAACATAGTCCCTTGTTGTATGTTTCTGGATAAAAAAAGGTGACATAACCACCACCCCGTGTACTGTTTTGAGCTGTTAAATGCCTCAGCATAGAGAGCAGTCTTAACCTGGTGCCAAAAGGATAGTAAAGTTGGCACTAGGCCGGCCTCAGTGGGGAGCCTGTTCCAAAGTTGGGGGGTTACCACAGGAAAGGCCCTCCCCCTTGTTGCCACTTTCCGAGCCTCCCTCAGGGGTGGCAGTCGGAGGAAGGCCCCAGATGCTGAGCATAGTGTCTGGGTAGATTGCGGTTGGGTGAGGCATTCCGTCAGGTATTGCAGTCCGAAGCTGTGTAGGGCTTTATTGGTAAAAAACAAGCACCTTGAATCGGGCTTAGTAGCATATAGGCAGCCAATGCAAGCTGGCCAGAACAGCTATATGTTATATGGTGAGACCTCCTGGACCCAGTTATTAATCTGGCTGCCACATTTTCCACCAGCTGCAGCTTCCAAACATTCTTCAAGGGCAAACCGACATAGAGTGCACTGCAGTAGTCAAGTTTAGAGATTACCAGAGCATAGATTACTGATATCAGGCTATCCCTGTCCAGATAGCGGCATAGCTGGGCCACCAGCCAGAGCTGGTAGAAGGCCCTCTTTGCCACTGAGGCCACCTGACCCTCAAGTGACAATGATGGCTCAAAGAGGACCCCCAAGCTATGGACCTACTCCTTCAAGGGGAGTGCAACCCCATCCAGAACAGGTTGAAGACCCTCCATCTGGTCAGAGGAACCACCCACTTCCAGCATTTCAGTCTTGCCTGGATTGAACTTCAATTTGTTAGCCCTCATCCAGTCCATTGTCACAGTCAGACACCGGTTTAGCACATCCACAGCCTCACCTGTTGAAGATGAAAAGGAGAAATAGAGCTGCGTGTCATCAGCGTACTGATGGCAATGCACTCCAAAACTCCGGATGACCCCACTCAGAGGTTTCATGTAGATGTTGAATAGCATGAGGGATAAGACCCCTGAGGAACTCCATACTGGAGAGTCCACGGGACCGAACAATATCTCCCAAGCACCACCTTCTGGAGCTGGCCATGCAAGTAGGAGCAGAACCAGGGCCAGATTAAGATAGGGGCTATTGGAGCTGCAGCTCCAGGCCCGTACCCCAAAATAGGCCCACAATCAGGACCGGTGCAGGGCAGTTTGGCGCCCCAGGCGAAATAATATTTAGCGGGGGGCCCTCTCCAAAGCAGCCCTGCTCTGCAAAAAAAAACAAAACCCTGCGCCGCCACCACCAACCTACCTTCCCCCCGCCCTGGCGGCTGCTGCGGCTGCGGCAGCTGCCGCCGCCGCCGCCACCGCTGAGGAGGAGGAGGAAGTGACGCGACGGGACCCCCGCGCTGTTTTTTGCCGGGGAAACCATGGCAACAGGGCTGTTTAAGCCCTGTTGCCCTGGTTCCTCCCGCCAAAACAACGCGGGCGGGGCTCCGGAAGCGACACTACGCGGAGAAGGTAGGTGGCGGGGGGGGCGGGGGGGTGATGGCGGCGGTGGCGGGAGGCGCAGCGGCGAGCGGGACAGGAGGGGGCGGTGGCGGGCGGGCGGGAGGGTGGGGAGGCGGAGGCCTGGCGGGGGCGGCGCGGCGGAGGCAGAGGCCTGGCGGGGCGGCGCAGCGGCAGCGAAGAGGAGCGCAGCGTTTCTGCGCCCTCTTCAGCCGCGCGCCCTCCTCAGCACCAGGCCCATAATGCTCTTAATCCGACCCTGAGCAGAACCACAGCAATGCAGTACCTTGAACTTCCAACTCAGACAGCTGCCCCAGAAGGATACCATAGTCGATGGTATCAAAAGTTGCTGAGAGATCTAGGAGTATCAACAGGGTCACACTCCCCCTGTCTCTCTCCTGACATAGGTCATCATTCAGGGCAACCAAAGCTGTTTCCGTGCCAAAACCAGGCCTAAACCCTGACTGAAATGGCTCTAAACAATCAGTTTCATCCAAGAGGGTCTGGAGCTTGTTGGCCACCACCCGCTCAAGGACCTTGCCCAGGAAAGGAGCATTCGCTACCGGTCTAAAGTTGTTTAGATCTTCCAGGTCCAGAGAGGGTTTCTTCAGGAGTGGCCTCACCACCACTTCTCCCAAGTGGCATGGGACCACTCCCTCTCACAAGGAGGCATTGATCACATCTCCCTGGTCCGGCTGGCTGTTCCTTTCCTGCTAGATTTAATAAGCCAAGAGGGGCAAGGATCCAGTGCAGATGTGGTTGCACAAACCTGTCTAAGCATCTTGTCAACATCCTTGAGCCGTACCAACTGAAACTTATCCAAGAAAACATGACCAGGCTGTATTCTGGGAACTTCCCCTGATTCACCTGCCATAACATTGGAGTCCAAATCCCGGTGGATGCAAGAGGCTATTTCCCAGGATGTGCCTAGCAAACATATCACAGTGGGCCTCAGATGGATCCAGAATGTCCTTGGGGCCAGCATATAATAGGCCCCAGACAACCCTAAAAAGCTCCACTGGGCGGCAATTGAAGGACTGAATAGAAACAGTGAGATGTTGTTTCTTTGCCATCCTCACTGCCCCTAGATATACCTGATGGTTGGCAAATACCAAGGCTCGATTGCATCTGCTAGGAGTTTTTCTCCATCTGCACTCAAACAGATGTGTTGCTGATAACTTCCACCTACAGAAAGTGGAGGAAGGAACTAGAGGATCGGCTATCCTTGACCTGATTCTAACCAACAGAGACGACTTAGTGGATAAAGTGGCAGTATCGAGAACTCTGGGGGAAAGTGACCATGTTATACGTGACTTGTAGGGATATAACTGCTCGCCTCGTGCAGGCATAGCAGGCTGAAATCGGCCCCGCTCATGCCCACAAGAGGCAAGCGGGCCTTACCGGGTCCTGGTGCCCCGCTCGTCCCTCTGCAGCAAGCTGCCCATGCCGGCTGCGCTGGTCCTGTCGCGTCACTTCTGGCTGACCAGAAGTGACATGCCGGGACCCTGCGCCAGTGTGTCGGGACCGCAATTCTACATATTTTATGTAGGAACCAGGGCAACTGGGCTTAGCTCCTACGAAGCTTCAAAGAAAACCTGCAATGGAATAGGAGCCCCAATGAAATAGGAGTCACCAGCCTCCCCTCAGGATAGGTCTACCCACAGCTCTTAGCCATGCTACGCAAGTGGAACATCCATGTTCAGAGATCTAAGGAGACACAGCAAAGGCCAGTGTCTTCAGTCCATTGAGATCAACCAGCTTGGATGACCTCGTCAGAATAACAAAGGTTAAGAGTGCTAGAGCCTGTACACCCTGCAAGGACCCCTCCAACCTCATGATGCTAAAATCCATTCATTTGCTTAACTTGGTCTACCACACATACACAGATGTAAAATTATGATCGCCTAATTTACTAAGGTCAGCACGGATTTATTTTTGTCCTATTAAAAGATGTGAACTTTGAGATCAGTATCAGTGAAATGAGACATGTAGGCAAGATGGTGAGCTTAGACCTGAGGGTGATGGTATTAGAACCTGCTGGTTTGGGTGTAGGGGTGAGTGAGTGACATGTTGTCATCATGTCTGGGAGAGTGTGTGAGCAAATGGGCCAGTGGACTCAACTTGATTGGGGTGTGCCCCTTTTGGAGGGGGCTGCTGCTCCCCTCAGGCTGCCCCTCTAGCAGTTGTGCCATCCCGCACCTGCCCCTTACCCCTAATTTTAGGACAGGTGGTGCAGGAGCGCTGGCCATTCTAGGGATGTACACTTACCTTCGGGGGTGCTTGCCTTGCTCTCGGAAAGCACCCCCCTGCCGGTCGATTCCTCGCGGCGGCAGCGAGGAGCCTGTCGCGTCACTTCCGGCTGCCAAGAAGTGATGCGACGGGACCCTGCGCTATTTTTAATGTAAAAGCCAGGGCAACACAGCTTAAAACGGCCGTTATTGGCTATTCGCGGCCGTTTTAAGCTGGGTTGTCCTGGTTTTTACGCTAAAAACGCAGCGCCAGGGGAACCAGAAATAGCTGCGCCAGGATCCTGACGGTCCTTTCCCCGGCACTGCATGGATCGAATGATGGGCAGGTAAGTCGTGGGAGTCTTGGGGGGACCGAGTAGGCCGCTTTCGGTCCGCTTTCAGCCCCCCCGACTCTTGCTTACATCCCTAATTATGACCACACATTCATGCCTAAATTGGCATGAGTTGCATGAACAGGTGCCCTTGGAAATGAATTCCCAGCATATTGGTTGGTGTTGAACTAACTGCCCCATGCTGACACAAGCTGAAAGGGTGGCGGGCTATTTGGCCAGCACATGGCCCCAATCACTGTAACCCCCATGATAGGCCTGGCTGGAATCATAAATTCCATCCAAAGGTCATCATGGTCTTTGTAATCCCAATGCAGGGAATGTTCAAAGGCAGCCTGCCGATGAAAGTCTTCGTCGTAGGCAATCCAAGCTCCACCTTCGTATTCTGAGTAAGCCCGATAAATGATATTGAGGTACTTTGTGAGCACCACCACACCCTTCTCAGGGAATCTCTGTTGAATTATTCCCATGTAGATAAGGAAGCCTGGCAGTCAATTGGCCCAAGTGTGGGCCACCTTCTTTTTCTTTGATTTATCATGCTCCTTATCCAGTCTTGTCTTTCTTGGAGTCCTTGGGCTCCCTGAACAACAAGGAGAAGACGTCCACGAATGCGCCTCCTAGTATATTTTCCTTGGTGGCCGGTAAAAGATGGAAGCCCAAGGGGAGAGAGGTCACTTCCAGAGGTATGACACTATCATAGGCATCAGGATAATTGTCGGTCATGTCAGGGAGAAGGGCTTTAGGGCCAGGGCCAACCAAATGGGTGCACAGGCTAGGGCAGTGGCAGAGGCCGGGCAGGAAGCATCTTGCTTTGGGGCGGGAGGAAGGTGTCGTTCCTGAAAGCTACAAGGGGAGCAGGAGAGTGACAAGTCACTTGGTGAGTTGATTACTTGTGTGCTGGATGCTAGAAGCTTATTAGCAGGGCACACTGTAATACTCACAGGACTTTAGCAGACATCTGAATTCCAATAGGAAGTGGCCCCTGTCCCTGTCAACTATGCCCTGCCTGCTGCAGCTGCCAAAATGACTGCAGGCCTATCAGGAGGATGAGGTGGCAGTAATCCAGGGCCCTTGGCCCTTGGGAGGAATCCCCAGGGAGCCCAGGAAGGCCCAATTCAGCCCAGATGCCATCGCTGGGTGCCTGGCATACTCCGTGCTGGTCCAGTGCAGCAATGCGTCCGGTGTTGCTGGCGTCTGGGGCAGTGGAGTTGCTGCTGAAAGGAGAAGGCTCATCTCAGCGGCTGGAGAAGGCATAGCTGGAACCTGGGGCACCAGAGAAGTGGGACCAGCCTGGACCAATGCGACAGCCTCTTGGACAGGGGCATGACCAGAACTGGCTTCGATGGCATGCAGCCGAGATGAAACAGTGAGCCACAGTCTGCGCTGAGCTTGCCTCCTAGTATCCCTGACCCACCTGGGGCTACCTTCCCTTTGATCTTGTAATGATGGGACAGAGAGGCCTTTCTCCTTTTCAACTGCTGGCCAAGATTAAGGATACGCCAGGCACCTCACCCTCAGATGATGCAGAAACAGCCACCTGTCGAACCCACTTCTCTGGTGGGTTTTGTGGATAGCCCTTTCTCTCTTCTTCCTCCCGCCCTTTCTGGGCGGGGGGCATATTGAACACCGGAGCCAAGGGAGAAGAGAAAGGAAGGGAAGAGACACAAATAGAGAAGAAAGAAGGGAAGGGAAGGGGGAAAGAGAGAAAGAAAGCGGAAGGGAAAGAAAAGAAGAGAGGAGAAAAGAGACCGGAAAGAAAAAGAAGGGAGAGCCAAAGAGGAAGAAGAGGAAAGGAGAGAAGAGAACGGGGGAAATTGAGTGAAAGTTTACACTCGGGTGCCTGTGCAGGCAAAGCAAGTCCCATACCATGGGTTAGGATTGGCCTTGAAGCAAGGCAAGAGCAGGAGTGAAAACCACACTAGAGGCAAAAGCAGTGCCAGCAAGAGCAAAGGCAATGGGAGGAAAGGAGAAAGAAGAGAGAGAAAAGAGAAAGAGCAAAGAAAAGAGGGGAAGTAAAGAAGCAATAAAGAAAAGGAAAGAAAAGAGAAGTAAGAGAGAGAGAAGGAAAAGGAGAGATAAAGGACCCCCTTCCCCCTGGGAACCCCAGTATCAGGCCAACCACATGTTGGTGCCCGGCCTATGGGTGATGCCGCCCTGCCCAGGGAGGGGATGGGTAACCGTGAGGCACCTGGGCCAGCAAGCCTGACTCAGAGGATGGCCGGGCCAAAGGCTAAAAGGGGCAGAAGAGGGGGCTGCCAGACTGGGTGCACGGGTGGATGCTCATGGCCGCTTGAAGAGATAGGCAAGAAAAAGAAGGGAGAGGAAGAAGAGGAAAGGAGAGAAGAAAGGGGGGGGGAATTGAGTGAAACTTGACAATGGGCTGCTGTTCAGGGTTGGGGTAGGGTGGCTGCCCGACATGTTGTCATCGCAGGGAGGCTCAGCACAAGCCTGTACCAGTGAAAACATGCCATGTGTGAGCCAGTCTGGGGCTGGTGGCTCAAAGGAGTGCAGGGGTGGCCGGGTTGACCACACTCCAGAGCATGGCCCTTGTGCTTGGATCAGAGGCCCACTGCAGGCGTGGGCCCAAGTAGGCCCAGCAAGCAGCCCACATGGGGGCAGGGTGACATGAGACATGGGGGGGTGCCACCGAGGGGATGCCACCCCCACAGGTTGGGCATTGCAGGCTGTGGAGATCCCAGCAGGTGAGGTAGATGGAGAAGGCCGCTTCCAGGCTAGGGGCCAGAGACGCGGGGACACAACCCCACAGTGGATCCCTCCTGGCCTCCCAGCCAAGCTCCAAACTGTCCCCAAAGGTGCTTTTGGTGTGTCGCTGCCACTGCCACTGCCGCCATCGACAATGATGAGCACCAGGTATGAGTGGGCCCATGTGTTCTCCTCCTCAGCTGCACCCATGGATAAAAAGAGGCCAAGAACGGGGCCGTAGGGACTGATGTAGCCCCAACGCCCCACCCCCTTCTGATGTTCAGGGGCGTGTGATGCCCACCTGGCCCCTCGACCCACTTTCCGTCCCCACGCGCATATTACTCCTGACTCCTAGCTGTGCAGGAGTGGGGGAAGGGGAATCTCAAAATTAAGTTCAGGAGAGAAACCTGTTGCTTAACCTTGTCCAAGGAGGTCCAAGTAAAATACCTCCACCAGGGTAGGCTGCATCTTTGTAATAAAACTTTCTCTATCCTGCCCAATCTTGGCATTAAAATCTCTGACTAACAAGAAAGTTTGTAGGGAAAACCTGACCTGAAACCACAGATTGACATTCCTACCTGCAGGGAAACAAACGTTGATACAAAGAATGGACCTCAATTGTTCACTGGCTATCTGGACTGTCTGTATATATTCACTATCGGATCAATCCCTTGGCTGTACAGTAATACCTTGGATTGCAAGTAACTTGGTCTGAGAGCATTTTGCAAGACAAGCAAATTTTTTTTTTAAATTTTGACTTGAGAAACAAGCGAAGTGACGTCTTGCAATACGTAAGGATGTAACCGCTCGCCTTGAGCAGGCGTAGCCGGCCGAAATCGACCCCACTCACGCCTGCCAGAGACTCGCTTTGATATAAGAGTGTTTTGGATTACAAGCACAGTTCCAGAACGAATTGTGCTTGCAATCCAAAGTATTACTGTATATCTCCCCCAACCACAAACAAAATAAGGGTTAATGAACCTGCACTTGCTCTCCCATAGGAACCTTGTTTATTGGCTGCCCGGGCATAACTACAAAACCGCTGCAGGAAAAGTAAAGAAGTATCCAGGCACCATGTCTTCTGCAAAAAGGTGACAAAGTTTTTCAAATGTTGCACAAAACAATTATACTCAGATTTGTTCTGCCAGGCTGCAATATTCCAAGAAATGGCCTTAAGGCCTTTATACCCAGGTCTTTCTCAAATATCCAAAAGTTATCAGATAAAATACATTATGGATTCCAAATGGAAGAAACAGAAGGTGGTGGGATTTGACCATAGTAAAGCTTCAGGTTCGAGTCACAGAGCAGCGAGGTGGGGTCTGACAGTTGGAGGCCTGACACTGGCATAATCTTTGGGAGAGAAATACGTTACAAGGGGTTCAGCTAAAGAATGTGAGAAAATTAATGCATTCTCAAGCCCCTCCAGCTTGCTCATTTCTTAGGGAGGTTCCAAATGAGTCAGGCAGGCATTTTTCCATTAAAGCATTCAGCTCCCTCCTTGAATTGCTAGCAATATTTTTACAATGTTCCTCTCTAAACTCTGACTGAGCCGAAAACTTGTTAGTGACAGCCACGGGGCCTATGCATACAGGCTTATTTTCAGTCAAAAAGGTACAATTGAAACTTGCATGGTAGGGAAAAAGAGGCCAACTAATCATATCACGAAAGACCCGAAAAGAGTAATTTGCTATATATAGTTGCTCTATATTTCTTTGTTCACAGACCTAGTATGCCTTTCTGTTTCAATCTGTTAATGGACTCCAATGGTCAGATTTGGTTTTGGTTGAATATGCAGGGTTCCAAACCCAGATTTTTCAGAGATAAACACTCAAAGCCCTGAGCCACGATGGGTGAATCTGTCAGTTTCATCTTCTCCCATATTTGAATTTTAAACCAGAAGTTCTTTTCCTCCAAAATATGAGGAATTTATTGATAGTTTCATAATTTGGATAAATTCTTATCCAAAACAAACTGAAACCAAATTTTCACCTATCCCCACTCACAACTTACAAACTGGGGTTCATACAGTGTTTTCAGATCTTTCTTTTCTTTCCTCAAATGGGCCAATATGGCTACAGCCAATTCTTCCAGGATCTCAGTGAAATTACTGAGAATGCCATTTCTTTCCCAATTTGTAACTAATTTTTTTTCCTTCCTAATTGCTCTCTGGTGTTCAGCTCAGGCCTGACTATAATAATGAAGCATTTAGGGAGGAAGATACAACCCAGTAAGCCAGCACTAGAGGTCAAGATGGAGAAGACTTCGACGGCCACCATGTATTTCCCCTTGGTGCTCAGGTAGGTGGGCACAAAGGACACCCAAACACTGCAGAAGACCAACATGCTGAACGTGATCAGCTTGGCTTCATTAAAAGTATCAGGCAACTTCCTGGCAAAGAAAGCCACCGTGAAGCTGATGATGGCCAAAAGCCCCATGTATCCAAGGACAATGTAGAATATGAGGGCTGAGCCTTCATTGCATTGAACTATGATTGCATCAACCTGGGAATGCATGTCAAACTCTGGGAAGGGGGGAGAAGTTGCCAGCCACACTGCACAGATTACAGCTTGAATCAGAGAAGAGAGAATGATGACGGATACTGCAAGTCTCTTCCCAACCCATTTCCTCATCCTGTTTCCAGGCTTTGTGGCCATGAAGGCCAAAACCACCGTGATGGTTTTTGCTAATACAGAAGCAACAGCGACAGAGAAGATGATGCCAAACACTGTTTGCCTCAGAAGGCAGGTGACCTTCCCCGGCCACCCAATGAATAAGAAGGAGCAGAGAAAGCAGAGCAGCAGAGAGGAGAGCAGGGCACACGTGATGCTCCAGTTGTTGGCTTTGACAATGGGAGTTTTGCGGTGCTGAATGAAGATCCACATCACCAAAACTGTGATCATAGAAAGGAAAAGAGCCATGGAAATCAGAACTGCTCCCAAGGCCTCCCAAAAGGTTAGGTAGCTTATGACTTTAGGAATACATTGGTCCTGCTTCTTGTTTGGATACTGATCTTCTGGACACATCTCACATTGGTCTGCATCTGAAAGCAATGAAGAAAGACTTATTTCCAGACTTAAGCCAATCTTCCCAGTATTTAGCTGGAATATGTTAATGGGAGTGCATACACGTAGCTCATATATTTCTGCAGCATCAGTGATGGTAGTTCTGCTAGCATTTTGTTTTGCCTAGCCCTGTTCATGGTAAAAACCTACATATATTTGTAGTAAGATAACATTGATAGGCATAGAAATACACTTGAATATGAAACTTTTGGACTTTTTTCTAGCTCAAACTAGAATCCTTTACTTACTTGTCTGGGATGAAATCCTCCCTTTGGGGCACTCCGCACAATCATAGCAACACACTTGCTTCCCCGGCTGGATGAACATGTTCTGTCCAGGTTGGCAGCTCTCAACACAGGTGGAACTGGGCAGCACCTAATGGTAACCACAACAAAGGATCTTTGTCATGGAAATGAGCTGATTCTTTCTTTCTCACTACTGCTTTAACTTTCAGCTCTATCATTTCCATTAGAACATATGGAGATCTCAGAACATATTAAGATCTCAGGACAACAGAAAGAGCCAGTGTGGCGTAGTGGTGAGAGTGTTGGACTGGGACTCTGGAGATCCGGGTTCTAGTCCCCGCTTGGCCATGAAGGTCACCAGGTGACTTTGGGCCAGTCACTGACTCTCAGCCTAACCTACCTCACAGGGTTGTTGTGAGGATAAAGTGGAGAGGAAGAGGATTATGTAAGCCACCTTGGGTTCCTTGCAGGAAAAAAGGCGGGGTATAAATATAATTAATTAATTAATTAATTAATAAAATCAGATCAGCAGTATTGCCAAGGCATGGTGTATTGATTGGAAAGGCCCAGGAGGAACATAGGAAGCTGCCTCATACCGAGTCAGACCATTGGTCCATCTAGTCCAGTATTGCCAACACTGACGGGCAGCCATGGCTCTCCAGGGTTTCAGGCAGGATTCTTTCCAAGCCCAACTTAGAGACTGGAGATTGAACCCGGGACCTTCTGCATGCCAAGCATGTGCTCTATCACACTGAGCTATGGTCCCTCCCTACGGCACCTGGTATTCCAAGGCGGTCACCCATCCAAGCACTAACCAGGCCTGACCCTGCTTAGCTTGAGATCAGACAAGATCAGGCTGTTCAGGGCTGTTCTGCTCAGGGCTGTTCAGTACTCATCTCAACCCCTTCATGTGATTGCCTCTTCCTGCCATAGCCAGTCTACTTCATAACTTGTCCCTTAGTGTGCAAGGGTGTACCTTTTTTCTGGGGGTGTTCACGATCACCCCGGCCGCTTGGCCGTGCTCCCCGTGAATTCCCGGAAACTGGACATGATGCGACGGAGATCCCATCATGTCACTTACAGGTCCCCGGTGCTGCGTTTTTAACTTAGATACCTGGATAAACTACCTTAAAATGGCCACAAATAGCAAATTGCAGCCATTTTAGGTGGGTTACCATGGTATTTACGATGAAAACGCAGCACTAGCAACCCAGAAATGACACGACAGGATTTCCGTTGCATCATTTCAGGTTTCTGGGAAATCGTGAGGTGCGTTGAGCGGCAGGCAGGTAAGTGGTGTGGGGGTTCGGGGGGATCGAGCTCCATGATTTCGTGGAGCTTTCCCCCCCCTCAAACATTCACATACATCACTACCACTCACTTCCCTGCTTTCTCATTGGGATGGTGGTAAATATTGGACCCAGTGGACTCAATCCCCACTACCACCCTTCTATGCTTTGGGTTGCTTCAGATGTTTTGGCCAGGAACTCCTATCAGCCCCAGCCAGCCTATCCAATGGTCAGAGATAATGGGAGTGGAAGGCCAAAGTATCTGAAGGAATCCAGGTTGGGGAAGGCCATTGCATGGGGAAAAGGAAAGCAGCAGTTCCCAGTTAGGGCTGATTTGCTAGTCTTCTGCAGTTAAACAACAAGGAGTCTTGGGGCTTCTCTACATGGGGGTTTAAACTGTTGCTTTCCTGAGGCTTCCTCTTCCATTTTCATTGTGTGAACAAAGTGAGTCCTTTGCACGGGTTCCCCCCCCCCCCCGGTTTGTATTTCTCTGCCTTTCCATATATTCTATTAACCAACCACAAAGTGGCTCTGTGGTATAGCTGCAGTACAGCAGAACTGCGAAAATACAGAAGATTTTCATTCCAGTTTGCAATTTCATACTGTACTTTCCTCACTAGAAATGAACCTGCCAAAATAGCTGGAAAACACAGGAGAGGCCATGGAGGATGACAACATCAAGGAAAGGCCCCACAAACTTCTGTGAGTGAGGGATCACGAGCAAACATTAAATGCCTCATGAGGAGAAGCCCTTGAGGTGACTTAAAGACTAATCATTTTATTTTAGCACAAGCAATTAAGGAAAATATTCCACTTCATCAGATGCATACGTTTTGATTGGCATGTTTTTATACTCCTGGGTGTAAAGAGAGATACATGTAAGCAATGTGATCAGATCAAAATATAATGCAAGTGTCATGTTTTTGAAAATTACGAGGGCAATATCCTACGCATGTTTAGAGAGGAAAAAAGTCCAATAACTCCCAGCATAGAATTGGGCCCCTTATTTCCAAATCTTGGAATGAGTTGCCAGCATGGAGATAGTTCATACTGATCTCTCAGCTACCTGAGTTGAATCTAAAATGCTGGAGGATATTGCACTTGTTTGCCACTCAAAGCCTGATTAAGATGTGAGTCCACCCACCTGGAATTCATCAAAAAACAAACACAAATGAAGCAGCAGACATTCCTGTCTATCTTGATCTTGATCATACATGGGGTATCTCTACCTATGGGGAGGGAAACAGCATGGAAAGGCTTAGACATTGATCCCTTCCATATCGGGTTTATCCAGGCAATGCTGCTACAACCAACATCAACCAATGCTGTTACCAATATCCAGGTATGTGCATAAAAGTTGATCATGACCATTCCCACCTGATTAAACTTGTGATTCCACACAATGGCACTTCCATTAATGGTGAACCCATTCCCTGGAGGAGCCTCGGGGTCCACCCCTCCAACTCGTATCTTCCGGAAGGATTCATTGGGGAAGGTGATGAAGTTGATGAGATCATATCCCCCTGCCAGGTCCCCATTATGATCGAAAAATATTTCTTCCCCAGCACTATTATTAAAACGGATGTTTCTCAGAAACCAGTGAAGCTAAAATGAAAGGGTTGATGTCACTTCTATGCAAAGCAGAGATATTTAAACTTTTGGTACATATTAGCAACTGCATCATTGCTATCAGAATTTATTTTAACTGTTTCATTTTGGTGAGGATCAGAAACATAAGTCATACACAGACCCTGCAGACCTCACCTCACAGGCAATTTTTTTTTCATTCATCCTCATCATTTCTTTGATTAATTTACTTATTCATTGATTCATTCTCTATACCGCCCAATAACCGGAGCTCTCTGGGAAGTGTAAAACAATCAATTTAAAAATACAATAAAATACAGTTAAAAATATAAACCATAAAACATTATAAAAATTTAAAACCAATTTTAAATGGATGAATGAACAATTTCCCCCCTTTTGGTTCACTGCTTATTTTAATATTTGAAAGGCACAGCTGCTGAGCCAAAACTTCACTCAGTATTGCTTTCCTTTTATCGCTTTTACTAAGAAAAAGCTAGTAAAGACAAGATAATTGCGAAGAGAAAAGTATCATGGTTCCAATTTACAAAATATAGAACAAAATTAACTAGGACCTAAGAAGGAATGCTGACACCCAAGTTTACAAGGACACAGCCCTCCTACTTTACCCATTACGTCTTTCTGTTAGCAGGTGACCCCACGGTTAGGAGTGTCCACACCCTTGCCCTTTCACGTCTGATTGTACTTTCACCTCCAAAGTTAAGCTTCCTTCTGTTGTCCATTTCAATCACTGATTGGTCCCTATACCTCTTAACTTGCTGCTTCTCGTCAGCTGCCCATAGCCCCTCTTGTCATCATCATCTTTGATATCATCAATTCCCTAATCATTTGTTATATTTTTATATGTTTGTCCAAACACCCCTTTCTTGGAACTGTCCGGAGTTCCTCGTTTGTAACATTCTCGTGTGTCACCTAAGTTCCACTACCTCTATGCTGATGCAAGACTTTAGTAGCAGGCCTTTATTCCCTCTGACCTATGACCAGGACAGCTCCATGTCAACATCTTACAAGCAGAATATATGTATGTTATAGCAGCTGCCTGTGCATAGGGTTGGATTATTTTTTACATATACAGTAATACCTTGGATTGCAAGTAACTTGGTTTGAGAGCGTTTTGCAAAACAAGCAAATTTTAAAATATTTATTTAAATTTTTTTTACTTGATATGCAAGTGACGTCTTGCAATACAAGTACTGTAGTACGGCTTAAATTAAAAATCTCTGTACAATATTTTTTTTGGGGATTTCGTTTTGATATAAGAGTGTTTTGGATTACAAGCACGTTTCCGGAACAAATTATGCTCTCAATCCAAGGCATGACTGTATTTGGATTCCTTTCGCACATTCCTGTTGTGTAACTTTCCAGACCACTCTACAAATATCATGACCGAAGCTGCACTACTGCTATGTTGATGCAGGCCTTTATTAGCTGGCCTGGACTCCCTCTATCTTTTCTCCACAATGGACACGTTAAGGTCAGTGAAACAGTGTTCTGGGAGGTTGACATGTCCCCGCACTAGTTTTTAAATTTTACCATTTCTGATATCAGATTTGTGTCCATTTATTGTCCTTGCAGGGCCTCATCCCTATTTTTGTATTATTCTTGTGTGTCCTGCTGTCACTTGTGAGTGGCTCTTTCAGGTTAGGAGACAATTGTCATTTCTGAAACAAAGTTACAACCTTTTATGAATTGACTCCTGCAGCTGCAGCTACCTGCCATGGCTGAACTTTCCAGGAGTTCCATGTCCCTCCATCTCGCATTGTTTTCTGTTTCACTCTGGAGGAATCCATGGTGTGGAGAGCATGTGCCACAGCATAGACAGCATTGTAGATACTGTAGCTCTGGCCAGACATCCCCATTTCAAACACAGCCCCGGGGAGGCTCCCCAGCTTCTCCTCCCCAGTGCAGTTTTCCTTGTTCGGGAGATAGACGTTATACATAGGGAAGGAGCAGAGAAATACACTGATCCAGAGTTGACGGATGTAATAGAAAGTAGACTGGAAAGGATTGATCATCTCAACAAAATCTTGAAATCCTGGCACCACATTGGTATGAACTCTGAATGACAAGGTGCCATTGAATGATTTGGAGGGGAATTTTGTCACCGTTTCTACAGCAGTGAAATCCCACTCAGCAGTTGTGATCCACACGTTCTCTACAGGGGACCTATAAAATTTTTCTTTAGAGTATAAAACTAATTGTAAACCCTCCAGGGACTGTGTATCTCCATACACCAGAATCACATTGATTTCACTCATTGAGAGAGTCGATTGAATAGGTCCTAGTTTCTCCTGAATGCCATCAGTTTCATATCTTGTCACCAGTGGGATCACCTGGGTCCAGGCAATGCAAATGTGATTGTGGGAGAGCCTTGGCCTCAGGGTCCGAAGGAACCTTTCTCCACTCTCATCATCTGAAACCATCAGGCCAATCCAGTTCCATCCAAAATGCTTGAGAAGCCCAACCATCCCCATGTGCTGAGGCTCCTCATTTGGGACCAGCCCATAGAAATTAGGGAACTGGGTTTTGTCCCTCAGTGCTGGATCAAAGGAGCCATAGCTGAGCTAAATAAAAAGTAAGGTATTTTCAGGACTGAGAAAGCTAGTACATTGTTCTTTACCAGCAAGCAGTCCATCTAAACATCTCAGGTTCAAATTTTGAACTCATTTAATATTTCTTCTATCATATTTTCATCTCTAACTGTCCAATCTTACATTTACTAGCAAACTCACCTGATACTATCTATAGGTTGGGGGGAGATTCTATGCAGGATGTAGAAGGAAGTATAATCATCAAGGTTTACAGACTTGCCATGCAGCAACCACAGCTTGGAATAATTAATATAGGTACATAATGGCAGTGCAATAATAAAAAAAAAAAAGTTCTATCAGCTGAGCAAAGACTTTCCCCATCAATTTGGATGTGTTAATTCTAAACGCAAAGCTGTGGTTGCTTGTATGTATTCAAGATATTGGCCATCTGAATGGAGTTTTGGGAGGTGAGCCCTCCAATAATAACCACGAGTTTCCCTTCCCTGGCACAGTTGTGATTGGCACGAATACTTTGTCCTCTGAAGAGAAGATCCACAGCGGCCAAAGAGGTTTGCCTCAAATTAAAATGATTGTCATAAATCCTGAATGTGAGTGTGGTGTTGGGTAACAATTCAGCATTCTTGTTGATCTCATTAATGGCAAAATGAAGGCACAGACAAACTGGCAATTTTTAGGGATTGTGCTGCAATGAGATTGTCATAAATATTACATCAAGTGTGATACAGCTTACACTATTATTTTTTCATCTCACTCAGTAGGAAGTTGCCATCAATAGTATAGAAAAATAATTGCTCATACTAAGGACGTACAGATTGTCTCCTAAGAGAACATGCCTGTAACTAGAAGAGCCAAAGAGATCCATAGCTGAGGAGGGCATATAGCAGGGGAAGGTCATGTGCTGCACCTAGACACCAGTGTGCCCCCGACACACCAAGAAGACACCCGATCCCTCCCAATGTTTATTTCAAAACATGTTTATATTTTCTGAGTGGCACCTGTGATTGAATCAAGGCAAAGCAGAGGCCTTTATCTGCTGCCGCCTTATTTTCACATGAATGGCTCTGGGCAGGTTCCTCGTCCTTTGGACTAGCCATGCCCACCCATGGCAGCCATTTTAATTAAGGTTGTGACCAGAACAGTTGTTCCTGCTTCCACATCTGCCCATGGGCCATGGGCTCCAACAGTTGACACCACATGGCCTATAGTATTTGGTGTTGATGTGGGAAAACCAGAACAAAAACCTCCTTCAGCTTTGAAGCTCACTAAAGCTGCAACCCCATACCACTTACCGAAGTATAAGCGCCATGGAACACATTCAGATTTATTTAAGAGTAAGCAACTATACAAATACATAGTACAGTCATGCCTTGGATTGAGAGCATAATTCGTTCCGGAAACGTGCTTGTAATCCAAAACACTCTTATATCAAAACAAAATCTCCCCCCAAAAAATTTGTACAGAGATTTTTAATTTAAGCCGTACTACAGTACTTGTATTGCAAGACGTCGCTTGCATATCAAGTAAAAAAAAATTAAATAAATACTTAAAAATTTGCTTGTCTTGCAAAACACTCTCAAACCAAGTTACTTGCAATCCAAGGTAATACAATCCAAGGTATTACTGTAAGCGTTTTTGAGATAACTCTTTCCCTAGTAGTTTACTTGTTTGTGTTGAAAGTATCATGCCACTCTGACCTTTCCAGATTTAGCATATGATGCAAAGAAGTACACGTCCATAGCCACAGTCATGATTTCGAGGGTACATTTCACTGAGCCCATCTCCAACCTCCCACACACTAATTTATTATTTATTTATTATATTTATATCCCGCCTTTTTTCCTGCAAGGAACTCAAGGCGGCTTACATAATCCTCCTTCTCCTCTCCATTTTATCCTCACAACAACCCTGTGAAGTAGGTTAGGCTGAGAGTCAGTGACTGGCCCAAAGTCACCCAGTGAGTTTCATGGCCGAGCGGGGACTAGAACCCGGATCTCCCGAGTCCCAGTCCAACACTCTCACCACTACGCCACACTGGCTCCTTCCTGTCCCATCGGTGAACCATGGAAGTATCTTCTACTTCTACCTTGAGGATTTCAGAAAAAGTGATTAACAATACATTCTATTGCTGTCTGATATACTGGCTAATACAGTAATACCTTGGATTGCAAGTAACTTGGTTTGAGAGCGTTTTGCAAGACAAGCAAATTTTTAAATATTTATTTATTTATTTTTTACTTGATATACAAGCGACGTCTTGCAATACAAGTACTGTAGTATGTCTTAAATTAAAAATGTCTGTACAAATTTTTTTGGGGGGATTTCATTTTGATATAAGAGTGTTTTGGATTACAAGCACGTTTCTGGAACAAATTATGCTCTCAATCCAAGGCATGACTGTAAAAGGATTTGGAGTAAGCGTGCTTCAAAATGAAGCTTCTGTTCTGCCATGGCACTGCCTCATTCACAGAATTTTATGGGGTGCCCAGACAATGTCTTCTTCAACTTGTAACCATCCCATCTTTTGCCACCATTTCATTTCTATATTTTTCCAACCGGAAAAAAACATTTAGTAAGGAGGGAAATACAGAAGCTATGAAATCTATATAAGTCCACCATGATCATTTAAAATAAAAATTCTATCAATGACTCCCTAATATCTAGGCCTCTATCTTTCAATCTATTTATATGAAAATCACCATAACACAGTATTGCACCTGGAGAATATATAAATACCATTTCTGAGCCCCTCAAATTAAACTTGACTCTTACTACATGGATGGATATCCTGCAGGTAAGAACCAGTTCTAATCTGTACCTGCTGATGGCTCTGTTTATTCAGGGTAGGGAGGCGGACAATTAGTCTGAATATACACCATCAAGGCTGAGGAAAGAATTGAACAGTAAAGAAAAACACAGGATCATCCTTAACAACAGTGGTTTATTTTATGAATGATCACTGCACACAATTGAAAACTTTTCACAAGAGAGAGAGAGAGAGAGGAGGAGGAGGAGAGAGAACTACTTAGCTCTACATTTAGTGCAGAAGAATGCGGGTATACCATAAAGTCCGGTGGAATGATATTAGCAAGTGTCACGGATACAAATTCACCAATGATGATCTCATCTGAAGGAGTATATTCAAATCCTTATATCCTTATCTGTCAGCATGAGCAGTGGGGCAGAGACACCCCAGTAGCAGCGGCCCCAAAGGGGAGGACACCAAAGGGGTCACCCCTTTGGGGGGACACAAGGGCAAGGGCCACCCCCATAACACTTTCTTGTCTATTTGTGTTTCTCAGAGCCCTTCAGGGAAGATTGTGGTTTTTTTGTGTGTGCTTTGTTTTCATAGATTTCATAGATCATAAGAGTTGGAAGGGGTCTACAAGGCTATCGAGTCCAACCCCCTGCTCATTGCAGGAAACTAGAGATGTCTCCCATCCAAGTAATAACCAGGCTTGACCCTGCTTAGCTTTCCACGCTCAGACAAGCTGAGCCAGCATAGGCCACAGGCCTTTTGTTTGTTTTGTTTTTGTTTGTTTTTTGTTTGCTTCCCTCTCCTTTCCTACTAGGGCTTGAGGATGTGCCTTGGAGGGCAGATATTGGGCCAAGTGGGGATTTTTGTGGGGGCTCCCATCAGCGTAGTGATGGATAGAGGGAGATATGGCGTTGGGAGGAGAGCTAGCCAGGTAAGGGGAATGTGGCCCAGACAGTTAAGTGTTCCGGCCCTTCTTGCACCCACAGGTTTGGTGGTTGCCCTAGGGCCTACGGATGCTGCTGCTAAATGCCAGATCGGTCCAAAATAAGACCTCCCTCATCCATGATCTAATAGTGGAAGACGCGGCCGATCTGGCATGCATTACCGAGACCTGGGTGGGCGAACATGGGGGAGTTAGTCTCTCCCAGTTATGCCCACCAGGGTACTTGGTATAGCATCAGGGTAGACCTGGGGGCTGGGGAGGGGGGGTTGCCATGGTCTTGGCAATTTTAGCCAGTAGCGAATGTTCCTTTCCTGGGCAAGGTACTTGAGCAGGTGTTGGCCAACAAGCTCCAGACCCTCTTGGATGAAACTGATTGTCTAGAGCCATTTCAGTCAGGGTTTAGGCCTGGTTTTGGCATGGAAACAGCTTTGGTTGCCCTGTATGATGACCTATGTCAGGAGAGAGACAGGGGGAGTGTGACCCTGTTGATACTCCTAGATCTCTCAGCAACTTTTGATACCATCGACTATGGTATCCTTCTGGGGCAGCTGTCTGAGTTGGAAGTTCAAGGTACTGCATTGCTGTGGTTCTGCTCCTACTTGCATGGCCAGCTCCAGAAGGTGGTGCTTGGGAGATATTGTTCGGTCCCGTGGACTCTCCAGTATGGAGTTCCTCAGGGGTCGGTCTTATCCCTCATGCTATTCAACATCTACATGAAACCTCTGAGTGGGGTCATCCGGAGTTTTGGAGTGCATTGCCATCAGTACGCTGATGACACGCAGCTCTATTTCTCCTTTTCATCTTCAGCAGGTGAGACTGTGAATGTGCTAAACCAGTGTCTGACTGCGACAATGGACTGGATGAGGGCTAACAAACTGAAGTTCAATCCAGGCAAGACTGAGATGCTGTAAGTGGATGGTTCCTCTGACCAGATGGAGGGTCTTCAACCAGTTCTGGATGGGGTTGCACTCCCCTTGAAGGAGTAGGTCCATAGCTTGGGGGTCCTCTTTGAGCCATCATTGTCACTTGAGGGTCAGGTGCCTCAGTGGCAAAGAAGGCCTTCTACCAGCTCCAGCTGCTGGCCCAGCTATGCCGCTATCTGGGCAGGGATAGCCTGATATCAGTAATCTATGCTCTGGCAATCTCTAAGCTTGACTACTGCAGTGCACTCTACATTGGGCTGCCCTTGAATTTATTTATTTATTTACAGGTACTTACTTACATTTATTAATCGCCCATCTGGCCGGCAACAGTTGAAGACTGTTTGGAAACTGCAGTTGGTGCAAAATGCGGCAGCCAGATTAATTACTGTGGCCAAGAGGTCTGAACACATAACACCTGTTCTGGCCCGCTTGCATTGGCTGCGTATATGCTACCGAACCTGATTCAAGGTGCTGGTTTTAACCTATAAAGCCCTAGATGGCTTGGGACCGCAATACCTGAGAACGCGTCTCCCAACCACAATCTACCCAGATACTACACTCAGCATCTGGGGCCTTCCTCCGACTGCCACCCCCAAAGGAGGCTCTCGGAAAGTGGCAACAAGGGGGAGGGCCTTTTCTGTGGTAGCCCCCCAACTTTGGAACAGGCTCCCCACTGAGGCCGGCCTAGTGCCAACTTTACTACCCTTTTGGCAGCAGGTTAAGATTGCCCTCTATGCTGAGGCATTTAACAGCTCAAAATAGTACACGTGGTGGTGGTGATGTCACATTTTTTATCCAGCCTACTTTTTATAATCATGTCTTAGCTATTTAAGTAATTTTTTTAAACGGTTTAAAAATGTCTAGTGCAATTTTTTTCAATTTTTTTATTGTTTGTATTTTTATATTGTATTTTATTGTAAAATGTAATAATTGTTGTAAACTGCCTAGAGACCATTGGCTATTGAACAGTATAGAAATGAATAAATAATAATAAATGATAATAATAACAATACATTTTGTGAAGAAGGAACATGGCAGCGATTAGGACAAGGTGGGCTGTCTGGTTTTCTTCTTCCCTCCCCCCTCCCCTTTTCTTGACTCTGCTTTTCTCTTCACTTTGTTTTCTTACCCTTCCTTGGAATGTGCCAACGTCCTTGGAGCTGGAGTGGGGAGGATTGGACAGATTAATGGCACCTGGGAGATAGTGGGTTATCTGCAGAGTTGTAACTCCAAGGCCAGAGCTAATTCGGATGACGTCATACGAAAGCCCGATTCAAGGTGCTGGTTTTAACCTATAAAGCCCTAGACGGCTTGGGACCGCAATACCTGAGAACGTGTCTCCCAACCACAATCTACCCAGATACTACACTCAGCATCTGGGGCCTTCCTCTGACTGCCACCCCCAAAGGAGGCTCTCGGAAGGCTGCAACAAGGGGGAGGGCCTTTTCTCTGGTAGCCCCACAACTGTGGAACAGCCTCCCCACTGATGCCCGCCTGGCGCCGACTTTACTATCTTTTTGGCGCCAGCTTAAAACTGCCCTCTATGCTGAGGCATTTAATAGCTGCAAATAGCACAAGGGGTGGTGGTTATGTCATCTTTTTATCCAGTCTATTTTTTACATCTGTCTCAGCTATTTCAGTAATTTTAAAAGTGTTTTTAAAATGTTCTGATTTTTTTTGTTTTATTGTTTTTTTTTATACTGTTATTTCTTTTGGTAACATTGTATTTTTATTGCATAATTGTATTTTGTTATGTAATTTTATAATTGTTGTAAACCGCTATTGGGCAGTTTAGAAAAGATAATGATGATGATGATGATGATGATGATGATGATGATGATGATAATAATAATAATAATAATAATAATAATAATAATAATAATAAATGAATTCGTTTGAACACATCTGGAAGAGTTTGAATTCTTGCTACAAATACTGCATATTAATGCAGAATATGTAATGCAGAAGTATCAGCAGCAAACTCAGACAGAGTGCAAAGAAATCTTGTGCCACCCCCAGATGGACCACTTCATGATTACTCACTGCCATCATCCACACTATCAGTCTTGGAAGCAGCTATAGAAACATTTGGATTGACAGATTCAAATCAGCCTCCCGGGTTGGAATGGGCTGTGTAGGAGTCAACAGAAATCTTCATATGCTGAATGTGGCATATCATATTCCCCCCTCTGAATCTGCACCCCGACTAGAACGTGCTCCTCCTCTGAATCTTCTTTGCATGCCCCCCCATGTGAATCTGCACCCCCTAACAGTAGAACTTGCACCCCCCCTGAATCTGCTTTGCATATTTCCCCCTCTGAATCTGCACCCCCTGACTAGAACTTGCTCCTCCTCTGAATCTTCTTTGCATTTCCCCCCCTCTGAATCCACACCCCCTGCTGCAGACGTTGGCACCCCCGTACACAGAATCTGCTTTGCCTTTTGTTTCTCTCGCACCCGCTCTCCTGGAAAAAATAATTTGCACCCCTTCTGTTTGGCTTATTTCCCCCTCCCATTTCGTTGCACCTCCTTGCAGTAGAATCGAACACCTCCCTCGGAATCTGCATTGCCTATTGTCCCACACCCAGTTCTGAAAAAGTATTTGAACACCCTGCATAGAATTTGCTTTGGTTATCCCCCCTCTCCCATTTTCTCTGCATCCCCACACTAAAGAATTTGCACACACGCCCGGACAGAATGTTTTGCACTTACTCCTCACCCACTCCTTAAAATTATTTGCAGCTATATGGCAGCTATATGGTTACAGCTCCCCCAAGGCAGGTAGCTTGAAGGTGGCTCTGTGGGGGGGCTGATGGTTGAAGTGCAAAGACTGGGCCTGTTGGGGCAACTGGAAAGCTCTCATTTGGGTTGGGGAGACAGTTATGGGGCATAGAGGGGTGGGGGGCATCTCACTGCCCCCTCTCTATATAGTTTCCTGCCCCTGCTGTCTCGTAAGCCCCGTGGAGTTCAGCAGGGCTTTCTTCTGAGTAATATTTAGGTTTATTATATTTATACCCTGCCTTTTCCCCTGCAAGGAACCCAAGGTGGCTTACATAATCCTCCTCTTCCTCCATTTTATCCTCAACAACCCTGTGAGGTAGGTCAGGCTGAGAGACAGTGACTGGGTTTCACATAGTTACTCTCTCCGGCACGGCTTGCCATGTCGTGTGGACCTGGTGAGACTGGCTTGTTGCCATGGCTAACAAGCCACCCCAGAACCCTATAACAGCCCATGGATTTTGGGTGACTTGTTAACCAAGGCAACAAGCCACCCTCAATGGGTCTGCATGATACAGCAAGCTGTGCTGGGAAGGGTGATTGTGCAAGTCCCCCTGGCATGCAGTCGGCACGTGCACTGGCAGAAATAAGCCATCGTGGCTTATTTCCCCTGACACGGTCATGCAAACCCAGTCAGACTCAGGAGCAACCATCTTTGGCAGCACCTATGTCTGTGAGCAGACTTTTCCCCGAATGAAACATCTGAAATCTCCAACCAGATCCAGACTAACTGATGCACACTTGCATCACTTGTTACGACTAGCAGTGACAAATATGGAACCGGACACTGAGCATCTCATTAGCCAAAAGCAGGCCCATACTTCCCATTGAAATACTAATAAGCTTATGTTGATTAAAATTGTTCTTCATTTTAAATATTGTATTGTTTTTTCCTGTTTTTTTGCACTACAAATAAGAGATATGCAGTGTGCAAATCAAGCCTTTCTATACCTTTTTGAAATTTAATGTATTTCAATTTTAGACCGCAAATTAATTTATAATTAATTTATAATAACTTTCCATTTAATCAAGTAAAAAAAAGGACCCCGGTCCTTGTTTTTACTTGATCCATTTGTTCATATTTTTTTCAAACTATAGTCTGCCCCCCCCAACAGTCTGAGGGACAATGAACTGGCCCCCCGATTAAAAAGTTTGAGGACCCCTGACATATACTGTAGAATACATTAAAAACAGCCAGGTTGGGCGCCCATCCCTAACACATTTGCAAATACATGTGCATAATTAGAAATAATTTCTATAGAGCGGGTGTAGTGGCGAGAGTGTCGGACTGGGACTCGGGAGATCCAGGTTCTAGTCCCCGCTCGGCCATGAAGCTCACTGGGTGACTTTGGGCCAGTCACTGACTCTCAGCATAACCTACCTCACAGGATTGTTGTGAGGATAAAATGGAGAGGATTATGTAAACTGCCTTGGGTTCCTTGCAGGAAAAAAGGTGGGGTATAAATATAATAAAATAAATAAATAAAATGTATAGGAGGCAAGCTAATTAACCTCTTGCCTGCTTTTAAGATGGAACTGTGCAATGTCCTAAATTGTGTCTGCTTAAAATGTACCCTCTATGGGCCCACTTTTCCTAAGTCTTTCAGACCCAAATCCAGAAGAGGAAGATGGAATCCCTGCGACCAGCAAAGAGTTGTATGGCACCCTGTGCATTTACTGATTAATTGAAAACTGAACATGGCACACTGGCAAGGGAAAGTGTGGGAATGTACTATAGACTATAATAATCCATGCTCTTAGGCGGCAAACCTACACAATTAGTAGGGAGTAACCCCCATTAAACAAAGTGGGATTTACTCCTGAGTAAATCCTCACTCACTCTTCCTCCACTCCCTATCACCAACAAACGCAACAACACTAGACAGAGGCTTCAGGACCGGATACTGCTTTGCTGCTCCTGGTCCCCAGACCAGGTAAGGAAGCACAGAGAGCCGCATGGTGGCTCCTCATTTTTTTTCAAATACTTTGTTTTGGTAGTTTCTGGGATTCTGAAACACTTTTCTTTCTTTCTTTCCTTCTTTCTTTTATACTTTTTGGATTTTAACTTCTTGAAATCCTAAAACCTACACCAAATTTATTTATTTATTTATTTATTATATTTATACCCTGCCTTTATTCCTGCAAGGAACCCAAGGCGGCTTACATAATCCTCCTCCTCCTCTCCATTTTATCCTCACAACAACCCTGTGAGGTAGGTTAGGCTGAGAGTCAATGACTGGCCCAAAGTCACCCAGTGAGTTTCATGGCCGAGCGAGGACTAGAACCCGGATCTCCCGAGTCCCAGTCCAGCACTCTCACCACTACGCCACACTGGCAATATTAAATTTCTAACATGAAATGGTTGTTATTGCTGAAAGTAAATCACTCTGTGTATGTTTAAAGGCAGTCACTTCTCATTTCCCATTTCCTCCTGCTTGCTTCAACCTTTTATTTATTTATTTTTAACATGGTAGGTTTATTGTGTCTTTCACACATGCAAAAGAGTCAGGAATTCAATAGGCAAGCAAAGCTCCCCACAAGCCACCTCCAGCAGAGAAGGGATCAGGAGTTCTGCCAGAAAGAAAATGTACAAGTCTGAGATTCTAAGGCAGCAATTGCTGAAAATAATGGCACTAACTTCTGTGGAGACACTGACTGGCATGACATGTTAAGCCACTCTAGATATAAACCTACTTTGGCTTAATGTCTCGTGTGATTTAGAAGTGTCCTGGGGTGGCTTCTAAACCACCCCATGTAGCCATGGGTTGTTCGAGGTTTAGAAAAACCTAGTAGGCTTAGCATGTCATCCGAACCAGGATGGCATGCTAAGCCACTGCCAAGCCATATGGTTATAGAGCCCCTTGGCAAGAGCGGCAAACAAGGGCTGCCCCTCTGGCCAAGGGGCTCTGGCCAATCACAGCCAGCCAAGTGCCCAAGCAGGGCTTCCCCACATGCTCCTGCTGATGTCCTGCATTGGTAGGAGTGTGCAGGGAAGCCACCAGGATCCATAGCCATCACCATGTGCCTCCTTCTCCCTGAGCATCACTTGGGGCTCAGTGAGGAAGAGGTGCACAGCAGGGTATGCCACTTGACTTCTTCCCAAGCAGGAAGAGGGTGCATGGTGGACACCACGGCCGCAGTACTCCATGGCAGGCAGAGATGGCAGGGAAGAGGAGCGAGCTTCAGGGTTTAACCTGCCATTGCTAGGGAGCACCACATCAGTGTCTGCAAGGGGGATTGGCTGCACACTGTCTTGACAGTGCATGGTGAATTCCCCTCGCTACTTCCACCACCGTGGCACTCCATAGAAATGGTGGTTTTAACCTGCCATTGCTAGGGAATGCCATGGTGGGTTCTGCCGCATGCCCCCTTCCCAAGCAGGAAGAGGGCACACGGCAGACCCTGCCACTGCTGCGCTCCCTGGCAAGGGTGAGTTTGGGATCTCCACCGCAGCAGTGGCATGGAACACGAGGGAGCTTCTGCCAGCTGGCAGGAAATGGTAGGTGGAGCCAGCAGGGCTCCTGGACTGCTCGGGCTGCCATTTCCCCCCACACTTGGTGTGGCGCCCGTGGGAGACACACTGAGCGAGTGCAGGCAGGGGGGTGAATCATGGGGGAAAGCACTACATTTCAACCTGCCTCGTGGGAGGGAAAGTAGGGGCAACTTTCAGCTTCAGAGCCGCTGTGGGTTTAAAGTGTCGTGGATTACACCGAAAGCCTGTACAGTCATGCCTTGGATTGAGAGCATAATTCGTTCCAGAAACGTGCTTGTAATCCAAAACACTCTTATATCAAAACGAAATCCCCCCCAAAAAAATTTGTACAGAGATTTTTAATTTAAGTCGTACTACAGTACTTGTATTGCAAGACATTGCTTGTATATCAAGTTTAAAAAAAATTAAATAAATATTTAAAAAATTGCTTGTCTTGCAAAACGCTCTCAAACCAAGTTACTTGTAATCCAAGGTATTACTGTAATGGGATTGCACTGAAAGCCTGTAATTCTATATAAAATTATCTATCAGTAAGACAAGTCCCACTGAACTCAATGAGACATCCGTCTGAGTAGATATAGGCTTGTACTGTGAACCAGGTAGTTAAAAACAGATTCAAGGCCGGAGCTCTGGCTCAGATTAAGGCTACAATCCTAATTGTAAACCTGATAAACCTGATCAGTGTGGGTGCATGGAGGGTAAACTGTAAACAAGCACAATCTGTGGCATTGCACAACATCATGACTGATCATTGGGCGTATCAGTTAAGGCATCAAGCTTAGCTTCCCGTTTCCTGGCTTTGTGCAGCTTGAGCCAACATGAGAGAGCCTTAACGTGGGTCTTAAACTGGCGGACTTGTTGAATCAATGCTCAGGATGGGAGAAGATTCTATGCAGGAAGTAGAAGAATTCTCACAGTTTACAGCCCTATCACAGCCTGGCATTCTTCTTGTTGTGAGTGCCTGTTCCAGCAATCGAGATAGGTACACTATGGCAGCGCCATAAAAAAAAAAGGAATTCAGTGAGCTGAGCAAAGACTCTTACACTTATCAATTTTAATGTTTTAATTATAAGCACATACCTGTGGGTGCTTGTATGCATTCAAGATGTTGGCCATCTGGATGGAGTTCTGGGAAGTGAGCCCTCCAATGACTGCCATGAGTTTCCCTTTCCTGGCACAGTTGTAATTGGCCTGATTCCCTTGTCCTGTGAAGAGGAGATCCAGAGTGGCCCGAGAGCTTCGCCTTGAGTTAAAAGCATTATCATAAATCTTGGAAACCAGTGTGGTGTTGGGTAACAGTTCAGCATTCCTGTTGATCTCGTTCATGGCAAAAATGTAGGCGAGGACATACTGGTAATTTTTAGGGATCATGCTGCAATGAGATTTTAATGCAGTATTAAATCAAGCATATTACAGGCTGCATTATGTTTTTCAAAACTAACCAATTAGGAAGCTGTCATCAACAGAATAGACAAAAATTGCTCAGACTAATGAGAGATGGATTGTCTGCTAAGACAACTTGTTTGTAAATGGTAGAGCCAAAGAGACCTGGAGCTGAGCAGGGTCTGTTGCACCTAGACACCAATGTGCCCCAGACACGCAAAGACTGGGGATATGTATTAGAGAAATCTGCAGCAGATTCATAAGAGTTTGGAGTCCTTGAATATTGAGAGAGCCAGTGTGGCATAGTGGTGAGAGTGTTGGACTGGGCCTCTGGAGATCCGGCTTCTAGTCCCCGCTTGCCCATGAAACTCACTGGGTGACTTTGGGCCAGTCACTGACTCTCAGCCTAACCTACCTCACAGGGTTGTTGTGAGGATAAAATGGAGAGGAGGATGAGGAGGATTATGTAAGCTGCCTTGGGTTCCTTTCAGGAAAAAAGGCAGGGTATAAATATAATAAATAAATAAAATAAAAATGTATTAGAGAAATCTGCAGCAGATTCAAATTCTCACTGATTCTAAGGACTTGGGGAGCTTAAAAAAAAACAAAAAAACAAAAAAACTTTCCAGATTATATGCAAAATGTAGTAATAGAAAAACTGCCTCATTCACAGAAATTTTGGGGGGTGCTCAGACAGTGTTGTCTTCACCTTGTAACCCTCCCATTTTTTGCACCATTTCTTCCATCTTAATCCAGCCAGATGTGTGTGTGTGGGGGGGAAATAACTAAGGAGGGAAATACAGAAGAGCTGCACAATGCCTTTTGGTTGGTAGCAATAGGAGCACCTTGTATGAAGGAAGCACCCTAATGTGGAATACGGACACATCCATCCATTTGAAGCCTGAGAATTATAAAGCAGAGTATGACTCCCTCTTTTTCCCTTTTTCTTTTATGAATTTCCTTTTTTCTTCTTTTCCCACTGATGAATTTACATATTAACAAAAACGATGTGATCCACTTTGATGGTTTTTCAATGGTTTGCATCTATTGGTGTTGATTTTTCTTTTTAACCATGCCAAGCTTTGGGGAAATTGATAGACATCTCTAGAAGTCTGGAATGATCACAATTATTTAAAATAAAAATTATATCAGTGTTGCCATAATGCTTAGGTCTCTATCTTTCAATCTATCTATGTACAAATCTACAGGAACACAAATATTGCTCCTGCAGCATAGAGAAGTAACATTTTTGAGCACCTCAAGCTACACTTCCAGCAACTGATGAGCACTTGGATGTCCTGAAGTTAAGAACCAGATCTCATCTGGACCTGCTGATGGCTCTGTCTATTCTGAGAAGAGCTGTGGAAATTTAGTCTGAATGTACACCATCGAGGCTTCGAAAAGAATTGAATAGTAAAGAAAAAGACAGGCTCACACTTAACAGTACTGATTTATTTTATGAAGTTAAGAATATAACTTCACCCAGTTGAAAACTTTTCACCAGAGAGAGGCAGTACATAACTTTTCAAAAGGGGGAGAGAGAGAGAGAGAGAGAGAGAGAGAGAGAGAGAGAGAGAGAAGTACTTACTAAACATTTCGTGCAGAAGAATGTGGATGTGCCCTAAACCGCGGTGGAACGATATTCACAAGTTTCATGGATACAAATTCACCAATGATGATCTCATCTGAAAGACTATGTGAATTCATCTGAACACTCATCCTTGAGCTACTTCTGGAGGACTTTGAACTCTTGCCGCAAATAATGCATAATAATGCAAGATAATGCATCAGTCGCAGCAGCAAACTCAGACTAAGTACTGAGAATTTTTGAACCATACCCCACACAGCCAATGTCATGATCACTGACTGCCTCCACCAACAGTATCAGTCTGGGAAGAAACTACAGAAAACCCTGAATTGACAGACCGGTCCCTGCCTGAAATCAGCCTCCCAGCAGGTGTCTATATAACCAGAACATAACATCTCACAGCCAAAATGTGTTGTCTGGGTGTTGATTTTGCACACGGAGGCCGTTGGTTACTCATGGGGCTGCCAGTACTGATTACCATTATTTTAATAATTAAAGGGCATATTGTCTGTTTTGTCTATATCCAGAAATCCCCGCACATGTTGTTCACTTCCCACTACAAGGTGTGCCATGCTCCATCTTGGGACAGTACAATTGTTTATAAAAATATACTGGGATGGAGTGGCCACTTGGGAGATTTGGTCTAACTTTCTGAACAGCTTGCGATTTGCAAAGGACCAGTATGAAGTAGGGAGCAGTTTATTGCTCAAAGCCATAGGCCATTGAACTATATCAGCAACAATAACAGAGAAACTTGTCTGTTCTCAAGAGATAAAGGAACTACCGGTAATTGTAAGTTTGTTAACTGCGGACAGATTAATGATAGCAAGGAAATGGAAAGTTCAACATCAGTTTTCAATTATTGTTTGTTATAAAGTGGTGTTGGATATCACCTTAAATGATAAACTAACATGTAGTATCAAATGTAAAAAGGGACAATTAGAGAAAAATAATTTTAAGGATATATGGGGACCATTTTTAGATTATGTTTTAGTAAAGGGAAAAGAGAGTAAGCCATGTCACGATATGATGTATTTTTGGAATACTGAATAATAATGGATTATGTGGATAGAATTACCTTTTGGCCCCGTGGTGACGGGTGCACTTTGGAGTTATACGGATGTGTGAGGGGGTTTTGTGTGTGTGTGTGTGTGTGTGTGTTTATATGTTTTATATAATGTATGTAATAAAGAAAAAAACATCATTGATTTTTATCCACCTTGATTCAAGCTCAGACTTTTAAGACATGAGCACTCAAAGCCCTGGGCCAAAATCAGATGGGTGAATCTGTCAGTTTCAGTTTATCCACCTTTGTATTTTTTCACCTGAAGTTCACTTTGTCCCAAACACGGAAACATTTGCAAATTGTCAGGAATTCTTCTCAAACCAACTTTTCACTAATCCCCACTCATGAATTATGAACTGGGGTTCATACTGTATGTTCAGATCTTTCTTTTCTTTCCTGTAATAGACGAATAGAACTACTTGCAATTCTTGTGGGATCTCAGTTCTCACATTGGTCTGCATCTGAAAGCAATGAGGAAAGACTTCTTAGTTCCAGAGTGAGCAAATATTCCCAATATTTACCTGAAATATGTTCAGTGGCTCTCATATAGCAGATAGATTTCTTCATCATCAGTGATGTCAGTTCTGCTACCATTTCTTTTGCCTAGCCCTGTTCATAGTAAAAACATTCATATATTTGACTTTAGAGAAAAGTGATAGGGATTAAAATACACTTGTATTCAACACTTCTGGATTTTTGTCTAAGTAATGCTAGAATCCTTTACTTACTCATCTGGGATGAAATCCTGCCTTTGGGGCACTGGGCACGATCACAGCAACACACTCCTTCCCCTGCTGGATGAACATGCTCTGTCCAGGCTGGCAGCTCTCGACACAGGTGGAACTGGGCAACACCTAATGGTAGCCACAAGGAAGGACATTTGGGAAGGAAACATGCCAGTTCTTCCTTTCCCACTGTTGTAACTTTCAGCTACATCGTCTTCTATTATTTATTTATTTATTATATTTATGAATCGCCTATCAGGCCAGATATCTGGCCACTCTGAGCGATTTACAGTCCAATAAAATACGGGGACACACACACACACACACACACACACAGTATAAAACACAATTAAAAACAGTACAAAACTTAAAAATCCTAACCCACCCCATATTCCCACCTGAAAAGCCACGTTTTTAATCCACAGAGGAAGTTAATCAAGGAAGGGGCATGGTGGAGGTCACTGGGGAGAGAGTTACAGAAATCGAGGGCTGCCACAGAAAAGGCCCTCCTCCTAGTCCCCACCAGCCTGGTTTCTCTGGCTGATGGGACAGGGAGAAGGCCGTCCGTGGCAGATCTTGTTGAGCGGCCTACTTGATGTTGCTGGAGGCGCTCCTTGAGATAAACTGGACCGGAGCCGTACAGGCTTATAAAGGTCAACGCCAACACCTTGAATTTGGCTCGGCAAACAACTGGTAGCCAGTCCATTAGAACATATTGAGATCTCAGAACATATTGAGATCTCAGGACAATGTCAGAGCAGCAGCTTGGGGTATTACCAAGGCTTTGGTGTATCAGAAGGGCCCAGTGCTCATCTCAACCCCTTCGTGATGCTGCTTCTTGCTGCCTTTGCCACTCATTACTTGTCCACTTCCTCAGATGGGTGAACAGCAAAGATATTTAATTTCCACTCACTTCCCTGCCCTCTCTTCAGGATGATGGTAAGGACTGAACCAACTGCACTCAATCCCCACTGCCAGCTAGAACTGCTTTCCATAATGTGGGTTTCTTCAGATGTTTTGGCCAAGAACTCACATCAACCCCAGCCAGCCTGGCCAAAGGTCCGGGATGATGGGAGTTGAAGGCCAAAGTATTTGGAGGAACCCAAGTTGGGGAATGCTGTCCTACAGCAAGAGGTCATGCAGCAATTGAAGATGTATTATATTTCCCTATATATAATATAATTTAAAAGACCAAATAATAATAATAACAACAACAACAACAACAACAACAGTAACAATAATAATAATAGTTGTTGTTGTACCATTTCTCACAGAGGGTTCTTTTTTAATCTGTCGTGAGGTGACTGACAGAATTATAAGAATATTTTAGCCTGAGCAAGGAAGGAGAAGAGTCCCCTTCATCAGATGCATACGGTGTCTCCCTTGATGGGCACACTTTTATACACATGGCTGTGAAGAAAGATGAATGTAAGCAGCAGTGTGATCAGGTGAAAATATAAGTGTTAAAGGAAAAGGAGAGAAGCAATGAGTAAGAATGCTCTGAGCGGCATGTGGTGGGTGGAGGAAAAGGTTATCAAGTAGGTCATCTTTGACACAGACCCTTGGATCATTTGGAGTCTCTCTCTCATTCTGTGCAGATGGTTTTGGTTGTCAGCTGGGCACTTGTAATGTTGAACCCATAGGCAGAGTTCCACAGACTCCATGTGTCTATTCCAATGAACAGACCCATCTGGGACTGAGGTCCACCGCCTTGCCCCAGACAGCCATCCAGCTCCAAGGTAGTGGTAAAGATGGTGGTGGCACTAACCACAGTAGAAGTTACTGCACCATCTGCACATGGGCTCTGTAATGCATCTGTTTAAGTTGTGGCTCTGAACAGCTGCAACCTCCTGGCCTTTTGGAGCTTGAGTGAACACAGAAAGCCATTAACACAGCAGATTAAGCTAAAAGGGTTTCTGTGAAGTGATTTATATCAGCATGACCGCAAGAGTAGTGAAGACTAGAATTTGTCAACAGAAGAGTTGTCTCCAATCCCAAAGAACTGTGTCTCCCATTGTTAAAGATATTGGTTCCTAAAAATCTAAATGACAATTTCAGTAGTAATAATTCTCTGTATTTGATATACCATTCTAAGCATTGTATCTCTGTTGACAATTTAGGATCATTTTGCTCTTGACATTATTCTTGTTATTTGATGTATTTAGGTCTGTGTTTGTCCATATTTCTTATTTGTGTGTATGCCTTTCGGTAGGCAAGTAGTAGCTTTGTTTCCATATGTGTTTATTGAGAATATTACACAGTCTTATTTATAGTTTGAGTGACATCCTTTTAAGAAGGCTGGGAGAATACTGATAGCAGACCTGCATTAACTTCTGAGTAGGTTTAAATTCCTCTGGTAATATAATTAGTCATTCTCGATGTTGCTATTTTTGGAGTTATAAGCCCTATTCAAGCACTCATGTAAATGAGGTAGATCAGTGTGCATACGTGTTCAGTGTACACACTTTTAACATCTCCTGTATTCATATACAGTCACACACACTTTCTGTTGTGATATGTATCACATTCACAAGCTGGAGCACATTGTTTACACATGGAAGGGACAGAATGGTAGGTAAACAGGTTTATTATGTTTCTCTAGAATCTCGTGTTTTCTCAGGGGTTACTAAAGTGTGGGAAACAGTATGAGCTAGTCACATGGTTTAGATGTTCTGGTGACGTACTGACTTGTTTTTCTGTCTGAAGCCATTTTAGAGAGGAGCAGGACTGTTCTCTCTCTTCACTCTTTTCTTCTGACTATTGCTTGCTGGACTTATGCAACAATGTAGCGTCTTTGCTGAGGTGGGGTAAAGCTCAACTTGCTCCACTGGAATAAATGCTTGCTATGCATTGTACTCTGCACATGGACTGTAACTAGGAAATGTATACTCTGTAGAATATTACTTTGCTAAGTAAATAAACAGGTAGAATAGACCTGTGGAGTTACAGAGTTTTTTCCTTGCTATCTGCAAACGGGGGAGCTGGCTGCTGGAGTCGGATTACAGGCTGGAAAGCTGGCTGGCTGGCTGGCTGCATCCAAAACGCTGCACGCTGCGCAGAGAGAGGGGGAGAAAGATCTGGATTTCTGTGTGTGGATTTATGGGCCTCTACATACGAACAGGATTTTTAATCTCCCATCTCGCACACACGGGGCTCTGCTGTCACTCACGCGCCATCAAGGTTATGGGCCCAGAATTCGGAACCAGAATTCGGAACCAGAATTTGAACCAGAACTGGGTGGACCGGTGGACCAGAACCAGAACTGAACGGAACTAGTTCGGTGCCAGGCAGAAGGTCAACGCCAGCAGCAGCAGGACCTGTTTTCCAACAGCTAAATCAACAGCTTCAACTCCGGGATTGCAGTGATTTATGGCAGAAAAGGAGGACATCGAAGCAGAAGAAAAATCTCCAGGGCCTTCGTCCGGTAAGGAGGGGGAAGGGGGGATGTGTTTGCGGAACGCTTGCAGGCTCTGTTCAAGGCCGAATACTCAGAGGCAAGCGACGCTGAAGTTTCTGAAGGAGAGGAGGTAGAAAACCCCCCTGTCACAGAAATGGCAGCGGCACCATCTCTAAATCCTCAGATAGTAGAAAAACTATCTGGCTCGAACTATGTATTATGGAATTTCCAGATGCAGCATTATTTAACTCATGCGGGACTCTAGAATGTAGTAACACAGGATGCAGTGGCAGTGGGAGATCAAGCATATAATGAATGGAAGGAGCGGGATGACAGAGCAAAAGCAATAATTTGCTTATCTCTTGAAAGTTCTCAAGTGCCATTTATTCAGTTTCTAGACACTGCAAAACAGATCTGGGACACCCTAAGGGACATGTACCAGATGCAAATGGCAGGAAGTAGGATCCTACTTGCACGAAAGCTGTACAAATTGAGCTTACAACCAGGTGGATCTATGCCGGAATATCTGAGCACAATCCGGGACATGTTTAACAGATTGAGAGCACAAGGGATGACAATTGATCCCTTACATCAAGTTTCCATTCTGTTATCTAGTCTGGACTCATCAGGAGGGACAACCAGATCTGAACCTGACAATGGAATATGTGTCAGGCAAACTTCTCTCTGAGTGGGAGAAACGGCAAGGGAAGAAAAACAATGCTGGACGTAAATCAGCAGACAGCTCGGCTGACGTGGCGAACAGCCAAGCTGGGAATAGCAGCAGCAAGCTGGGGGGAGTTACCCAAGCGGCAGCTTTAAAAGTGAGAAAATGCTTTTCTTGCAGATCTACATCGCATCTGAAAAAAGACTGTACAAAGGGCAAACAGAGAAAAACAAAACAAAACTGGAAGCTACCAGCGCACCTGAGGAGGCAATTAAAACGGGCAAAAGTTTGATTGCTAGGGTGGGGGTTTCCAACAACAATGTATGGGTTTTGGACTCTGGGGCTTCCCACCACATGGCAAACTCCAGAGACATATTCCAATCTCTGGATGATGGATATACAAATCAACATGTTGAACTGGCTGACAGAAAGCGGATCCAAGTTTCAGCAACAGGAACAATTGCATTTGCTTCTTTGGGTCAGCAGAGGGCACTGCTTGTTCAAGAATTGGACACAAATTTGATAAATATTTCACAATTAGCTAATAATGGTTTTGAAATATGCTTTTCTGACAGCAAATGTGTCATTTCACGTGAAGGGATAGTCTGTGCAAAAGGTGATTTGCAGAATTCTCTGTATGTTATAAATCCATTTGTAACACATGATGAGAGGGCGAAATATGCAAATTGTAAACCCCATGACAATTGTGTGCATATTTTCCATAAGAGGTTCGCACATGCCAACTACAGAAGCATAGAAAAGATGCCAGGTCTGTGTGAGGGTATGAAAATGAAACCTTGTTCTAATTATGTGGAATGTGAAGTATGCAGTACAGCAAAGTCACACAGATCAAACATTCAGAAACACAATGATAGAGTTAGCACAAGAATATTTGAGCTGGTACACTCTGATGTTGCTGGACCATTTGAAAACAGCTATGGGGGAAATAGGTACTACATGACACTCATTGATGACTATTCTCGATTTGGATTTGTTTATCTTCTGCAGCATAAATCTCAGGTTCAAGAGAGATTTGAATCATTTGTTAAATGGGCTGGTAACAGATATAAACAATACCCAATAGGTGAATTGCTCACAGATGGTGGGGGAGAGTACATGAGTACAAAATTCAAGAAATTCTTGGAAAGTGAGGGCATTGGGCACAAAATTACAGCTCCATCCTCTCCATTTCAAAATGGCGTTGCTGAAAGAAGGAACAGAACACTCCAGGAAATGATGAGGGCTCAATTAGCTGACTCACAGGTGGGAAACTATTTCTGGGGGGATGCACTGTCAAATGCCAATTACCTGCTGAACAGGTTACCCAACACCACAACTGTGAAAACTCCATATGAAATGTTTCATGGGAGGAAGCCAAAGATAGCACACGTGCGAATTTTTGGATGTAAATGTTTTGTTCAAATACAGGCAAAAAACTGTGAATGTTTTCTGCTGGGGTATGATGCACAAACAAAAGGTTACAGGTTATGGTCACCACAACACAACAAGGTAATTCTAAGCAGGGATGTGATTTTTCACGAGCAAACACATGAACAGAAACAGCTGGTGGAATTGCCAATGCATGCAATGACTGAAACACAGCAGGAGGTTTCTGACACAGAACAAGCCACTGGGCAGATATCTGGGGAGCAGGAGGGAGGTGAACAATCTCTAAGGCGTTCAACCCGAGAACGTAAAACACCTGTTAGATATCAGGATGAATTCCAAAGTGGGAAAACTGTTGTACATAAAGCTCTCAAAATAGCTTTAGAACCCCAAAGTTTTGAAGAAATTCAAAGCATGGAACCAAAGGTGAAAAATGATTGGTTTGAAGCCATGCAGGATGAAATCAATGCAATGCATGTTAACAAAACATGGAGTCTGGTATCTTTGCCTGTAGGGCGCAAGGCAATCACCTGTAAATGGGTGTACAAGGTGAAAACAAATCACCAGGGGCAGGTGGAAAGGTACAGAGCAAGGCTCGTTGCAAGAGGGTTTGCACAAAAACATGGGATAGATTATGATTCCGTGTTTGAACCAACAACAAGGTATGCAACTGTCAGATTGTTGTTGAAATTGGCAGCACAAAGAAAAATGATGGCATTTCATTTTGATGTAAAAACTGCTTTCCTATATGGTGAATTACAAGAGGAAATCTACATGATGCAACCAAAAGGTTTTGTAGAAAATCCCAGTCTTGTATGTCGTCTGCACAAGTCCATATATGGGTTAAAGCAAGCAGCTAGGTGCTGGAACCAAAAACTAGACAGAGTTTTGATTAGTTTGGGATTCAAACGAAGCAAAGCTGACCACTGTCTGTACACAAATTACACAGAACTGGGACATTGGGAGTATTTGTTAGTCTTTGTTGATGATATATTGCTGGTAACTGAATCAGTAAGTCAGAAAGACAAAATTGCACAAGAATTGCAAGCACACTTTGAACTGAAAGATCTAGGTTTGGTACAACACTATCTTGGAATGCAATTATCCCAGGATGAAGAAGGTTCTTTCATGGTTGAACAAAGTGGAAAAATTCAGAAATTGCTGGAAATTCATGGATTGGAGAATTGTAACCTAGTTACCACTCCAATGATTCTTGAATATCAGAAACACACAGATAACACTGAATTTGAGGATATTGGAAAATATCAAAGTGTTATTGGAAGCCTGCTATATTTGGCAAATGTGAGTAGGCCAGACATCAGCAATGCTGTAAACATACTTAGCAGGAAAACGCAAAATCCTTCTATGTATGATTGGCTAGTTGTGACACGTGTGTTAAGGTATTTAAAAGGTTCCATGAATTGCAAACTGAAATTGTCATCACACACAGAGGGAGGTTTTTGTGTGTACACTGATGCTGATTGGGGGTCTGCAACAGATAGGAAGTCCACAAGTGGGACTGTAATTTTGTATGATAACAGTTTGATTGACTGGTACACACGTAAACAATCTTGTGTGGCTGTATCTAGTGCAGAATCTGAATTCATCAGTTTATCTCAAGCATGCAATGAGATTGAATGGTTCAAACAATGTTTGCTGATATGCACTTACCAGTAGACAAGGCTGTTACAATTTTTGAGGACAACCAAGCTTGCATAAGCATGGCTCTCAATGAAAAATGTAAGCCAAGAACCAAACACATTGATGTTCATTACTCTCATGTAAAGGACTGTGTGCAAAAAGGGTGGGTAACACTCAAGTACTGTGCAACAGGGGAAATGGTGGCAGATCTTTTCACAAAACCATTGCCTGTAGTAAGACACAGGAAACTAATGACGGCACGAGGCCTCATTGAGTAAATGTAAACAAGATGTATCACAGCTTGTGGGGGGATGTTGTGATATGTATCACATTCACAAGCTGGAGCACATTGTTTACACATGGAAGGGACAGAATGGCGGGTAAACAGGTTTATTATGTCTCTCTAGAATCTCGTGTTTTCGCAGGGGTTACTAAAGTGTGGGAAACAGTATGAGCTAGTCACATGGTTTAGATGTTCTGGTGACGTACTGACTTGTTTTTCTGTCTGAAGCCATTTTAGAGAGGAGCAGGACTGTTCACTCTCTTCACTCTTTTCTTCTGACTATTGCTTGCTGGACTTATGCAACAATGTAGCATCTTTGCTGAGGTGGGGTAAAGCTCAACTTGCTCCACTGGAATAAATGCTTGCTATGCATTGTACTCTGCACATGGACTGTAACTAGGAAATGTATACACTGTAGAATATTACTTTGCTAAGTAAATAAACAGGTAGAATAGACCTGTGGAGTTACAGAGTTTTTTCCTTGCTATCTGCAAACGGGGGAGCTGGCTGCTGGAGTCGGATTACACGCTGGAAAGTTGGCTGGCTGGCTGGCTGCATCCAAAACGCTGCACGCTGCGCAGAGAGAGGGGGAGAAAGATCTGGATTTCTGTGTGTGGATTTATGGGCCTCTACATACGAACAGGATTTTTAATCTCCCATCTCGCACACACGGGGCTCTGCTGTCACTCACGTGCCATCACTTTCAACTAATTGTCTGTTGAGCAAAGCTCTGCTGCACGTTCTCCGATGCTGCCAGTGATGGGAACTGTTCTAGTTCCCAAAACATGTTATCTAATGGCCTGGGCTACAACCTACATATACAGCAGAATGAAGGGGCAGAAACCTTGAGAGGGTAACATCACCTGCAACACTTCAGACTGAAGGTAGAAGGTGCTGCTTTTCATCCTCCCTCCCCCACACAAAAGGTTTATGTAAGCCGCCTTGGGATCCTTGCATGAAGAAAGGCAGGATATAAATAAAATTCAAAAAAATAAAATAAAAATAAACTTCCATTGGCACCAATGGACACTCATGGCTCTGCGAAATAGATATTTGACCCTTGGAACGAGATTCAGACTAGGGGCTCTATGGGGCCACACCTAGCAATGCTCCTGCCCCAGTCCTTGGCTGACACGAACCAGACCAGCATGCGGCTTCTCAAAGATGCAGACTTCCTTCCATGGGCCATGCCGGCTGGGAATTATGGGAGTTGTAGTCCAACAGATCTGGAGAGGCTGCCCTAACTGAACTCAATGGTTGGGGCCTGTCCCAAGCTCACCTGATTAATAAACCTCGAGGGAGCGGGGGAGAAGAGAAATGCTCCAGAGATGGGACACTCACCTCAGAATCATCAGCATCTTCAGAGGTGCTGTTCTGCTTGTGTAGAAATCCGCCCTGTGTGTAAACACAACAGCACAGTTGGATACATACAAAAAACACAACAAGTGCTGCAAGGGAAAGGCATGGCCTGAGAGCTCATTCTGTCGAGCAGAAGCTCCTGCTGACTGCAACTACCTGGGGCTGATTGCAGCTGATTGATTGCAGGAAGTGGGGCTGATTGCAGGGCGTGGCCTGGGAGCTCATTCTGTTCCTGACTCCCAGCTGAGCAGGAGCACAACAGGAGAGAGGCTCCAGCTGTTTTTGGGACTGTGAAAAGGCAAGCAGGCTCCCAGAGAGCGGGCGAACAGAGCGAGCAAACAGGGAGAGCAAACAGGAGTTTGGCAGCGGAGTTCGGCGGGGGAGGTCAAGGGGGAGGTCCCTAAAAACAAAAAAAACAAAAACACACACACATATATATATATATATATATATATATTCTAGGAAGACAGAAACAGAGCACTATGGAAGGAAAGGACTCAGCAGTGGTGGTGACCTGCAAGGGGTGTGCAATGTTTGTTTTCCTGCCGGAGATCAACATGGCCTACACATGCAACAAGTGCAAGCTGGTCACGCTGTTGGAAGAAAAGGTCAGAGGACTGGAGCAGCAAGTGTCAACCCTCAGGAGCATAAGAGAAAGCGAGGAGTTCTTAGACAGAACGGTGGATCTACAGCACCAAAGCACAGTACAGGAGCCAGAAGGGCAACTGCAGGATGAGGCGGAGTCGGAGACTGCAGAGGCAAGGGAAAATAACGCAGGGGGAACTCCCTGGAAAAGGGTGACTGTTAGGAGCAGAAGAACTACAAGACACTCTGCGCCTGTGGAAGCAGTGGAGCTATGGAACCGCTTCCATGGACTTGAGGACGAGAGCAGAGGACAGCCTGCAGAGGACGGATTACCGGGCACCCAACGTGACAGCGAGCAAGAGGCTGAGGGTCAGTCAATTGGAGGCAATCAAACCAAGGCCTACAGCAAGAGGAAGAGAAGAGTACTCGTAGTGGGAGACTCCCTCCTGCGGGGGATCGAAGCCAAAGTATGTCGCGAAGACCCATGGACTCGCCAGGTGTGCTGTCTCCCTGGGGCACGGATTAAGGATGTGACAGAGCAGCTGCCGAGGCTCATGCAGCCCACCGACACATACCCCTTTCTTCTCTTCCACGTGGGTACAAATGATACTGCCAAGCGGAGTTACAAAGAAATCACGGCAGACTTTGAAGAGCTGGGAAGGGAACTCAAGAACTTCGGGGCCCAGATAGTTTTCTCATCCATCCTTCCAGTACTTGGAAGAGGCATAGAAAGGGAAAGAAAAATACTCCGAGTGAATGACTGGCTACGAAGGTGGAGCCGACGTGAGGGATTTGGATTCTGGGACCACGGGCTACACTTCCTGGAAGATGGACTGCTGGCAAAGGATGGGTTGCACCTCACAAGGACTGGGAAGAATGTGTTTGGCCACAGCATGAGGAACTTAATCAGGAGGGCTTTAAACTGAATCCAACAGGGGAGGGAGACATAAACTCGGGGGTACCAATGGAAGAAGGCCTCCATGCCACAATGGAGAGAACAGCTCCAGCGGTGCCCATTGATAGTCTACCACAAAATGTAGGGGGAAAGTCGGACTATAAAGCACATAGTCTTCAATGTCTCTATACTAATGCCCAGAGTATGGGCAATAAACAAGACGAACTTGAACTCTTGATACATGAGGGCAAGTACGACTTGATAGGGATAACTGAAACCTGGTGGGATGACTCCCATGACTGGAATACAGCAATTGAAGGGTATAACTTGTTCAAAAGGAACAGAAGCAACAGAAAGGGAGGTGGAGTTGCACTGTATGTTAAAAATACGTATCTCTGCACAGAGATACAGGAAGAGGAGCTTGGCAGCCCCATTGAGAGCATCTGGGTTAAAATAAAGGGGGCAAAGAATAAAACGAACATGGCGGTTGGAGTCTACTACCGACCACCCAATCAAGGAGAAGACGAGGATGGAACTTTTGAAAAGCAAATTGCCATTGTTTCAAGGAGGTACGATGTGGTAGTAATGGGAGACTTCAATTTCCCTGATATCTCTTGGGAGACTTATTCAGCCAAACATGGCCCCTCCAAGAAATTCCTGAGCTGTGCTGCTGATAACTTCCTCCTACAGAAAGTGGAGGAAGGAACTAGAGGATCGGCTATCCTTGACCTGATTCTAACCAACAGAGACGAGTTAGTGGATAAAGTGGCAGTTTCGGGAACTCTGGGGGAAAGTGACCATGTTATACTTGAGTTCTTGATTCTAACAGAAGCAAAAGCTGAGTGTAGCCAAACACGTACCCTGGATTTTAGGAAAGCCAATTTTAACAAACTCAGAACAATGATTAGTAAGATCCCATGGCAAGTGACTCTCACGAGAAAGGGAGCCCAGGAGGGGTGGGAGTTTTTAAAAAAGGAAATTTTAAAGGCACAATTGCAAACAATTCCCACAAGGAAAAAAGGCAGAGGGCAACAGAAGAAGCCAATGTGGCTTCACAATAAACTCAAAGATGACCTGAAAAGAAAAAAGGACACGTATAGGAAGTGGAAGGAAGGACAGGCTACAGGGGAAGAGTACAGGCAGGTAGCACAGAACTGCAGGAATAGTGTCAGGAAGGCTAAAGCTGAGAATGAGCTAAGGTTAGCGAGGAATGCTAAAAGCAACAAAAAAGCTTTCTTCAGATACATGCACAGTAAAAGACAGAAGAAAGAACTGGTGGTTCAACTACGCAATGAGGATGGCAAATTGATAACAGAAGACAAAGAAAAGGCAGAAGTGTTCAATTCCTACTTCGGCTCGGTCTTCTCCCAAAAGAGGGTCTATGACCCCCCTGGCAAACCTGAAGTGCAGACTGAAGGGGCAGAATTGCAGCTTGAGATTGATAGGCAAATGGTCAAGGAGCACCTGATTACTCTGAACGAGTTTAAATCTCCAGGGCCTGATGAGCTGCATCCTAGAGTAATAAAGGAACTGGCAGAAGAACTCTCAGAACCACTGTCTATTATCTTTGAGAAATCATGGAGGACAGGTGAAGTGCCAGACGACTGGAGGAGGGCAAATGTTGTTCCCAACTTCAAAAAGGGCAAGAAGGAGGAACCTGGGAACTATAGGCCAGTCAGTCTGACATCAATCCCTGGGAAGATTTTTGAGCAGATTATAAAGAAGTCAGTCTGCAAGCACCTTGAAAACAATGCAGTGATTACTAGAAGCCAGCATGGATTTGTCAAGAACAAATCCTGTCAGACTAATCTGATCTCATTTTTTGATCGGGTAACCTCCCTTGTGGACTGTGGGAATGCTGTGGACATCATATATCTGGACTTCAGCAAAGCTTTCAACAAAGTGCCTCATGATATCCTGATTAGCAAGCTTGCTAAAAGTGGGCTAGATGGAACAACTATCAGGTGGATCCACAATTGGCTACAGAATCGGACTCAAAGAGTGCTTATCAATGGTTCCTTCTCAAACTGGGGAGAGGTAACGAGCGGGGTACCACAGGGCTCGGTCCTGGGCCCGGTGCTCTTCAACATTTTTATTAATGACTTGGATGAGGAGGTACAGGGAATGCTTATCAAATTTGCAGATGACACAAAGTTGGGTGGAACAGCTAATACTCTGGAAGACAGAAACAAAATTCAAAGTTACCTCGATAGGCTGGAGCGCTGGGCCGAAAACAACAGAATGAAATTTAACAGGGATAAATGCCAAGTGCTGCACCTAGGGAGAGGAAACCAAATGCAGAGTTACAGAATGGGGGACACTTGGCTCAACAATACTACAAGTGAGAAGGATCTTGGAATTGTGGTAGATCACAAACTGAATATGAGCCAGCAATGCGACGTGGCTGCAAAGAAGGCAAATGCAATTTTGGGCTGTATTAATAGAAGTATAGCTTCCAAATCGCGGGAAGTGATAATTCCCCTTTACTCAGCACTGGTTAGGCCTCATCTTGAGTACTGCGTCCAGTTCTGGGCACCTCACTTTAAGAAGGACATAGACAAACTGGAGAGGGTTCAGAGGAGGGCAACAAGGATGATAAAGGGACTGGAGACAAGGCCCTATGAGGAGAGACTGAAAGAACTGGGCATGTTTAGCCTTCAGAAGAGGAGACTGAGGGGAGATATGATCGCACTCTTCCAGTATTTGAAGGGATGTCACACAGAGGAGGGCAAAGATCTCTTCTCGATCATCCCAGTTTGCAGGACACGGAATAATGGGCTCAAGTTACAGGAACCTAGATTCCACCTAAACATCAGGAAAAATTTCCTGACTGTCAGAGCAATAAGACAATGGAATCAACTACCTAGGGAGGTGGTGGGCTCTCCCAGTCTGGAGGCATTCAAGGTGCGGCTGGACAGACATCTGTCAGAGATGCTTTGACCTGGATTCCTGCATTGAGCAGGGGGTTGGACTCGATGGCCTTGTAGGCCCCTTCCAACTCTACTTTTCTATGATTCTATGATTCTATGATGAACACCCATTTTTGTTTTCCCCAAACCTGCAACCTACTTCGGTGTAACAGTCTAAGAACATAAGAAGAGCCCTGCTGGATCAGGCCAAGGGTCCAGCGGCCAACCAGCTGCCCACGGGATGCCAAAAGCAGGACATGAGTGCAACAGCACCCTCCCGCCCATGTTCCCCGGCAACTGGTGCACATAGGCATCTTGCCTCTGACCCTGGAGGTAGCACAGAGCCAGTCAGGACCAGTAGCAGGGGGGGCTGGTGACTCCTACGTCAGTGGGGCTCCTCATCCATTGCAGCTTCTATTCTGAGCTTTATAGGAACTACCCATGGTGCACCAGCCAGGCTCAGGTGAGACCTCTTTGGAGGAGGAGGAGCCTGATTCCGCAGCTCCACCCTCACCTGCACTGGACCTGGGGCAGTCCTGTGACAGGGATGTCTCTCACCTGATCTCCCCAAGAGAGGGGGAATCTCAGTTCTCTCTCCCTTCCCATCATGTGCATTCTCTCAGCAACACTTACAACCTTGGAAGGTAGGACAATGTATTTGCTACACTGCAAGACAAGGAAGCGGAGGCAGGGAGGCTGGCTGGCTCACCTCAGCCCAGCCAGAGACGGCGTAGCTCACACTCTGAACCACGACGCTGAACCTGCTCTAAAGACACTCCTCTCCTTCCCAGCCTCGGCTAAAGAGTGAGCCTGGCTGGTCAGTGGGAAACCGTCCCTCACTGCCATTTGCCCTGCCTTAATCGTGCGGACTAACCTTTGGAACTTGAACGGCATGACTACCTGTGCAGTTCAGCGTGGGAGCATTTTCTTGTCCCGAACCTCCCAGATGGTGGAGGTGAAGCTAGAAGGGGGGGGCCACTGATTCCTGCCCCTGCTCCACCATCTTCAGCTTGTCCACCATGTTGCCCATTCACTCTGGACCCTCAGAATAACCAGCATGTGAATAAGAACTAGTTGGGCATGGAAAGATGTTTGACCCATCACGTTGACATGTTTGTTTATTTCATTTCTATATCCTCCAATATCTAAAGTTCTCTGGGCGGTTCACAACATTTCATAAAATTACAAAGCACAAATACAGATAATAAAATACCACGTTTCAATATACAAAATTTAAAACAATTTAAACAGCTAAAACAATTTCAAGAAAAAATACTCATCATGTTAAGAAAGACAGCTGACATAACTGCCTCGTCATATGGCATTAAATACTGTTAAATGCCTGGGAGTACAGGACAGTCTTAACCTGGCGCCTAAAAGATGCCAGCGTTGGTGCCAGGCAGGCCTCAGGGGGGAGGCATAATTGGAGGGGCTATCACTGAGAAGGCCCTCTCCCTTGTTGCCACCCTCCGAGCCTCCCTCGGAGGTGGCACTTGGAAGACAGCCTCAGATGCTGATCGTAGTATCCGGGTAGATATGGATCCCTCATAACCATATTATCTTCTGATTGGCCCAGACTGGAGACAAGAATCCAGCAGAAGAGAAAAATCCCCTGCTACCAACCAATTTCCCTTAATAATCAAAGATACCTTTTCAGTGCCCAAGCCACCTCCCAACACAGAAAAAGTGTGTTACACTGCCAGAGCATTGGTCCACATGCCCGGGGCTCTCCAGCAAGGGTCATTCCCTTCAACTTGTGCAACATCTAACACCTGATCATCTTAACAGGAGATGCCAAGGATTCAACCTGGGCTTTCTAGCACGCAAACTGAATCTCCCAGCCTATATTATACTGGGGAAAATTCTACATAAATCCCGAGGGCTGGGTCCAGACTAAGACATACTTCAAGCTGAACCCTTGAAAATCAGTGGGCCTTCCGTTAGTCATGACTAACTGTAGACCCGAAGTCTGACTAAATCTGGATCAACACCAAGCATTTCTTACGGCCACTGCTGAAGTGTTGCAAGCGCCTCCTATACATTTTCCCCCAGCAACGCTTGCAGCCTTGGGAACGTAATTGCTAGGTGGCAAGATGCGGAAGCCGAGGCAGGGAGGCTGGCTCGCCTCATAGCTTGTGCCCTTTACCGCTACGCTTCCCAAGCTCCCCAACTTCAAGCACACACACACCACAGAGGCTCGATCATCCTACAGTGTCATGCTCTCTCTCTTTTCAAGGTCAGGAAGGACACTTACCCAACTGAAAGGCAGGGGGCAATACGTCTGGATGACGTGGCATGGCAGGGGATGGTCGGGCGACAAGCAAGGGCAGGGCAGATGGTGCAGACACTGAGCAGGTGGGAAAAGGGCAGACAGTTCGCGTGAAACTGTAGCAAGTCTCTCTGTGTTCTTGGGTGGAGAGAGAATACGAAGATAAGTCTCATTGTCCGTGCTTCCCAACAACAGACACTTCTTTGCATCACTTCTGTTCCCACATCACTCTGAGTTGGGGCATCACTTAGCCCTGGTTCAGATGTAACTTTGTCTGATCGTGGCAGACCACTTTGGCATCACACTCCCTGAGGAGCCAGGCAGGGCAGGAGGAACAATGGAGGCAATTCTGCCTCCTGTTCCTCCACAGTGCCCTGCCTCTTCCCCCCAAGCCCATCTCGCTCACTTCTAGACGGTGGCCAGGGACACGCAACAGAGAGGCGACCGGATCCTGCAGATCCCAACCTCTCCTTCCCTCCCGCCATTTAACCTCTACGAGGTTGCCTGAGGTCATCACTGCTGTGGTCCTTTCCATGGCGGCAGCAACAGGTCAGGGGGAGGGTTCCAGAGCCCCCCTCCTGAGGTCGTGGGACTATCTATGGCCTCGGGGAGGGGATCTGAGAGATCCTATGGTCCCTGGGATGCTCCCACGGGGAAGAAAGGATTGCTCTGCCCACAAACCAAGACTGCAAGGCACAGTTTTATCCTGCTTTGCAAGCCAGGATTTGCTTCACATGTAAGAGGCAAGTGCGGTGTAAAGAAACCGCAAACATATCAAACTAAGGTGTGCACGAGAAAGGAGGTGGGTGCGCAGAGGCATGACGCCTGTTCTTGATCCGATAACGCAGGGGTGGGAAAATTGGATCGCTCCAGATGTTTTGGTCTGCAACTCTGGTCATCCCTCAGCACTGGCTATGCCAGCGAGGGGTGATGGGAGCTGTCGGCCAAGACTTCTGGCAGGCCACAAGTTGCCCACCCTTGCGATAGAGCCACGGCTTATCAGACCAAGACAGTGAGCATCACAGCCCCGCCTCGTGCCTCCTCTGAGTTGGCCTTAGTACTGCCGCATCTTTCACAACACTTTTCAACACTTACCGGGGCAAAAACATGAGGTTCTCGGGGGTCATGAGTGACTTGATCCGTGCCCTGCATAAGAGGAGTAAAACGAGCACAGGCCGTTAGATCAGCCCTCCACGGCTCTCCTATAATCTTGTCCCTCCACAGAGGCCTCTGGGCAAGAGAGCAATCTTTGAGCAAACACTGTGTGACCCACATGGGGACTGGGGGTGGAGCACGTGAAGCCAGCAAGAACATGCACCCACCAGCTTGTTTAGAACTTCAGGAAAATTAATAGGCCTGTGGGAAAGAAAGCCACCCCTGAAAGTACACGGCGTGCACATATTAAGAGGGAGACAACCCTAATTGCGCCCACCACAATTAGGGCGGGTGGGAAGAAACCTCTCCCTTCTTCATGAAGCCTCACTGTGCAAACTTGCGTAAATAGAAGTGGCAGTTTGGAGCACTTACAATAATCAGCAGAAATAGAATACGGGGTTCAAGGTCTCCAGCAGGGAAATGTTTATGAAGCCTAAATGTAATTGAGGGGGCGACTAAGCAAGCGCATTCCCCACCCCCACATCACGTCTTCCTGTCCCTACTTCCAAAGAAACTTGGTGAATGGCATGATGCTCCCCTCAAGCTAAGAGGAGGAGGCTGATGGGGTGTGTGGTGTGTTCTCCAGGTTGCTCTTCCCCGGAAGGATCGGGTGGACAATTTTGGGGTGTCCAGGAGCCATCGCCGTCACTTGAGGCAGTGGGGGGCTCAGTGGCTAGCAGAGGCTTTCATCGGCTTAGGCTGAGACACCGGCTACAAACCCATCCGGACAAACATAGCCACACTCCGGTAATATCCCAGTTGAATTTCTGGAATGTGGGGCTGCCTTGAAGACGGCCGAGAAGCTTCAGTTAGTTCAACACAAGAGCTGCTAAGCTGCTAACTGGGACTGGTCTGTACGATCATGCGGTGCCGGTGCTTTGACAGCTGCACGGGCTTCCAGTCTGGGCTCAACCGAAAGTGATGCTGGACTTGAAAGCCCTAAACAGCGTGGGGCCAGAATAGCCAGTGTGGCGTAGTGGTTAGAGTGTTGGACTGGGACTCGGGAGATCCGGGTTCTAGGCCCTGCTCGGCCATGAAACTCACTGGGTGACTTTGGGCCAGTCACTGACTCTCAGCCTAACCTACCTCACAGTGTCGTTGTGAGGATAAAATGGAGAGGAGGAGGAGGATTATGTAAGCCGCCTTGGGTTCCTTGCAGGAATAAAGGCAGGGTATAAATATAATAAATAAATAAATAAATAAATTTGGTGTAGGTTTTAGGATTTCAAGAAGTTAAAATCCAAAAAGTATAAAAGAAAGAAGGAAAGAAAGAAAGAAAAGTGTTTCAGAATCCCAGAAACTACCAAAACAAAGTATTTGAAAAAAAATGAGGAGCCACCATGCGGCTCTCTGTGCTTCCTTACCTGGTCTGGGGACCAGGAGCAGCAAAGCAGTATCCGGTCCTGAAGCCTCTGTCTAGTGTTGTTGCGTTTGTTGGTGATAGGGAGTGGAGGAAGAGTGAGTGAGGATTTACTCAGGAGTAAATCCCACTTTGTTTAATGGGGGTTACTCCCTACTAATTGTGTAGGTTTGCCGCCTAAGAGCATGGATTATTATAGTCTATAGTACATTCCCACACTTTCCCTTGCCAGTGTGCCATGTTCAGTTTTCAATTAATCAGTAAATGCACAGGGTGCCATACAACTCTTTGCTGGTCGCAGGGATTCCATCTTCCTCTTCTGGATTTGGGTCTGAAAGACTTAGGAAAAGTGGGCCCATAGAGGGTACATTTTAAGCAGACACAATTTAGGACATTGCACAGTTCCATCTTAAAAGCAGGCAAGAGGTTAATTAGCTTGCCTCCTATACATTTTATTTATTTATTTTATTATATTTATACCCCACCTTTTTTCCTGCAAGGAACCCAAGGCAGTTTACATAATCCTCTCCATTTTATCCTCACAACAATCCTGTGAGGTAGGTTATGCTGAGAGTCAGTGACTGGCCCAAAGTCACCCAGTGAGCTTCATGGCCGAGCGGGGACTAGAACCTGGATCTCCCGAGTCCCAGTCCGACACTCTCGCCACTACACCCGCTCTATAGAAATTATTTCTAATTATGCACATGTATTTGCAAATGTGTTAGGGATGGGCGCCCAACCTGGCTGTTTTTAATGTATTCTACAGTATATGTCAGGGGTCCTCAAACTTTTTAATCGGGGGGCCAGTTCATTGTCCCTCAGACTGTTGGGGGGGGCAGACTATAGTTTGAAAAAAATATGAACAAATGGATCAAGTAAAAACAAGGACCGGGGTCCTTTTTTTTTACTTGATTAAATGGAAAGTTATTATAAATTAATTATAAATTAATTTGCGGTCTAAAATTGAAATACATTAAATTTCAAAAAGGTATAGAAAGGCTTGATTTGCACACTGCATATCTCTTATTTGTAGTGCCAAAAAACAGGAAAAAACAATACAATATTTAAAATGAAGAACAATTTTAATCAACATAAGCTTATTAGTATTTCAATGGGAAGTATGGGCCTGCTTTTGGCTAATGAGATGCTCAGTGTCCGGTTCCATATTTGTCACTGCTAGTCGTAACAAGTGATGCAAGTGTGCATCAGTTAGTCTGGATCTGGTTGGAGATTTCAGATGTTTCATTCGGGGAAAAGTCTGCTCACAGACATAGGTGCTGCCAAAGATGGTTGCTCCTGAGTCTGACTGGGTTTGCATGACCGTGTCAGGGGAAATAAGCCACGATGGCTTATTTCTGCCAGTGCACGTGCCGACTGCATGCCAGGGGGACTTGCACAATCACCCTTCCCAGCACAGCTTGCTGTATCATGCAGACCCATTGAGGGTGGCTTGTTGCCTTGGTTAACAAGTCACCCAAAATCCATGGGCTGTTATAGGGTTCTGGGGTGGCTTGTTAGCCATGGCAACAAGCCAGTCTCACCAGGTCCACACGACATGGCAAGCCGTGCCGGAGAGAGTAACTATGTGAAACCCAGTCACTGTCTCTCAGCCTGACCTACCTCACAGGGTTGTTGAGGATAAAATGGAGGAAGAGGAGGATTATGTAAGCCACCTTGGGTTCCTTGCAGGGGAAAAGGCAGGGTATAAATATAATAAACCTAAATATTACTCAGAAGAAAGCCCTGCTGAACTCCACGGGGCTTACGAGACAGCAGGGGCAGGAAACTATATAGAGAGGGGGCAGTGAGATGCCCCCCACCCCTCTATGCCCCATAACTGTCTCCCCAACCCAAATGAGAGCTTTCCAGTTGCCCCAACAGGCCCAGTCTTTGCACTTCAACCATCAGCCCCCCCACAGAGCCACCTTCAAGCTACCTGCCTTGGGGGAGCTGTAACCATATAGCTGCCATATAGCTGCAAATAATTTTAAGGAGTGGGTGAGGAGTAAGTGCAAAACATTCTGTCCGGGCGTGTGTGCAAATTCTTTAGTGTGGGGATGCAGAGAAAATGGGAGAGGGGGGATAACCAAAGCAAATTCTATGCAGGGTGTTCAAATACTTTTTCAGAACTGGGTGTGGGACAATAGGCAATGCAGATTCCGAGGGAGGTGTTCGATTCTACTGCAAGGAGGTGCAACGAAATGGGAGGGGGAAATAAGCCAAACAGAAGGGGTGCAAATTATTTTTTTCCAGGAGAGCGGGTGCGAGAGAAACAAAAGGCAAAGCAGATTCTGTGTACGGGGGTGCCAACGTCTGCAGTAGGGGGTGTGGATTCAGAGGGGGGGAAATGCAAAGAAGATTCAGAGGAGGAGCAAGTTCTAGTCAGGGGGTGCAGATTCAGAGGGGGAAATATGCAAAGCAGATTCAGGGGGGGTGCAAGTTCTACTGTTAGGGGGTGCAGATTCACATGGGGGGGCATGCAAAGAAGATTCAGAGGAGGAGCACGTTCTAGTCGGGGTGCAGATTCAGAGGGGGGAATATGATATGCCACATTCAGCATATGAAGATTTCTGTTGACTCCTACACAGCCCATTCCAACCCGGGAGGCTGATTTGAATCTGTCAATCCAAATGTTTCTATAGCTGCTTCCAAGACTGATAGTGTGGATGATGGCAGTGAGTAATCATGAAGTGGTCCATCTGGGGGTGGCACAAGATTTCTTTGCACTCTGTCTGAGTTTGCTGCTGATACTTCTGCATTACATATTCTGCATTAATATGCAGTATTTGTAGCAAGAATTCAAACTCTTCCAGATGTGTTCAAACGAATTCATTTATTATTATTATTATTATTATTATTATTATTATTATTATTATCATCATCATCATCATCATCATCATCATCATCATCATCATTATCTTTTCTAAACTGCCCAATAGCGGTTTACAACAATTATAAAATTACATAACAAAATACAATTATGCAATAAAAATACAATGTTACCAAAAAGAAATAACAGTATAAAAAAAAACAATAAAAACATCAAAAAAAATCAGAAACATTTTAAAAACACTTTTAAAATTACTGAAATAGCTGAGACAGATGTAAAAAATAGACTGGATAAAAAGATGACATAACCACCACCCCTTGTGCTATTTGCAGCTATTAAATGCCTCAGCATAGAGGGCAGTTTTAAGCTGGCGCCAAAAAGATAGTAAAGTCGGCGCCAGGCGGGCATCAGTGGGGAGGCTGTTCCACAGTTGTGGGGCTACCAGAGAAAAGGCCCTCCCCCTTGTTGCAGCCTTCCGAGAGCCTCCTTTGGGGGTGGCAGTCAGAGGAAGGCCCCAGATGCTGAGTGTAGTATCTGGGTAGATTGTGGTTGGGAGACACGTTCTCAGGTATTGCGGTCCCAAGCCGTCTAGGGCTTTATAGGTTAAAACCAGCACCTTGAATCGGGCTTTCGTATGACGTCATCCGAATTAGCTCTGGCCTTGGAGTTACAACTCTGCAGATAACCCACTATCTCCCAGGTGCCATTAATCTGTCCAATCCTCCCCACTCCAGCTCCAAGGACGTTGGCACATTCCAAGGAAGGGTAAGAAAACAAAGTGAAGAGAAAAGCAGAGTCAAGAAAAGGGGAGGGGGGAGGGAAGAAGAAAACCAGACAGCCCACCTTGTCCTAATCGCTGCCATGTTCCTTCTTCACAAAATGTATTGTTATTATTATCATTTATTATTATTTATTTCATTTCTATACAGTTCAATAGCCAATGGTCTCTAAAAACTAGTGCGGGGACTTTTCAACCTCCAGAACACTGTTTCACTGACCTTAAAGTGTCCATTGTGGAGAAAAGATAGTCAAACAGAGGGAGCCCAGGCCAGTTAATAAAGGCCTGCATCAACATAGCAATGGTGCAGCTTCAGTCAGGATATGTGCAGAGTGGTGTGGAAAGTTTTACAACAGAAACGTAGGAAAGGAATCCAAATATATGTAAAAGATAATCCAACTCTGTGCACAGGCAGCTGCTATAACATACATATATTTTGCTCATGAGATGTTGGCATGGAGTTGTCCTGGTCATAGGTCAGAGGGAATAAAGGCCTGCTACTAAAGTCCTGCATCAACATAGCGATAGTGGAACTTGGGTTACACACGAGGAACATTACAAACAAGCAGGGATGGGGACTCGGACTCCAGGACTCGACTCGTGAATTGGACTGAGTCCCCCCTCTGACTTGAGTCAGACTCGATTCCAAATATTTTTAATGGGACTCGAGACTCGACTTGGTCCTCGAGACCAAGGACTCGTGTTCCAAAATTGTGTTCCTCAAATGCAACATGGATAGGTTTTAGGAAGTACAGCAAGTTTATTTTTTAAAATCATTATCCTAAAATGCAACCTTTCAGACATTTTGGGTTTGGCTGCCTCTGCCTGCCTGCTTTGGGGTTCCCTGCCTCCTCTGCCTGCCTGGTTATTTTGGGTTTGTCTGCCTGGTCTGTTCTTGCCAAAATCAGTTGCAGAATTTTGAAATAAAAAGGCACACTTGTGTGGCTTAAATAAATTCTAGGCACATCTGAAGTAGCCTTATTTTGTTGGGGGGAAACCCCATTGATTTTAATAGGGACTCGTGGAGTCAGTTTTGGGAGTGACTCAGGACTCGTGACTCGTGAGTCACCATTTTGGACCAAGGACTCGGACTCGGACTCGAGACTCGGGTCCAAAGACTCGTGACTCGACTCGTGACTCGAGACCAAGGACTCTTCAACATCCCTGTAAAATGGAGAGGAGGAGGAGGATTCTGTAAGCCGCCTTGGGTTCCTTGAAGGAAAAATGGTGGGGTATAAATATAATAAATAAATAAACAAACAAAATGTTTATTATCCATCTTCCTCTTCCTCCCAAAAACTACAATATGTGTCTTACTATGGTTAATAGATGTTCCCTAACACAAAACTGAAAAATGGTGGGGTATAAATATAATAAATAAATACATAAATAAATAAAGGGAGGAGGGGGAACCGCAGCCCATGGGCAGAATGCGGCCCACAAGGAGTCTCTAGCCAGCCAGTCCGCTTCTGCCCTGCAAGACAAAGACCTCTTATCTCCCATTTCCCCCAAGATCAGAGATAAGAGATTCTCTCTGCTTCTCCCCTCTGCCCATGCTGCATTTAGGCTTTTTAAAAAAAATAATCCTCCACTGGTGCCACTGGAAAGTTTTTATAAACCTACCGTAACTGCTGTGAGGGGGGGGGCACCGCTCATCCTACCATACACTGCAAAAATACCTCAATATAAATCTTCCCTCCCTGCTACAATCAGGTTTTTAAAAACACCAACCTTAGTGCCAATGGAGGGATTTAAAAAAACTAATTATGGGGGGGGGAGATTTTCAGGGGGGAATGTGTGTTGCCTGACAGTGCATGCGCGTGCGTGAGAGTGCGCATGCGTGTTTGTGACAGAGAGAGATGAAGACCGAGCGCGAGCAGGAGTGTGTGAATGGGGTCCGGGCAGTTACATCAGGAGCCACATGCCAGCGGTGCCCACTTTGGGGTAAGGCCACACCCTCTGCTGGCATGCCGCCCCCAATATCATTGCCGGGAGCCAATTCAGCCCTTGGGCCAGAAGAGATTCCCCACCTGATCTAGAGGTATGTCTCCTCCCACATGTACCTTGCCTGGACCCTTGTGCAATCTTCCAAAACACTCCTCCGTGTGCCCCTGTGGAACCCACTTAGGCTGGTGGCTGCAAGAGAGGGGGACTTCTTGGTTGTGGCACGCCAGTTATGGAATGCTGTTCCCAAGAAAGCTCACCTGGTGCCCAACATGGTTATCTTTTTGGTGACAGGTGAAGGCATTTCTCTTCTCCAAGGCAGTTTAAATTTCTATTATTACTATCACTATTTTTTATTGATATTGTTTTGTTGTTTAAGCATTTTTATTTTAACTTTTTCAACATACATAACGAAAACATCAGTACAGAGTGATTGACCGTGCAAACGAAAGGTACATCATTGAAGCAGAAAAGACAGATTGCAGAATGGAGTAGGACTGGAGCAGTTTGCCCCCAACAGAGCTCTCCACAGGCTGCCATGAGTGGATGCAGCAATTAGGCTCAGTTTATTTTGCGCTGCATCTTTGTTGTTTTCAACTTGTTTTATTGTGTGAGCATAACCTGTGTGTATTCATTAAGCAGGCCGTAAATGCCTCAAGGTGCCTCACCTTCAATACAACATCTCGGGCCTCCATGAGCATCTGATGGCCTTCCTTGGTTCCGTTTTCTACCAGAACCTGGAAAAGAAAGACGAGGGAGGTGACACGTGAGGTGCCTGAACGACTCCCACTAACAAGAGAGGGGGCTTCAGCAGCACACGGAATCCAAGGGAAATGGATTATTATTTATATAGCCCCATCGCGTGCCACAGCCTGGTTGGCTAGTGCACATACAAATAAAATTGCTGTTGTTGTATATAGCCCCATCAGCGCACCTTGCAGAATACAAGAGGACAGAGCTCTGCCTGAAGGACCTCATGATCTAAATTCAATACAGGGCAAACAGAGGAAGGGAAAGGAGTGAGTGAACAGGGAAGCAATATGTGGTTGCTTCAGTTGCACGTGGTTAAAGGCGGAGTTACGGCTGGGCTGGAAGATAGTCAACCAAGTGGTGAGCCATGGTTTTTGCCGGCTAGGTTTCGGAAGCTGCCCCAAAGCACGGTGGCCACAGATGTGGCGGGACTCCCTCCCAGCTTATGGTCCCCACTGGCTGCAGTCGACTCCAACTCAATGATCCCGTCAGACAATGCATTCTGGGGGCAGTGGAAAGGGAGGGAGGGAGGGAGGGGGGGCAAAGACTGGGGCTGAGCTGAATGTTCTACAGCAGGGATGGGGAACGTGCGGCCCTCCAAATGTTGCTGGACTACAACTCCCAAGATCCCCAACGATTGGCTATGCTAGGTAGGGCTGATGGGAGTTCCAGTCCAACATCTGGAGGGCCACACAGTTTTACAGCAAGGCTTTTTGGCTCGGAAAGGGGGCTTTGCCAGAGTAGACCTGTTTCACAAAAGCTCTTTTTTATTGCCTATTCATGGTCCTGGTGGGGGTGTATTTGTGCTCCCTGATGCAGATCAGCACTGTTTTATATCCTTCCATCGCAAAACACAACACCAGTGAGAGAACAGGAAACGCTGCCCTCACTCGGATTTGGCTTTGAATAGCACCACACGGGAGGTTTAAAGGGTGACTTGGTGTCGTCATGAAACCAAATCAGAGAGAGGCTAATGCTTCCCGCCCTCGCCCTGGCACTGGAGGAGTGGGGGAGAGACCGGGGGGGGAGAATGGTGCCCAGCAGCAGCACATGGTGACATGGGGGGGGGGGAATGGTGCCAACCAGTTCCCGAAAGAGCAGGCCCTCACTTCACAGCCCACAAACAAGGCAATGAAATGGCGAGAAGCAAGTAAGAGAATCACAGATTAGCTGGCTGAACCAATCCAGGGGGAACACATCACTTACCAGAAAGTCGTCTGTCTTTCTCCAGAGAGTCTGCACTGCCTCCACTCTGAGAATAACCCAGGAGTTCAATGAGAGAGAAAGCAGATACTACAAGGTCAAATTTCACCTGCAGTGGGGCAGAGACAGATACTGAACGCGTAGCTACGCAGAGTCCAGTTAAAAACTTTGAGAGTCATGTTGAACACTCAGTGTTTCATTTACGTCCAGGCTGGGCAACTTGTGGCCCTCCAGGTGTTTTGGCCCACAACTTCCAGCAGGCCTAGCGAGCATAACTGATGGGGAGCCGGTTCTTAGGAGTCATGACCCTCCAGATGCTTTGGCCTACAAGCTGCCCACCCCCGATTCAGACCTAGTGTGGTGCAAATCACCAGCATATTCTACCTGTGCGGAGGGAACGGCACTGGCTGCTACAAGCTACTGGGCCAGGTTTAAGGGTTTGGTACTCATTTACAACCCCCTAAAAAAAACCTCAGAACCAGTACGTTTAAGGATTGCCTGAACCCCTACCTGCCTGTCCGGTTCCTGCGGTCATCAGGAGATACCCCGCCCTCCCAGAGGCACCCAGGATTCTGCAGGTCCAGTCCGTGATGGCTCAGAACAGGTTCTTGAGTTCTCTACCATTACAAATTACTATGTTAGTATTCACTGGATAAGACATCCTGGCCTGAAGCAATATTGGGAAGTGATAAATGTCTGTGGGTGATACTAGTAAGTATTTGCAGCACCAGGCTGATGATTAAGAGTAAGAGAAGTGACTACAGGACCTTGCAAAATACTCAAGGGTGATGTGGGTAAGTACCTGCAGGAGCAGAATGATTTCCCAGGTCGTGGAGTAAGCTGCTATTACTGAATTTGTTGGGAAAGCGGCTAAGTCTTCCCATGGACAGTCCTTTTGTATCGGCCCCTTTGCTGCTGTCTGTGCTGGAAAGTCTCTCCTAGTCTCTCATGAGCGCCAACAGGTGTCTTTCCTGGTTTTCTACCTTCTGGGCTCCATCCCTTTAGGTTTGCTCCCTGCTGGTCTTTGGGAAGTCAACGTGCTGCCGCAGGGATTTCTCATGACGGGATTCCCTCTGGGTGAGAGCCGGCAACAGCCCCAGCAAAACCAGCAGGAGTAGCAACTCTGAGTAGGCTGCCAATTTGAGCTTTGGTATCAGTTGCACCTATGGGCAGAGAAGAGTTTAAAAAATTGTTATAAAGACAATTACAGACAAAAATGCTACCTGCATTAGTTTGTATTATCTACATGAAAGCCAGAAAGTGTCTGTTGCTTATTGCCGGATATGAGAGGTAGAGCTGCATGTCATCCGCATATTGATGACAGCGCACCCCAAACCTCCTGATGATAGGTCCCAGTGGCTTTAGGTAGATGTTAAATAAAATTGGGGAGAGGATGGAACCCTGCAGCACCACACAAGCGAGCAGCCGAGGGTCCGAGGCCTCCTCCCCAAGAACCACCCTCTGGTACCTTCCAGAGAGGAAGGACCGGAACCACTGCAATACAGTGCCTCCCATGCCCAACCCCTCCAGGCGGTCCAGGAGGATACCGTGGTCAACGGTATCAAAAGCCACTGAGAGATCGAGGAGGACTAGAAAAGAGCATTCACCCCTATCCAAGGCCCTCCTCATATCATCCACCAAGGTGACCAAGGCCGTTTCCGTCCCATGTCCAGGCCTGAAGCCCGACTGGCACGGATCTAAATAATCGGCTTCATCCAAGTGTGCCTTCAACTGAGCCCCCACCACCCGTTCGATCACCTTGCCCAGAAATGGCAAATTGGAAACTGGGTGAAAGTGTGAGAGCTGGACTGACCCGGGTTCAAAAGCTTCCCTAGCCAATGACCCTCAGTCCCAGTCACGCAGGCGGAAGGAGGAGATAACAGCAGTTAATAAAGATTAAAGAGTTTATTGTAAGACCCAATTACATGGGATTAAGGCAATCAATGCATCTCCTACTCACTACATCATTGCAGACTCAAATCCAATACCCAGTGGTAAGGCTAGATGAAGTGAAGTCCAGAACAAGTCGAGATGAGACGAGAGGAGAAGAGAAGCAAGCAAGGAGAAGCAAGTGAAGCTGTCATCAAGTGTGTCAGCTTTATACCCTGTACCTATAAATAGGATATTACTCACCCCAGTTGTATAACCTATTCATCAACATGTTTACCCCAAATCTGTCCCAAGGTTGCTGAGTCATATCATCTTGAGACTATGTCTCGTGACTAGAGACCTTGTATACTTGAACTCAAGAGACACCCACCAGGTCAGGTGATAATCTCGATGTCAGGTGGTAATCTCGTTCTGCCTATGCAAAACCTAATAGAAAGTTCATTACTGCCTCCTTGAGGGCTGATGGCATCACTCCCTCTTCGAGGGAGGCATTCACCACCGCCTTGATCCCCTCACCCAGTCTCTCCCTGCACCTCATGATGAGCCAGGATGGGCAAGGATCAAGCAAGCAGGTGGTCGGCCTCACAGATGAAAGCACCTTGTCCACTTCATGAGAAGGAAGAAGCTGGAGCCGATCCCAGAAAACCGATCTGCCATTAGCCTCCTCCCGCTCACTCCCTGTGTCCACAACGTATGAAATGCCACTCCTAACCCGATCAATTTTATCTACAAAGTGCTTCGTTAAAGCCTCACAGGAGGCTTTAGACTGTTCCAACGGATCTGGAGTAACTGGACCGACCAGGCTCCGGACCACCTGGAACAGCCTCCTGGGGCAGCACTCCGCAGACGCGATGGAGGTAGCATAGAAATTCTTTTCCCAAAAGGGGAACGGCTTTTCGGAAAAGGCTCCTGAAAATCCCACCATACATAACAGGGGTCCCATAGTATCCTGGCAGAGCATATCCTGCCTGGGACCTATAATAATTCCTATAAAGGACAGGCTCCCCATATGTTTTTACGATAGCCATTTTTTAAAACACCAGGGCTCTCCGGGGGCAAAAGTGCAGCTTCACAACCACCTTACCAAAGCAAAATGGCACATTTCTGTTCCAGTCCGTCTTTATTTCAATGGTGATGGTATCAATGTGATGCTTGCTCACAGCGATGTATGAGGCTTGTCGTAGCCGATGTTGACACGCTCGTTGTTCTGTCCACGTGCCGGTACACAACGCAGTAAAGGCACGTAAATTCCCCCACTATCTGGTGCTCTACAATGTCTGTGTAGATGTATAGGGTGTTGAAGCCCCCGGTAATGTCCGCGGCAAAAGGGAATTTTGGGGCAGGGTGGGCAGGAAACAGGCCTAATATGTGGGCCAGCTCAGCACTGCCAGAAAGGTTTGTGTTTCTGAGGCTTTCAGAATGATTTTTCTAGACACCGAATCGTATTGCAGGATCACATCCGGCGCATCGTGGCTCTCTAGTATCACCCTGTTAATGTTTTCCAACAGCTCAGGGATACTAGCATAATAACCACGGTGCAGAAAAAAGAGCCACTTCCTTTCCTCCAGACTCCCAGAGCAATCTCAAAGCGCACATCAGCAGTCACAAGATTCCAACTGCGTGGGTCCTGAATCTCAACCAGGCCCACCTCCCATGGCACCGGAAGATCCAGGGGTCTCGCAAATTGTATAGGAAGTTTACAGTGCAGTGGGGTGGGGCGGAGGGAGAGAAAGGAACAGACAGGTATAAAATGACGTCTATAAAATGGGGATCCTCTTTCCAGTCTGTCCTATTGCTCCGCGGTGGTCTGGGGAGTTCATAGAGTGATCACATGATCCCGCTGGACCAATGCGGTGGGAGGGTGGAGATGGCTTGGACCATCTTTGTTCTTAGGATCCCCCCCCCCCCCAGACTGAATGATTTGTTTTAGGCACTTCTGCAAACCTTGGAGTTCCCCCAATCCTGCCAATACCTCTGTCTTGTGCATGAATAGCGCTGTTTTGGCTACATACTGTAAGGATCCACACCCAGAGAATGAGTTTGTCCTTATTTCTGATGTCCTTATTAGTCTATAAAACCAAATGTTAATATGTAACCATAACAGATTTTCAGAGCAGCAGAACTATCCAGGTAAGTGTTTTAAAGTTTGCTATGGTAATATTTGTACTTAATAAGCACTGACTGAAGCCAAACGAGAGCTGAGCCAAGTCATTAAACAGGTTATGAAACACAAGGAGAGCAAGCTTGGGATGTTGATCCTCAGATAACCCATTTCTGGTGCAAAGTTCAGAGCACTCGGCCACAGACTGGAGTGCAAGATGGGACACCCCTTGTGCCAGACCAATGTACAACCTGACTCCCCGAGGCACAGTCGCGGGGCATACACCCCTTTTCATCCTTTGGCTAACACCTAGGGCACAAAAGTCCCTGCATCAGCCTTCCCCAGCCTGGCGCCCTCCAGATGTGTTGGACTATGTCATGCCCCTGCCCATGGGCAAAGTGTTATATCAGTTAGTATGTGAGGGAGGGGGGAGTGTGAGAGGAGTGTGGAATGTTGGGTCTCTGCTGATTGGCTGAGAGAGTGAGAAGGGGGTCTGTGACATACACAGTGGGCGGAGTCTGAGGGAGAAGGAGGGAAGTCACAGAGGGCTGTCTGTAGAGGGAGGGGCAGAGAGAGGTCTGAGTGGAGTTTGAGGGGAGCTGCGGAAGTGAGCGGAGACTGGGGGAGAGGTCTGAGTGGAGCTGGGAGCTCGAGTCTTGTCTGGGGGGGGAGAATCTTCAACATTTGGAATCCAATAACATTATCCATTTCCCTACCCTTAGTTGTAGTTAAATAACTTATTTCATTTTTAAAACTTAAAAGGTGTGGTCTGAATTGGTTACCCTGGCAGCAGAGGAGATTGGGTGAGTGGGGAGAATCACAGGTGGTGGTGAGCGGTGAGGGGCGTCACGGACTACAACTCCCATAATTCCCAGCCAGCATGGCCATTGGCCATGCTGGCTGGGAATTATGGGAGTTGTAGTCCAACACATCCGGAGGGCACCAGGTTGGGGAAGGCTGATTTAGGGACTTTTAGGGCCAATGGCCATGCTGGCTGGGAATTATGGGAGTTGTAGTCCAACATATCTGGAAAGGCTGCCCTAACTGAACTCAATGGTTGGGACCTATCCCAAACTCATCTGATTAATAAACCTCAAGGGAGCGGGAGAGAAGAGAAATGCTCCAGAGATGGGACACTCGCCTCAGAATCGTCGTCATCTTCAGAGGTGCTGTTCTGCTTGTGTAGAAATCCGCCCTGTGTGTAAACACAACAGCAGAGTTGGATACATACAAAAAACCAATTTTTTGTTTTCCCCAAACCCTCTACCTCCTTCGGTGTAACAGCCTAAGAACATAAGAAGAGCCATGCTGGATCAGACCAAGGGTCCAGCGGCCAACCAGCTGCCCAGGACATGAGTGCAAAAGCACCCTCCCGCCCATGTTCCCCGGCAACTGGTGCACATAGGCATCTTGCCTCTGATCCTGGAGGTAGCACAGAGCCAGTCAGGACCAGTAGCAGGGGGGGCTGGTGACTCCTACATCAGTGGGGCTCCTCATCCATTGCAGCTTTTATTCTGAGCTTATAGGAACTATCCATGGTGCACCAGCCAGGCTCAGGTGACACCTCTTTGGGGGAGGAGGAGCCTGATTGCCCAGCTCCACCCTCACCTGCACTGGACCTGGGGCAGTCCTGTGACAGGGATGCCTCACCAGATCTCCCCAAGAACCCAGGGGGGGGGCTGGTGTCTCCTATGCCAGTGGGGCTCCTTATCTGTTGCAGCTTTTATTCTGAGCTTTATAGGAGTGATCCATGGTGCTCGCTCCATTGTGGCGAACCTTTTTTGGGGGTGGAGTACAGCACCATGGATAGCTCCTAAAAGCTCAGAATAAAACCTGCAATGGAATGGGAGCCCCACTGACACAGGAGTCACCAGCCGCCACTGATCTCAAGTGCAGCATCTGTACCTACGAAAATGTGTGGGGTGTCAGATCCAGAGGAACGTAAGAAGCTGCCCTATACCAGATCAGACTCTGCCACGGTAGTATTGTCTAATCCAGGGGAGGTTGAACATCTTTCACCCCAAAGGCTGAATTCAGTTTTGGAGAAGCTCTCAGGAGGCTGCATTCTAGTTATGGATGGGGAGGAAAGCTGAAGGGGGCAGGGCAGGGCCAAAACCCCCAGAACTACCCCCCCCAAAGGAGCATGTCTTAGCCTGAAGCTCCATTGAGCCTGAGGCCAGGGCTCTCCAACCTTGGGCCCCCAGATGTTGCTGAACTGCAGCTCCCAGAATCCCTTGCCATTAGCCCTGCTGGCTGGGTATACTGGGAGCTGCAGGCCAGCAACATCTGGGGACCCAAAGTTGGAGAGCCCTGCCTGAGGCGAAGCATTTCAATCTTTCAGAATGTGCTGGGGTGGACTGGTGCAGATGCTGGAAAATACCAATCGGGAGTTGGGGGGAACGGTTGGGACCCTGGGGGTGGGATTGGGCCCATGGACCCAAGGTTCAGCATCCTTGGGTTTACTCTGACTGGCAGTGACGCTTCAGGGTCCCAGGTGAAGTTCTTACCCATCACTGTAACTGGGGATTGAAACTGGGACCGTACGCATTGAAAGCACCATTTTCCCCACTGAGCTACGGACTGTCCAAATTATCGCAGGGGAATCTGAGAGAAGAGGCCCCTGGGAGGGCACCCACCTGTTGCCGCCACTTTTCAAATTCCTCTCGGATGTCCCCCAGTGCATCAGCCACCATGTGCGTGATGCAGGCACCAAGGAACACGCCGGCAGCAAAGCAGCCTGTAAAACGGAGGATGCGCCGATGCTTCCCTAAAAGGGGTGCCGAAGACAGGTGAAGAGGGAAAGAGATTATTCCAGATATAGGGCTACTGTAAAGGAGACAAGACCACCTGTCCCTGCCCTAAAGGGGAATTTAGACCAGCATGTCTAGCACTGAATGACCACCAAGATCAAGAGAGAACCTGGAATTTGCCAAAGTTCTCAACCTTCTCTTAATTTAGGACATAGAGAATTTGAGATTTAAAACATCTGAATGTGACAGAAACCAAAATGGACAGATTCATTCATCCAGCTCCAGGTCTTTGAGTGCTTTTTCCTGAGAAGTCTGGGTTTCGATCCCTGTGCATTTAATTATGTGAGTGCTAAATTAGCATCGCCACCACCTATTTTTTTCTCCTGACAGGCTCCTCATCTCTTTAACAGGTACATGGCAAGCAGGCGTGATCCTCTCATAGCTGGGGATAGCTGTAGCTACTGAATTTGGGTGGTGCAGAAGGAGGAGCATTCCATTTCAATTATTTTTCACTAAGAAATTACTACTTCTGCTACTACTAATAGCAAAGTTCCTTATATTCAAAAGAAAAAGAACTTGAGATTTTAAAATTTTATTTATTTTTGGATTTTGTTTTACATAAGGGGAAAGGGAGCATGCCATGTCAAGATATGTTGTATTTTTGTAAAAATGAATAATTATAGATTATTGTGATAGAATTTATTATATGGTCCTGTGGTGATGGGAGCACTAGATAAGTTTTATGTTTGTAATTAGTTGTTTTATATTGTTTAAAAAATTTAAATAAAATTTTAAAAAAACCAAATAGCTTCCTATAGAGCAGGGGTGGGGAACAGTTTAGCCGCGGGGGGCAGATTTCTGTCTGTCTCATCCGCCCAATCACTCTCCCATCTCCTCTCCCTTTTGAGTGGGCAGGGCTTACGAGAGGGGCCTCTCCCAAGCCCCAGATGTGTTGGCCCAGTGGGCCAATGTGGCCCACGGGTCAGAGGTTCTCCATCCTTGATGTAGAGTTAGTTTTATGCTAAGGCGGGTGAAGCCCAACCCTATACCTTGGTGCCAACTGATCGGAGTGATAACCATGTTGGCATTTGCTACTTAGGTCCATGATACAGCACTCACCCACTTTCAAAAATAGGTAGCCCTCCAGACACAACTCTACAAATCCCATCATCCCTATCGGCCATGTTGACTGGGGCTCAAGGGAGTTGTACTCCAACATCATCTGGAGGGCTACCGGTTGCCCACCCCTGCCCTAAAGCTTAAATAATACTGATAATCATTTATGAAGCCGGTCACTGAAGGCCACAGGTGTGAAGGTGGCAGGTTGCATCTTTCATCATGAAGGACGCCCAAAGCAGTATCCAGCAGAACTTGTGACAATGCACACGTAACCACATTCCACAGATCACCAATTCCACATAATTGACATGCAAGGATCAGGGATGGGGAACGTGTAGCCCTGCCGTTGGGACTGCAACTTTCATCAGTGGCTCTGCTGGCTGGAGCTGATGGGAGTTGCAGTCCAACAATATCTAGAGAGGGCCGCATGTTCCTCACACCTGCACTAGGTGAAATGGGAAGACGGCATCTTGCCAATGAAAAAGTGTTGTGGTAAAAGACAAGAGATACCTTGATCCCCAACCAAGATCCACAATGGAGTGTTTATTGCACACATGCCAAAAGGCACCATTAACAACCCAAAAAGGGCTTTAAAAAAGGAGTAGGGTCCAAAACGGTTGAGATAGAATGAGGTGCTTCCCCTAAGGGGACCTGCAGAGTAAACAGTGTAGTTCAGGGCCAGAGATATTCAACATATTGTTAAATCAGGGAGTGCAGCTGACAAGTTTAAGGTCCCAGTACCACCCGGTCTCAGGACTGGTTTGACAGGCTGGATGGAGCCACACCTGAGGGCGTTCCTTTCAGCAAACCAAGCTTTAGGCCACTGAGGATTTCAAAACAAGTCCCTTCACACAGTAATAAAGAAAGCAAAACCCTGAATTATTCACCTTAACCAAATAATTAGGTGTTTTCCCCAAAAACCACAAGTATGATCCAAAAGGGTTTTTTTTGGGGGGGGGGGATGGCGTGGGAAGGATCAAACCCCCAGCTTTCAGCATCTGAAACAGGGACATGTTTTGCCTCCAGAAAGCAGCAATTTCTGCCACTGAGAAGCGAGCTCCACATCCTTTGCTCTTGAGAGGGTTAATTCTCTTCTTTAATTGTCCAATACCAAATAGTAAGCAAAGCTAAGCAGGGTCAGGCCTGGTTGTTATTACCTGGATGGGAGACCCCTCCTCCGCTCCTCTAGTTTCCTGCATGGAGCAGGGGTTGCTGCTGTGAAGTTGCACAATAGCGGGAAGAGATGCCTGGCTTCACAATCTGGGTTTCCACAAATTAAAAAAAAGAAAAAGAAAAAAAAGATGAACAAACCAAAAGGATGAGTGAGCTACGGTTCCCCGGGATGGAAATACCTACTTCCAGGTGCTCTTTTAAGTCCCACACTACTCCCATTTCAAATGTGAAACCGAAGGTCCCACCCCCCGTGCTTACCACCAGTTTTCCTGCAGCAGGGGTGCACAAACTGTGCCCCCCCAAATGAGCTCTGACCCCGACACCACTGCCAAATCCCTCCCCTCCTGTCCTCTCCAGGGAGTCCTCCAGAGATCCCAATACAGATCCCAATTTCCACCCCACTCCTAGCAGTGAGGGAAGAGCTGTGTCGGCATTACTGGCATGTGCATGAGCATGTTGTCTGTGTGCGCACATGTATGGTGGTGTGCATGCAGGCATGTGCAGCCTCTGGGCCAGCATCACACGCACCCTACAGAGCCAAGAAGGTGGCACACCCATCCCACAGACTGCGGGTGTGGGTTAAGGAAACCAAAGTCAGATGGCAGAAGAACATAGGTATTTTATGACCCTTAAATTAAGCTAACATGCCACAATCACAAATCTGGAAGAACCACAGATTCCAACATTGATCAGGTCTGCTCCTGCCAACGTATTTGGAAAAGCAGAACCTCAAAATCCAGAAGGAATCTATCAGAGGAGAAGTCTAAAAGCATCCCCAATTTTATTACATTTACATTTATTTATTATTACATTTATGAATCGCCCATCTGGCCGGTCACCTGTAATGCTGCAAAATTTTGGGTGGCCTTGGAGAGGAGTTCTTCTGGCATGTGTAGTGTGCACGATGGACCTAACTGGCATTACCTGGACATCTTGGCTGAGGAATCCATTTTGTTCTAGAGGGCAAAGCGTGAGAGCTGCCAGGAACACTGCTAAGGCTCTGGAACCACCACAGAGGCAAAGGAGCAATGGGGTGCCTTCACTTCTTCCTGGATTAAAAATTGGCCCCCTACATCCAGAAGAAGCAGGCAAATAGGGGCCTGGTTGCCATGCCAGCGCCCAGCCAACTCGTCCACAAGGGCATCTTTGAACTGGCCAATCGAAAGCCTGGGTGGGGAAAAATGGTCCAATCCCGAAGCATCCCACCTCCTGGCCAGCTCAGGTTCTACCTGAGCATCTGCAATGACTCTATTGCTTGGAAGACTGGGCTATTCTGTGCATGAAAAAAGCATCAAGGGGCTGGGCAAGGAACCTCCCCCTATGGCTTCTATTCAGTGGTCAGCACCAAACTACCGTGCCCCATTACATCCAGGGCTGGATTCCTAACATAACACAGCACAACCGGTCAGGTCCGTACAATCATGGTAGTCCCTGGCAGGGAACTGCGAGCCATGCATGAGTAGCCAGTTCTGAGCCCAAAAGGTAGAATTGGTCCTTCATGAAGCTGGAGCACTGGGCTATCAAAAATTCTGTAGTTGACCTCTAAATTCCTTAATTTAATGGAAGCATTAGAAGCCCCACTGGCAAGACTCTCCACTTAAATCAGTTTTAACAAAAATTGCAGTCGCCCTGAGGTACTAAACGGAAAAAGTTGAGGGTGGTCCGCACCCATCGAATTTTTCTGGTAACCAACCAGGAAGTTACATCCTTTGGGTTCCCTTTCCACTTAAGTCAGATAATTATTGTCATCGCTGCTTCATTTCTTCCTTAATCTATCAATTTCTGCTCCCACAGCCCGCTATTTTCAGAAACATTTGAGCTTCATGGGCATAAGAGTCTTCCAATCACCCATTTCCATAATGCCAGCTTCCCTTCCTTATTTGGTAAACACTATTTTTTACCAAGCGGTGTCTTTTCTATTTCTGGTTGGGCTTATTAGAACTGGTAGACTGATCCATAGGCTAGGGGGTAGGTATACTAACCAAGCCATTCCCCCCCCCCCTTCTGCATGTTTTTTTTGGGGGGGATCTGTAAAGATGAAGTTCATCTTGATTTAGACTTTGACCATTTGAGTCAATTTCTCCACTTGAGTAATAAATATTCCCTGTCCAGTAAGAGGTTAAAGACCAGCTTAGACCCTCGTTTCTTTTTATCCATGCCTAGACAAAAGTTGCATATCCATGTGACCGAGGACAGGCAGCAACAGTGAAGTGCAGCCCAGGATAAAAATTTGCAAATTTGCTGAGTTTGTAATCCTTGGACGCATTGTGATCAGGGGTGCCCTGCTGCATCCAAGTTGCAAAGTAATTATCAACCCACTGCCCCTTTCCTTCTTAGGAATACAGGAAGCTGCCTTGCACAGACAAATTCAGACCAGTGGAGGCTGGTGGTGCAAATGTCAGCAGGGCAGCGCATCCACTCCGGGTTTTAGTCTGAACTTTTAAGGAGCCGATCACGGTGCCGAATCCCAGCCCCAAAATAAGTCGAGCACCGTGCATAGCTCATTCAAAGCTCAGGCTGAAACCCAGAATGGATAACCTGGGACCTCTTGCATGCAAACCACGTGCTCTGCCACTGAGCTTTAGCCCTCCTCTTCCTCCAGAGGCAACAAAGAGATCCGGAGGGCTCCCTTCACCCTGATGTATTAGCATACCAGAAACCGGGGGCCCTTGTTTTAACAGTTTGACAGGGAGTCTTCTTCAAAAAGTGAGGCAAGCTTCTTCATAAGGCAATTCTGGACCAGGGCGATGTGGAGCACCTTTTGTTGACCAAGGGAAAGGGTGAACACATGTTCGGTGCCACAAGTGAATAGACCCCCATTGTGAGCCATGATTCTTGCACGTTCTTCTTTTCCTACCACACAGATAGTCAGAGTCCAGCTATGGAGGCCATTGCATGTATTTCTGATTCAAGAGAGTTGGGGTGGCTCCCTGGTTCCTCAGTCCTAGAGAGGTTGTCACACAGAGGAGGGCCAGGAAATCATCTCCATCAACCTGCAGCAGTGCATTTCTCCCAAATTTTCTGAGGGTCAATCAGCAGGCCACTGTCAAGATGCAGCCAGGTTTTCTTTCTCAAGAGAAAGCTCATGGTACCTGACATGTCTCAGGACCCAACCAGCCTTGTCCTAGACATTTTGCTGCCTGAGGCGAAGAACCAGATGTTGCCCACACCCATTCCATTTATACACTAAAATTGACTGAACTGGCAGATGAATCTGTTTTCAACTTTGATGATGAGAGCAAAACCTCCACTGAGCCTGAAGGCAGAAGGCTAATTTAGGGCGCGTCGCAGACCGCCTGCATGGACACAGGTCTCTCTGCCAACACGTTGCTGCCACCTCCCATCATCTGCCACCAGGGGTGGCTGCCTCACTCTGCCTAATGGTAGGGCTTGCCCCGGGACCCTAAAGGAGTGGGTAGAGCGCTTTTACCCTCTGCCGGAGAGCCTGCAGGCTGCAGGGCTTCTACAGGTTAGATTTGAGAGAGCAGCATGAGTGAGAGAAAATGAAGTTCAGTACTCAGGACCAGTAAAAGGAAACTTTTACTGCACTTAATGAGTATTCACAAGCTAATAACGTTGATAACTGGGGACATCTAGATTTTCTTGCTATGTGCATCGCCTACACCCAATCTGACAAGATAAGTGAAGTGAATTATGGGGCGCTAATGTAGTTGGTGCTCGTTTCCAAAGGGATAGTGCCCACTGCTTATACAAGGACCGAGAAAGTCATGTTAGCCTCATGAGATCAGGCAGGGAAGCTTTAACACACTTCAGGACCAAAGAGTGGAAGACGTGGCTTCTGTTCTGTGTGGCCACTACTCAATGGGATACAGCCTCTGATTCTGGAGGTAAAATCTTAAAGGCAAAACGTGAAAACTAATTGGCCTGTGCCCCTTCCAGGATCGTCACCCACTCACATCCATGCGACGCGACCAGTCGCCTTCTTTGTGCAGTAGGTATGTGCGGGGAAGAGAGACTGTATAATAGCAGACCATGGTTGCTAAGATCTCACAATGCATTTGTTATGAGAGTTTCTATGCCATGGGGGCCACACACGCCAAGGATGGAGAAGAGGCCCGGGACTATCCTTGTGTAGTAGGTCTGTGGGGCACTAGGGCTGGGGTGTTCTTCCTGACTCGTGGGTGAAACATCATCTATCAGAGAGGCAGCACTGGGCTACACAGTTCTATGCGTAGACACATCATTTATAGCAGGCCTGGGCAACCGGTGGCCCTCCATATGTTGCCGAATTGCAACTCCCACCATGCCTCACCACTACCAATGCCAGCAAGATTTTATGGGAGTAGCTTTCCAGCAACATCTGGAGGGCCAGCAGCAGCCCACACCCAATTTATGGGTATTGGTGAAGAGCTGGATGAATTACTTATGCTTTGTAGGAATCCCCAGGTAGAGCATGGAATCCAGAATGGCTCCTAGAGCTCTCCTGCTCCATAACCACCACCACCCGGCCTCCATCACAGGCTGGCATAGGCTGAGTGTTTAATTTACACAGACACACACAGACACAAGTCAGAGGAAATAGGTGGGAGATGAAATTCCTATGTAATCTTTAAAAAATAATGCACTAAGCATTACTTCGTTGTGTCATCACAGAAATTTCCTCAAGTATAATGAGACTGTCTTGTCCTGGCTTAAGAAAGACACGAAGCCCTCTCTCTCAGGCTGTTAGTGGCCTACTACTGAAATTCTTTGATGAGATAGAGTAGAACAGTAGTTAGTCACTTCTTTAGTCACGTTAATCATGCAGATCTTAGTTCTCTCTCCCATCCCATCATGTGCATTCTCTCAGCAACACTTACAACCTTGGAAGATAGGACGATGTATTTGCTACACTGCAAGACAGGGAAGCGGAGGCAGGGAGGCTGGCTGGCTCACCTCAGCCCAGCCAGAGACGACGTAGCTCACACTCTGAGCCACGACGCTGAACCTGCTCTAAAGACACTGCTCTCCTTCCCAGCCTCGGCTAAAGAGTGAGCCTGGCTGGTCAGTGGGAAACCGTCCCTCACTGCCCTTTGCCCTGCCTTAATCGTGGGGACTCACCTTTGGTATTTGAACGGCATGCCTACCTGTGCAGTTCAGCGTGGGAGCATTTTCTTGTCCCGAACCTCCCAGATGGTGGAGGTGGAGCTAGAAGGGGGGGGCACTGATTCCTGCCCCTGCTCCACCATCTTCAGCTTGTCCACCATGTTGCCCATTCACGCTGGACCCTCAGAATAACCAGCATGTGAATAAGAACTAGCTGGGCAAGGAAATATGTTTGACCCATCACGTTGACATGTTTCTTTATTAATTTCATTTCTATACCCTCCAATATCCAAAGTTCTCCGGGCGGTTCACAACAATTCATAAACTTACAAAGCACAAATACAGATAATAAAATACCACATTTCAATATACAAAATTTAAAACAATTTAAACAGCTAAAAAAATTTCAAGAAAAAATACTCATCATGTTAAGAAAGACAGCTGACATAACTGCCTCATCATATGGCATTAAATACTGTTAAATGCCTGCATCCTAGAGTAAGAAAGGAACTGGCAGAAGAACTCTCAGAACCACTGTCTACTATCTTTGAGAAATCATGGAGGACAGGTGAAGTGCCAGACGACTGGAGGAGGGCAAATGTTTTTCCCATCTTCAAAAAGATCTCACAATGCATTTGTTATGAGAGTTTCTATGCCATGGGGGCCACACACGCCAAAAGGGCAAGAAGGAAGAACCTGAGAACTATAGGCCAGTCAGTCTGACATCAATCCCTGGGAAAATTTTGGAGCAGATTATAAAGAAGTCAGTCTGCAAGCACCTTGAAAACAATGCAGTGATTACTAGAAGCAAGCATGGATTTGTCAAGAACAAATCCTGCCACACTAATCTGATCTCATTTTTTGATCAGGTAACCTCCCTTGTGGACTGTGGGAATGCTGTGGACATCATATATCTGGACTTCAGCAAAGCTTTCGACAAAGTGCCTCATGATATCCTGATTAGCAAGCAAGCTACAAGTGGGCTTGATGGAACAACTATCAGGTGGATCCACAATTGGCTATAGAATCGGACTCAAAGAGTGCTTATCAATAGTTCCTTCTCAAACTGGGGAGAGGTAACGAGCGGGGAACCACAGGGCTCGGTCCAGGGCCCAGTGCTCTTCAACATTTTTATTAATGACTTGGATGAGGAGGTACAGGGAATGCTTATCAAATTTGCAGATGACACAAAGTTGGGTGGAACAGCTAATGCTCTTATCGATCATCCCAGTTTGCAGGACACAGAATAATGGGCTCAAGTTACAGGAACCTAGATTCCACCTAAACATCAGGAAAAATTGCCTGACTGTTAGAGCAATAAGACAATGGAATCAACTACCTAGGGTGGAGGTGGGCTCTCCCACTCTGGAGGCATTCAAGGTGCAGCTGGACAGACATCTGTCAGAGATGCTTTGACCTGGATTCCTGCATTGAGCAGGGGGTTGGACTCGATGGCCTTGTAGGCCCCTTCCAACTCTACTTTTCTATGATTCTATGATACCCTTGCATGAGTTCTTTCATGTATACTAAGGCTATTGCTGTGACCGAAGCAGACCGAAGGGACTGGAAACAAGGCCCTATGAGGAGAGACTGAAAGAACTGGGCATGTTTAGCCTTCGGAAGAGGAGACTGAGGGGAGATATGATCGCACCCTTCCAATACTTGAAGGGATGTCACACAGAGGAGGGCCAGGATCTCTTCTTGATCATCCCAGTTTGCAGGACATGGAATAATGCGCTCAAGTTACAGGAACCTAGATTCCACCTAAACATCAGGAAAAATTTCCTGTCAGAGCAATAAGACAATGGAATCAACTACCTAGGGAGGTCGTGGGCTCTCCCACTCTGGAGGCATTCAAGGTGCAACTGGACAATCATCTGTCAGGGATGCTTTGACCTGGATTCCAGCACTGAGCAGGGGGTTGGAGTCGATAGCATTGTAGGCCCCTTCCAACTCTACTTTTCTATGATTCTATGATTCTAAGACAGAAATAATATTCAAAGTGACCTCGATAGGCTGGAGTGCTGGGCCGAAAACAACAGAATGAAATTTAATAGGGATAAATGCCAAGTGTGCTGCACCTAGGGAGAGGAAAACAAATGCAAAGTTACAGAATGGGGGACACTGGGCTCAACAATACTACAAGTGAGAAGGATCTTGGAATTGTGGTAGATCACAAAATGAATATGAGCCAGCAATGCGATGTGGCTGCAAAGAAGGCAAATGCTATTTTGGGCTGCATTAATAGAAGTATAGCTTCCAAATCACGGGAAGTGATAATTCCCCTTTACTTGGCACTGGTTAGGCCTCATCTTGAGTACTGCGTCCAGTTCTGGGCACCACACTTTCAGAAGGACATAGACAAACTGGAGAGGGTTCAGAGGAGGGCGACAAGGATGACAAAGGGACTGGAAACAAGGCCCTATGAGGAGAGACTGAAAGAACTGGGCATGTTTAGCCTTCAGGAGAGGAGACTGAGGGGAGACATGATCACACTCTTCCAATACTTGAAGGGATGTCACACAGAGGAGGGCCAGGATCTCTTCTCTATCATCCCAGTTTGCAGGACGAGGAATAATGGGCTCAAGTTACAGGAACCTAGATTCCACCTAAACATCAGGAAAAATTTCCTGACTGTCAGAGCAATAAGACAATGGAATCAACTACCTAGGGAGGTGGTGGGCTCTCCCAATCTGGAGGCATGCAAGGTGCAGCTGGACAATCATCTGTCAAGGATGCTTTGACCTGGATTCCTGCATTGAGCAGGGGGTTGGACTCGATGGCCTTGTAGGCCCCTTCCAACTTTACTTTTCTATGATTCTATGATTCTATAATTGTGAGCCCCACTGAAGTGCAGGTAAACAGGGTCGAAGGTGGATGCCTGAACTGCTACTGCCCTAGGCGGAGGTCCCGATGGTTGAGTGGGGTGTGCGTGTACCTGACCTGGCTTTCTCTTCACAGTAAACAATTGTAAATTCTTCAAATAACTGACTACCAAACTCTAAAGTGAAAGACAAATATTTCACAAATAAACTTCCATGCATAAAATATTGCACAGATTAGAAACACTCACCGCTGCTTACGAGCACTTCCGTGGGAGTAAAAATAATATTGGTTCTACATATAAATCTCATCATTTAGACAGAACACTTAGCAGAGCTTCTATCTGCATGAGAAAAAAATTTTTTTACCAACTCGTAAATGGTTATATACAGGTAAAAGAATAAAAGAACCAAACCTTTTGACTAAATAATCCTGTGTTTGCAGACAGAAAGAATGTCCTTCCAGTGTTTAAACTCTCGTTCAATCAATGGCATATGTAGAAGAAGAGAAAGGTACAGCGTCCTGATCAATCTGAGGTGAACATTAGATCAAAGGAGCACAAGAGGTGGGAAAATATTGCAGAGGGCCGAGGCTCAAGGGTCTGTGTTCTGTTTGTTCCAGACAATGAATGGAACTTGCTGGGAAACTGATTTCAGCTAAACGCTAGCAGAAACTACCTAATGAAAAGAGCTGTTCATCGGTGGAACAGATTGCCTTGGGAGATGGTGGGCTCTCCTTTGCTGGAGGTATTTAAGGAGAGGCTGGGTGGACATCTGACAGGGATGCTGCAGCTGCATCTTGCACTACAGATCCTGCACCGAGCATGGCGTGACCTCCAAGGGCCCTTCCAACGCTGTAATTCTCCTTCTCCCTCATCGTGCAAGCAGCACCTTGCCCGTCCATTGGCTTAGGCAACTCACCTGAATCCCATTGTTGCGATCCCTTCACTTTCAAGAGATCTCCACGTGCTTTGCAGAGCAGGATGGTCCTCTCTCTGTCCGCACTGCCTGATCTCCACTTGTTTTGTCGAGACTGTGAAATAGGAGGAGATCAAGTTCCAAGAAAAATCCTAGACAGCCAAATTGTTTTGCATTCTGGACTTCCTGGGAAAATGGGAAGCTCCACTGCAAAGGGGGAAAGATAAATATAACAACAACAACAACAACAACAACAACAACACAACACACACACACACCAGGTTAACATGGCTCTTGTTTTGTATTTCTAAGCAAAGAAAAAAGAACATCTGGAATTGACTCCTAGGGAGGAACTGCTCCTTCACTGGGCAATCCCACTTATGGGGCTTCCTATTCATAGTAAATGCTTGTCTTTCAGGGCCTAAGGAACTCTCTGTCACCATAACTCAGAGTTCCACAAGCTGACCCTTTTCCACTGGCACCAATTCTGTGTGAATACTTTAAAACCTCCTAGTGGCTGCTATAAGAGGCTTAGGAATGAGATGGGCACCAACACTAGAGGCAAGATGAACGATTAATCAAGTCCTTCATTAAATTGTGCATGTTTTTGGCGATTCATAAGTGGCCACCGTAGGGAACACTGCCAAGAGCCCCTCGACCGCCTTGCCCTCCTGCTCCTCATCGCTTGCTTGCTCTCCTGCCTCCTCCCTCTCGCCCAGAGGGGCTGAGCCAGCTAACAAAGGTGGCAGCGAGAAGGAGGGGCGGGAGATGCCATCACAGCTCCTTGTTCACTGGCTCTCTACCTCTCAAGTGAGAAGGTGGCAGCATCAGTGAGGAGGAGGAAGAGGAGGAGGAGCAGCAGAAGCACACTGAGAATGGGGGCCCACTGAGGCTGTCTTGCCGGGAAAAAAACACTTCCCAAACTTGGAGTTGGTTCTGCATCCACCCTATGCACGAGTGGCAGCCATTGGAGGTCTGGTAGGCTGAGGCCTGGAGGAAGATGGGAGCTCAAATTGGCTCTCTCTTCTTTCCAGAGGTTTCAACAACTGCTCTGATTGTACCCAGTCACCTTTTAATAAGCAGTGCCATTTTCACACACACACACACACATGCTAAATGGAGAACCAACAGGAAGGGGCGAGGAGTTTCAAAGCGTGAAGTGACATCAGAAATTCCTGATTTGCATTATATATTGTAAGCCACTTTGTATCCCAATAAAAGAAGAGGGTATAAATCTTCGAAATAAATTAAAAAATGTGGCAGCAAAAGCCTCCTGAACAGTAGCCCCCACCCCAAAGCTTTCATCCAAGAGCTCCCTGGCTTCCAACTTGGGGAACGGTGCTCTTCCTAGCAGCTCCATTTCTGCCCAAATGCTGTGGCAAAAGCGCTCAGGTCCACAGCACCTGAGGTCACAATGTTGGACCTTGGACACCCTAAGCTGTGAGTGCTGTTTGGTGAAGGAGATGCCCTTTGCCCATGATCAGAGGCACTCCATTACTTGAGGAGCCCCAGGAACGGGAGACTCTTTCCACTTTTGAGAAGGCATCTGGTGGTAAGGCAGAAGGGTGTCTGGAATTCAGATTCTGGATGTTCCCTCTGTGAGGGGCATCTGAGGACAGCCTTCCCCGGCCTGGTGCCGTCCCTCCAGATATGTTTGGCTTCAAATCCCATCATCCCCAGCCAGTTGGCCATGCTGGCTGGGGATTGTGGGAGTTCCAGTCAACACATCTGGAGGGCACCAGGCTGGGGAAGGCTATCTTGAGAACATCAGAAGGGCCCTGCTGGACCAGACCGAGGGGCCACCTCAGCCAGCATTGTGTTCCTCCTGTGGCCAGCCAGCTGCCCGTGTGAAACCCACCAGTAGGACACCAGTGCAACAGCTGGTGTGCATGGGCATACTGCCCCTGTTAGTGGGAGAAGCATATAGCCATCAGCCCTTTCCTCATAGGGGAGTTGCTGAACCATTAATCATTTTCATTGTCCTTTTTTCCAGTCAAATCTTAAGGACATTTAAACTGTAAGGGGACTGGCTACTGCCAGGATTTTGCTGTGCCACCTATGTGGATTTCTGTTCTGACACCTACCCCAGTTGGTGCACCTTCCCTCTTTTTGTGGCTGGGGGTGGGTGGGTGGGCGTGGTCAGCTTCTCCCCCCCCCATTGGCCCCTCCCCCCATAACTGGCGAAGCAGTTCCATATAACCAGGTCCTTTGCATAGAGTGGAAGGACTCCAAGAAAGACTTGCGAATTGCTTTGAATCCATCTCTTTGTCAAGACCAGATCTGGGTGAGTGAAAGTGGGAAATCTGTGGCAGGCTCTGCCTTTGTGACTCTTCTGGGCAGACTAGATCAAGCCTTTTGCCTGCGGCAGGGATATCTTGCTGAACATTGGCAGGAGAGGTGGGGGAGAAGCCCACCCCCTGCACAAGGCTCTGTTCCCCCAGCAGACCTCGGCAGGGTGTGGTTTTCTCCCCTACCAGCCATTTTGGGGGCAGGGAGGGCTCCCCTTCCCAATTCAAGTGAATGGATAGGTTCCCCCTTGGTCTGAATACAGAGGGGGAAAGCCCTGCTGCCCAAAATTGACTGGCTGGGGAGAGAAGCCCCGACCCTGCCATGCCAGCCAGGAATTATGGGAGCTGCAGTCCAGCTCATCTGGAGGGAGTGTTCCAGGTAGGCAAAGGGTTCCTTAGAGCAAGTTAACTCACTCTGTTCATCCATAGTTCCTGGCTGGGGGACTCATTCCCCAAACTTGAAAGTAGGTTAAGATGTGTGTTAGGAAAGCCTTCCTGAGCAATCCTGGTAATGCTGCAGTTACGTAGATACGCAGTTACAGAGGCCAGTGGAAAAGTTGGCAACCGTAGTTCCATACTGATGGCAAATCTAGACTGGAGCAAATGGGATATTATGTCTCCGCAAAGTAGCCTCTTCTCTTCTCCTTCCCCCTGGCCTTAGCCTGGAAGGGGGAGAGGGCCAAGGTTCCCGCCTTCCCTCCAGGGATTCCTCAGTCTCACTGTCAGCCACACCTCCGGAGAAGTACTCAGCAGGTGGGGAAACAATATGGCTCCTGGGGCGGCCTCTCTTTTATGGCACATAAAAAGACTAAAACACTAAAGAAAAATGAATTTCTTCACAAATAAGACTGCTATCAATTGGGCTTTTCTTTCCTGACTCGCGAACTGCACAAGCCACGAGCTCCCTCTTCTCCTCGTGGGACCTGATTGGCAAACTCGAGTACTGAAATGTGGATCAACCCTTTTGCTCGAGGGCTGCTCGCATCCCTGTAAATCCTTCCTCCCCTTCTCTTGTGTCCTGCAGAGCCCTCCATTCTCCATCAGGAGGCGTGATGGGATTTTGAGGGCCCTCCTCCTCTTCCTCGCCATTGCTACCACTTGCTTGCTTGACCGGCAGAGAGCCAGTGGGCAAGCAGGCCGGGGCGTCCACTGCTGCTCCTTCTCACCACCACCGTTGTCTGGGCCAGGGTGAGAGGCGGGTGAACAAGCAGGTTGCAATGGCGAGGAGGGAGAGCAAGCCCAGGGAGCTCTCGTGAGGGGGGCCCTGCTGGATACCTGATCCTATTCCTCACATAAATGCTTCACCCTATGTCTTTTTTCAGTCTGGATTGAAGGGAAGGGGTTTGCGAAGCACACAAGGTTTCTTCCTGTAAACATGTCCTGCCTGCTCCTCCATCAGACTAAAGGTTTTATTGCTGAGCCATCTATGTGGATTTTTCCCCAGCTGGTTCTCTGGGAAAGGCCGATGGTGGTTCAGCCTCTCGCTCCTCCGTGTGATCATGAGTGGAGTGCTGAGTTTGGAGGGGGGGCTTTAACATCCCCCTCCGCCAGTGCAAGTGACTTGGATCATGATTGGAGGAGGGCGAAGTGGGCACATTTGGAATTTTTAAAAAGTGTTCTGGGCCTAATCACAAAATGCTGGAAACTCCCCCTTCTCTCCGTGTGTATCTGTGTGCTTACTCTCTCACTCTCACTATGAATCTCTCTCTCTCTCTCTCCTGTTTTTTTCTTTCTCTTTCCATCCCAAGCAATTTCTCCATTCATTTACATGGGGTGGGTAGAAGATATCTTGCTGAAAATTGGCTGGAGAGATGGGGGAGAAGCCCACCCCCTGCAAAAGGCTCTGTCCCCCCAGCGGTCCCTGACAGGGTGTGGTTTTCTCCACTACCAGCCATTTTTGGGGGCAGGGAGGGGTTCCCCCCATTCAAGTGAATGGATAGGTTCCCCATTGGTCTGAATACAGAGCGGGAAAACCCTGCTGCTGAAAACTGGCTGGATGGGAAGAGAAGCCCCCGCTCCACCCCGCCATGCCGGCCGGGAATTATGGGAGCTGCAGTCCAGCTCATCTGGAGGGAGTGTTCCAGGTAGGCAAAGGGTTCCTTAGAGCAAGTTAACTCACCCTGTTCATCCATAGTTCATCCATAGTTCATAGTTCATAGTTCATCCATAGGCTGGGGGACTCATGCCCCAAATTTGAAAGCTGGTGAAGGTGTGTGTTAGGAAAGCCTTCCTGAGCAATCCTGGTAATGCTGCAGTTAGATACACAGTTACAGAGGCCAGTGGAGAAGTTGGCAACTGTAGTTCAATATTGAGGGCAAATCTGGACTGGAGCAAAACTCAAAACTCTGAGGAAGGGCTTGACTCAGTTGCAGAGCATGCGCTGGGCATGCAAAAGCAGCTGCCACTCAGGGTAGAATGGAAGACCGGACTGGGCCAAAGGGATCCTACAGTCCAGGGGTCCTCAAACTACGGCCCACAGCCTGGCAGCCGCCCTGTGTCTCCTGTGGGGGGGGGCGGAAGGGGAGGAGTTGCGGCTGAGCCGTTCTTGCTGTAGAATCAGAGCCGCCCCCTTAGAATCTGTTTTGCTTGTTGCCCTTCTCCACCCTTTCCTGGAAAATGGTTTGCACCTCTCGCTGTAGAACTTGCACCCCCCCCTCTGAATCTGCTTTGCATTGTCGTCGTCCCCGTGAATCAGCACCCCCTAACTAGAACTTGCACCCCCCTATGAATCTGCTTTGCATTTCCCCCCACCCTGAATCTGCAGCCCCTAACAGTAGAACTTGCACCCCCCCTGAATCTGCTTTGCATATTCCCCCCTCTGAATCTGCACCCCCTGACTAGAACTTGCAGCCCCCCTCTGAATCTGCTTCGCATTTCCCCCCACTCTGAATCCGCACCCCCACTGCAGAAGTTGGCACCCCCGTACACAGAGTCTGCTTTGCCTTTTGTTTCTCTCACACCCGCTCTCCTGGAAAAAAATAATTTGCACCCCTTCTGTTTGGCTTATTTCCCCCTCCCATTTCGTTTCACCTCCTTGCAGTAGAATCGAACACCTCCCTCAGAATCTGCATTGCCTATTGTCCCACACCCAGTTCCGAAAAAGTATTTGAACACCCCCCCCCATAGAATTTGCTTTGGTTATCCCCCCCCCTTCCCATTTTCTCTGCATCCCCACACTAAAGAATTTGCACACACACCCGGGCAGAATGTTTTGCATTTACTCCTCACCCACTCCTTAAAATTATTTGCAGCTATATGGCAGCTACAGTAATACCTCGGATTACGAGTAACTCGGTATACGAGCTTCTCGTAAAACGAGCAAAATTTTTTCATTTGTTTCGATTTGGAGGACGAGCGTGTCTCGGAACACGAGCCACACACTGTGCCCCCGACTAGCACTTAAAGTGCCAGCTCCCCGGCTTTGCCTAGCCGGGAGGGAGCCCCATGGAGGCGAGGCGCAGCCGCTCACTCTGCGGGCGCCTCGCGCTGCTGCGCCGGCTCCCTGCCTGGGAGCCCCATGGAAGTGAGGCCGCTCGCTGTGCGGGCACCTTGCGCCCCTGCGGTGGCGCCTTGCACCGCTGCGCTGGCTCCCTGCCCGGGAGCCAGCAAAGCACCCCACGGAGATGAGGCGAGGGAGCCGCGTCGCTCGCTCTGTGTGCGCCTCGCGCTGCTGCTTTGCCTGCTTCCTGCCTGGGAGCCAGCAAAGTGGCAGCGCGAGGCACACACAGAGCGAGAGGCCGCGCCACGCCCTATCAGGGAGCCCAATGGAGGCGAGTGAGCGGCCGCTCGCTCTGCCTGCGCCTCGCGCTGCCGCTTTACTTGCCAGGGAGCTGTGTGGAACTTTGCCAGGGAGCTGCGTGGAGGCGTTCCCGCTGCTCCCTGCCTCTTCCAGCGGGGGCTCGCCTCTCTGCGAGCCGCCCACGCTGCTATCGCTGGTCCCGTCGCGTCACTTCAGCAAGGGACGCGACGGGACCAGCGATGGCAGCGCGGGCGGCTCGTCGAGGAGGCGAACCGCCCCTGGAATAGGTAGGGAGCAGCGGGAATGCCTCCACGCAGCTCCCTGGCGAAGTTCCACACAGCTCCCTGGCAAGTAAAGCGGCAGCGAGAGGCGCAGGCAGAGCGAGCGGCCGCTCACTCGCCTCCATTGTGCTTTGCCGGCTCCCTGGCACAGAGGCGCGGCCACTCGCGCTGCGGGCACCTTGCGCACTGCCGTGCTGCTTCACTGCCCGGGAGACAGCATGGCAGCGCGCGAGGCACCTGCAGAGTGAGTGGCTGCGCCGTGCCTGCCCTCCACGCACCATTTAATCACTGCTTTGCAGGCTCCCTCCATGGGGCTCCCTGCCAGGGAACCAGCAAGGCAGTGAGTAAATGGTTGTGGAACGAATCCTCTGAGTTCCCATTATTTCTAATGGGAAAACTCGCTTTGATATGCGAGTGTTTTGGATTACAAGCATGGTTCTGGAACGAATTATGCTCGTAATCCAAGGTATTACTGTATATGGTTACAGCTCCCCCAAGGCAGGTTGCTTGAAGGTGGCTCGGTGGGGGGGCGGGGGAGCTGATGGTTGAAGTGCAAAGACTGGGCCTGTTGGGGCAACTGGAAAGCTCTCATTTGGCTTGGGGAGAGAGTTATGGGGCATAGAGGGGTGGGGGGCATCTCACTGCCCCCTCTCTATATAGTTTCCTGCCCCTGCTGTCTCGTAAGCCCCGTGGAGTTCAGCAGGGCTTTCTTCTGAGTAATATTTAGGTTTATTATATTTATACCCTGCCTTTTCCCCTGCAAGGAACCCAAGGCGGCTTACATAATCCTCCTCCTCCTCCATTTTATCCTCAACAACCCTGTGAGGTAGGTCAGGATGGGAGACAGTGACTGGGTTTCGCCTAATTACTCTCGCTGGCACGGCTTGCCATGTCGTGTGGACCTGGTGAGACTGGCTTGTTGCCATGGCTAACAAGCCACCCCAGAACCCTATAACAGCCCATGGATTTTGGGTGACTTGTTAACCAAGGCAACAAGCCACCCTCAATGGGTCTGCATGATACAGCAAGCTGTGCTGGGAAGGGTGATTGTGCAAGTCCCCCTGGCATGCAGTCCGCATGCACACTGGCGGAAATAAGCCATCGTGGCTTATTTCCCCTGACACGGTCATGCAAACCCAGTCAGACTCAGGAGCAACCATCTTTGGCAGCACCTATGTCTGTGAACAGACTTTTTCCCGAATGAAACATCTGAAATCTCCAACCAGATCCAGACTAACTGATGCACACTTGCATCACTTGTTACGACTAGCAGTGACAAATATGGAACCGGACACTGAGCATCTCATTAGCCAAAAGCAGGCCCATACTTCCCATTGAAATACTAATAAGCTTATGTTGATTAAAATTGTTCTTCATTTTAAATATTGTATTGTTTTTTCCTGTTTTTTGGCACTACAAATAAGAGATGTGCAGTGTGCAAATCAAGCCTTTCCATACCTTTTTAAAATTTAATGTATTTCAATTTTAGACAGCAAATTAATTTATAATTAATTTATAATAACTTTCCATTTAATCAAGTTAAAAAAAAGGACCCGGGTCCTTTTTTTTTACTTGATCCATTCGTTCATTTTTTTTTCAAAGTATAGTCCGGCCCCCCAACAGTCTGAGGGACAATGAACTGGACCCCTGTTTAAAAAGTCTGAGGACCCCTGATATAGTCTGAGCTGGTGTACAGCAGCAACTGGTTTCTGAGTTCAAGGAGATTCTCAGCTGCCTCATATTTACTGAACTCTGCTCACTGTCATTGATTTGTTACTGGAAATAAGTGAGGTGTATGAAGAAGGAGTTGTAGCCTCTAGGGATGAATCACCCTAGTTCTCCCATCTCCCATCCCCAGGTTCGTCAATGCTCTCGTATATCAGCCCCATCTACATAAGACTTAAATACCTCGCCAGAGCAGACACTTCGGCACCCATAAGAAAGGACCATTCAACACCACAGGATGGGACCATTAAGCAAGTGGCTTCAAAGGGACCCCACCCCACAGGGGGAAGGCGTCACCCCACCTGACCCAAAAGGCCACCCCTCAGGGAGGGTGGCAACCCACCTGATTGGCTACCCATCTGATTACGGAGGGAGGGGCTACCTGAAACCCAAGGTATAAAACACCCTGCGCAATGGAACTGAGTTGTTGGACCTGATCAGCAATCTTGCCCCATGCTTGGGGTAAGGGAACGAAGGATCGGCAACCCCGGGTAGCAGAACCCGGCGTGCTCCAGCTAGCTGAAATCACTGGCCGCTTGGGTTGACCGGACCCCGGGAAACCAAGCTGAAATCACTGGCCGCTTGGGTGGACCGGATCCCAGGGAAACCAAGCTGAAATCACTCACAAGCCGCTTGGGTAGACCGGACCTCCGCCGGGAACCCAGCTAGCCGCTTGGGTAGACCGGACCTCCGCCGGGAACCCAGCTAGCAGCGTGCGGTTGACCGGGCCTCTGCTGGAGCCCGAGCTGAACTAACTAGCTGAGAGCCCTGAGATCACGGTGTCCTTGAGACCTCTTGCTTGCTACTTTGTACCGTACTGATAAGCTGTATTGCTGGCGTGTGTCTGGGTTTGTGAAGGTAATTTTGTAAACAAACTTGTTTTATAAAAGATACTTTTGTGGCTATAAGTTATCCCTTTGTTCTGGGCTAAGGGTGATAGTCGCTGGGGACCTCGTAGAAGGCCCACCCCAGGACTCGCTACCCCCTTAGCATTGAACCCGCGCAGAAGACCAGGTTGTCGGTCTTCCACTCAATACAAATCTTAAAAATGTAATATGCTCCAAATATTAATCAAAAATAACTAAAAATTGTGTTACTTGCAAAAAGTTCAATGTGACTAACGCACACACTAAAATTATACAAAGTGCAACTCCATTGCCAAAAGGCTTATTTCAAAGCCTGCAAACTTAATTTCATTGAAATGCCAGCCAGTGAAATATTTTATTACTGTCTAGTAATTATGTGTTTATTTAGAGAGCCAGTGTGGCGTAGTGGTTTGAGTGTTGGACTGGGACTTGGGAGATCCGGGTTCTAGTCCCCACTCGGCCATGAAACTCACTGGGTGACTTTAGGCCAGTCACTGACTCTCAGCCTAACCTACTTCACAGGGTTGTTGTGAGGATAAAATGGAGAGGAGGAGGATTATGTAAGCCGCCTTGGGTTCCTTTCAGGAAAAAAGGCGGGGTATAAATATAATAAATAAATAAATAATTAGTAAATGAATTGAATGTTTTCCCACTAAGAGGTGTGATGCACTCATGATTAGAAAAATTACTCTAAGAATTTATTCCCAGGTATGGTATATTCCTACCTTTTAAACAGTAACAAAAGAATACATTTGAAAAACACTCCAAACAAAAACATAAATTAACACCATATGAAAGTTGCTTTAGAAAGCCAATGGCAAGTTGAAATTTCAACTCTAAAAATCCCGTCCTTACTGAGTGAATGTTTTAACTCCTGATATGATCATGTATTATCTCTTTCTTGTGTTGCCAGTATGTTTCATTCACAGAGGAAAGAAGCCCTGCTTGTACCTACGAATATTCCTTGCAATGATATCCAACCTAATGATTAAGCATATGTCAAAGTCTACAAGAAAAAGAATTTCCTTTCACCCTTGTAAAAAAGACAATTTCAAGAGATTTTAGTGACCCATATAGTAGTTTTTTCCTTGATTTCTTTAATGACTGGGTCGGGGCCGGCGAGTCGCCTGGAGCCGCTCCCCTGGCCCACCTGGTCGCTGCTGGTGCCGGGGCATTCGTGAGGTGGCATGTCCAGCAAGGCCGGTCCGGTCCCCTCCGCCATAACGGAACCAGCTGCCGGAAGTAGCGCCTAAGGTTACTGGTTTCTTCCAAAAACAGATTCCTACTTTGCATGGGTATATGCTTCCCCCCTATAAAACCCCAGAGCTGCGTTTCTGAGTTTATACTTTTTTGTATCTGTGCCAAGAATTTACCTCTTATAAGACTAACAATAAAGTACTTAGTTTACTAAAGGCAGAGAAGTTTATCTTTCCAGTAAACCTCCAAATCGAACGAAGATAAATTCCCCTACAGTATTTAAAATATTTCTATGTGGCTTACAACTATACAATTCATATAATAAAAATTGGTACAGTAATTAAAGAGGAACATTTATAAAATCAACAAATACCAGCTTAATACAAAATGTGCAACAGGGGGCTTTTCTAGACAGGGTTTTTATTTTACACACATAATTCCCCACTCATGGTTGTTTACAGTTGCTTTAGATAACAGTGTCACCATCCAGTTTTGCTTCTGGTTTTAAAAGTAGTTTTGCAGGGGTGGAGTCAGAAAAATCTGGTATTATTTGTTTTCTTTCATTCTGCAATGAAACTAGAAGTAGAAAAGGGTATAACACAACCTTGTCCCGAAAAGCTCACAGTTGCAGCTACAGCCAATTTATACATCCTCTCTTCTTTTTTCAGGTGTCTCTGGCATGGCAGACATGATGCCTTTCAAGGGATCCAGCTTTGTTCTGCTTGCACTCCTGGTGGTTGGGGTTGTGTTCCTGCAAGGAGCCCATGCCCCCGATTATGCGACGTTCCTAAGGGAACACTACAATAATCCGAGGACCAACGCCGGAAACGATTACTGTGATACCATGATGGAAGGACGTGGGATGACCAAACTGCAGTACAAGGAGAAGAACTCCTTCATCCATGCCCCCGAGGTGGAAATCATAGCTGTGTGTGGTCCTGCTGGGGAGCCCTTTGGCCCTGGGTTGCGACGTAGCAATAATCAGTTCTCAGTTACCACCTGCATATTCCATGGTGGTTCAACCCACACACCTTTTAATTACCTCGAGAACAGATCACAAAGTTTCATTATTGTTCGTTGTTCAGGAAGATTCCCTGTTCACTTTGATGAAAGTCAGATACAACCGCATTTAAAAAGCACCAATCAAAATGACTAACATGCTAATGATTATGCCATCTCCTGCTGCTCCTCCACTGAAAATTTCGCTTTGACTCATAATAATGTCGCTCATCTTGTCTAACTCTGACTTACTGCCATTCCTTTGCTTCCATATTCCTGTACTTTATTATTATTATTATTTTGCATTCATTTTGCTGTTTCCTCCTTACAAGTGAAATGGCAAAACCCTCGACACCTTTGAATGTCTTGTATTTCATTTTATTAAGCTTGCAATGCCTGCTGCGCTGGAATAAACTGAGGCAAATACGTTGCATAACATTTCAGTAGTCTGGCGTCTCATGTAAGTACTTTCTCTTGTTTTGCATTGTCCAAGGGAGGGCATGTGAGATTCAGCGTGCATGAAACTGACTTAGGGATGTAACCGGTTGCACGCGCAGGCACGAGTGGGGCCCGAACTCAGCCCGCTCGCACCCGCGTGAGGTTCGCACGGAACTACCTGCGGGCGTCCTGTGGGCTCCTCGGCTCGGCTCTCCACGGAGAGCTGCCTGCGCCACCCGCACTGGTCCCGTCGTGTCAGTTCCAGCGTGGCGGAAGTGACGCGACAGGACCCTGCTCCAGCGCACTGGCCCCCTGCGCTATGTTTTTGGCGGGGGAAACCAGAGCAACAGGGCTGTTTAAGCCCTGTTGCCCTGGTTCCCCCAGCCAAAAACATAGCACAGGGGGCCAACAGCACGCCGGAGCAGCCAGAAGTATCGCTCCAGAGGACCGTGGCTCGACTGGCGCTGGTGACTTGAGCGGTGCGGAGGACGCTCCGCGCCGCTCAGGAGAGCGAGATCTAGTGGTGGGGCCAAGCCTGGAGTCGGCTCGTGGCTCGCTCCTGGCTCAGCCCTTGAGGCGGCGGTGGCCGATCTCGCCATTCAGAGCCGCTGCCACTTCTGCCGCCCCCTCCCCCTCCTGCCCCCCTGCCGCCAGACCCCCCCGCCACCCCACCGCAGGCGCCAGACCCCACCGCCACCCCCCCACCCCACCGCAGCCTACCTTCTCCGCGCCGCCTCCGCCGCTGACGGAGCCCCGCCCGCGCTCTGTTTTGGCAGGGGGAACCAGGGCAACAGGGCTTAAACAGCCCTGTTGCCCTGGTTTCCCACGCCAATAACAGAGCGCGGGGGTCCCGTTGCGTCACTTCCTCCGCGCCGAGAAGGACACGACGGGACCAGCGGACAGGGAGGCAGGCTCGAGCCTGCTGCAGGTAAGCCCGCCGTGGCCGAGTAGCTTGGCGGACACGAGCAGGCCCAGTTCGCACTGCTCAGCTACATCCGGGCTACTCGGCTACATCCCTAGCTGAGATCGGGCCGCCGCCAGCGCAGAGAACCGAGCCACGGAGAGCAGCGAGCCCCCACCAGGTACATGATACACCCATAAACTGTGTGGGGTTTTCTCTCATGTCCCCCACCCCCCATGCTTCTGGCCCCATCAGAGCTTCTCAGTGGGGATCGCCATTCTCCCCCACTTCCAACAATTACTTGATTCCCAACTTGCTTTCTGAGTGAGGCATTGCAGGTGAGGCCAGGTGGCCCCTCCTGCAGATGGCTACAGAAAACTAGTTTTAAGCGAGAAATGAGGAGTGGGGTTTCTGCTGCCATGGTTACTTCTTTTGGTAAGAGCCCTACACAAAGTTTTTTCTTTTTAGATCTTCTCCCCTTTCCCAAACTTCTCTGTTTTCTCTTTTGCCTGAACACACTCACAAACACACACAGCCCGACTCTACATTTAACATTATTTGAATAACTCACAAGTTTCTTCGTGCCTCTTTATCGACCTGCCCAACACCCCCAGAGCTGCTGCTGCCCCTCTCTCATTACACTGCCAGCTTTACTAGGGATGTATGAATTTTGTTCAATCGGTTCTTCTTGTGTTTCATGGATCATCTGCATCTTTTGTTCCATTGTCCACTCACTCATGGAATTGGATTTCTTTTTCTTTTTTGACCCCAATTTCATTCTACTTGCACTGATTTGCATTAGTGCGAATTCATTAATTCATTATTTCATTATGCAAATTAGCATAAATTAGCATAACCCCCCCCCCCCCAAGTGGAAAACCGCTCCACCAGTCCATGGAATCCACATGACTCAGAAGAAGCCGGTCTGCTGTGGAACCCACAGATCGAATTCATAGAATTCCAAAATCATATGATTCCGTTGTAGATTTCTCCAACATCCCTGGCTTCAACTAGCGTCTGCTCAGCAAACATTGAGTAGGTCAAAGATCTCACTCCCAATACTGATCCTGTTGGTGGTTTGGATGTTGCTTCTCACCAGGTCTCTGGTTCAGTAACAATATTATTTTCAAGGTGAGGGAAACTTTTGTCCACAAAGAGTGATTTTCACAACTCTGAAAGGCCAGGGGATATGTGGGAATCACCTTGAGGTGGAGAAATGGATACAGTGTTGTGCACGTTGAACCTGTATGAGCAGTTAAATGGGGAAAACAAGACACTTGAGTATTAAAAGCCACAATAAGGTAACGGGTGCATGGAGCAATATGAACTCTTAGGGTCAATGGATGGGGGCGGGTGTGATGTATAAATACCTCCTCAGCCCAGAGGTCTCCTCAGCATCACATAATGTGATGATGGCTGAGCCAGGGAGGGTACCACTGTACAGAGCTGGCTTTCCCTTGCTTCCATCTTGGAGAAAGGTTGGTGACTCTTCCTAGCAACCTTATTTCTGTTCAAATGCTGTGGTAAAAGTGCTCAGGTCCACAGCACCTGGGGTCACAATGTTGGAACTTGGGCACCCTAAGCTGTGTGAGTGCTGTTTGGTGAAGGAGATGCCCTTTGCACATGATCAGAGGCACTCTATTACTTGAGGAGCCCCAAGAACTGGTGTCTCTTTCCACTTTTGAGAAGGCATCTGGTGTTAAGGGTGTCCTGGAACTCTGTAAAGGGCTGCTGCGGCTCCTATGCATGAGTTCGGGGCTGAAAGGGTTAAGCGAATCTGGGAAAACCCTCAGTTCATGCCTCTCAGGCACTTAGAACGAGACCACTACCTAATTGACAGTGGAATAGCGAATGAATGAACTTACTAAACTGTTTGTAAGATAGTAAACAGGTTTAATGAGGTGTATCAAAACAAACAGTTAAGTATTCCTTAAACTTAATGAGGCATGCAAGCCCTGATTGCTTTTGCAAGAGCTGAGCCGAGACAGAGCAATACAAGGGTTACCTTAAATGAACCAAGCTCCTCAAAGGCCGTGGCTTGGCGGCGATCAGGTATTGAGCTTGTTCACCGGGAGAGCTTCCCGGGGTTGAGTCCTAGTGTCCGGACCGGAGCCCTGGATGTCTGTGCAGCCTTGCACCAACCGATTAACAACGTCTTGGAGCTTGAAGACCTACCTTTACCTCCTACCTCGCTCCCCCCTCCTCACTCCCCCCCTCACCTTCAGGGGAGACCGTTTTTTCCAGTTGCCTTCTCTGTGCCCTGGGTACTTGGTGGTACTTGATAGCTCTTTGAGACTCCCCAGCACTTGGCACCCCTCCTGTGCCTGAGGGTTGTTTTTCCTATTCAGGCAGAATGTGAGGAAGGAGCTACTGGGGGGATATGTAGATGGCCCCGTGGAGGTGAATGTATGCAGATGGCCAGGCTACCCGGACGGGCTGTTTCTGCCCTAGGCAGAGTCTTTGCTGATTGAGGTGGGAGGGGGTTTGTCTGGGCTAGCTTTCTCTCCACATCCCCCCCCTTTGGGAAGATGAGATTGGGGTTCCAGCACACCCCAATTCCCATCTATCTACTTCTTGAGAGAAAGCTCGGGAAAACTCATTGGCTAGGTGGTTTTCCTTGCCCTTGATGTGTTCGACCATAAAATCAAAGTCCTGTAAGGCGAGGCTCCACCGCAACAGTTTCTGGTTGGAGCCATTTATTTATTTATTTATTATATTTATACCCCACCTTTTTTCCTGCAAGGAACCCAAGGCGGCTTACATAATCCTCCTCCTCTCCCTTTTATCCTCACAATCACAAGAACCCTGTGAGGTAGGTCAGGCTGAGAGTCAGTGACTGGCCCAAAGTGACCCAGTGAGTTTCATGGCCGGGCGGTGACTAGTCGAGCCAACACGATGGCTAATGGTCGGTTTGTAGCTTGAATGGCTGACCCCAGAGGTAGGGTCTAAGCTTGGTGATTGCCCACAGTTGTGGAAAAATTGATCTACTGCGTTTTGTTTTGGAAAGGTTCGTAGAGAGGAAAGTTTATTAGTGAATTCACGGATGGCATCTGAGCGCAGTCAGGAATGCCAACAAGAATGCAAGGGAGACACTTCCATTTTTACTGAATAATATCACATAGAGATCAGGTAACAACCAGTCAGTACAAGGAAACTTGAGACAATTCAAAAGGAAACACTTAGGTCTGACAAAAGGTCAGACATGGCCCATCTTCCTGCTATCAAGGCTTTACATAAGGTAATCAGTACAGTCTTTTGCAGGGGGGGACATGGCTCACAGTACTCTTTGCATAACAGAGCAGAGGCTAGGCACATGAGAGATTTGCCCATCAGGGTTGTTCATGGAAGGTCTAACTTGTCAGGGCATGTTCTAGAAAGGCCAAGAAAAGGTCTGGCTTGCCTTTCTAGGGCTTTCTGTTAAACTGAAGCCTAAACAAAATTTACTTCTACACCACACGACAGCCAGGCATTACTTCTCTACTGTCGCCAAGCTACGTTCCCTGGGCAGGAGCTTTTTGCTGAGGTAGGCGATGGGTCATAGCCCCTGCCCTTCCTGCTCCTGCAGTAGGACGGCTCCCATCCCTGCCTCGGAGGCATCAGTTTGCAGAGCAAAGGGGGAATCGAAATCTGGTGCTTGAAGGATGGGGGTTGCAGTGAGGCAGGCTTTCAACCCATCGAAAGCACTCTGGCAGGCGTCTGCCCATTGGACTTTAAGCGGCTGCCAATTTTTGCACAGGTTGGTGAGGGGGGCTGACAGCTGACTAAAATGGGGCACAAACTTACGGTAGTAGCCAGCCCTAGGAATGCTTGTACACTGTTTCATGGTCTCCAGACGGGGCCAATTCCTCACGGATTGAATCTTGGCTTCCAGGGGTTTGATGTGGCCGCCCCCCACCCTATGTCCCAGGTACTCCACCTCCCCCAGCCCAACTTGACACTTTTTTGCCTTAACTGACTGCACGGCTTCATGAATCTTGTGGAACACCTGGCGGACATGCTCCAGATGCTGCTCCCAGGTGGGACTAAAAATGGTGATATTGTCCAAGTAGGCACAGGCGAATTCCCCCAACCCATTCAGGAGCCCATTCACTAGCCTCTGGAAAGTCTCTGAAACATTCCGGACCCCGAATGGCAGGGCAGTAAACTGGAACAGCCCTAGGTGGGTGACAAAGGCGGATTTCAGGGCAGCCTTGGTATCCAAGGGAACCTGCCAGTATCCCTTGGTCAGATCAAGGCGTAGTGATGTATTTCGCCAGCCCCAACCGCTCCAAGAAGACATCCATGTTCAGGATGGGGATGGGATCGGGGACAGTCACCCGGTTGATCTTCCAGTAATCTACGCAAAAATGCACACACACACACACACATTTTTTTTTGGCCACCAACACGATTGGGGATGACCAGGGGCTGGAACTGGGCTCAATGACCCCCAGGTCTAACATGGCTTTTACCTCCTTGGCAATGGCTTGTGCGTGGGGCCCCACTGCGCGGTAGGGGAGGGACTGGAGAGGGGGGCTGCTCTCCGTAAGGATGGAGTGTAGGGATGTCACCGTGAATATCGGGGGGCTGGAGTGAGGCTGAAATCAGCCTTGCTCACAGCCCCCCCCCCCCCGATAATTGTGGGCCTACCTTGCTGCCTGCTTGGTCCACTGCTCCGTCCGCCGCTCGGTCCGCTACATTGCGCTGCCTGCGTGGGCTCCCGTCGCATCATTTCCAGCTGTGATGTGACGGGCCCTGCGCCAACACGGCTGAACCCTGCGCCACGGTTTTGGTGTAGAAACCAGTGCAATAAGGCTTAAAATGGCCTGTTTTAAGCCCTGTTGCCCTGGTTTCTACGTGAAAACCACGGCGCAGGGTTCATCCGCGTCGGCGCAGGGCCCATCACGTCACTTACTGCAAGCCGGAAGTGATGTGACAAGAGCCCGCGCGAGCGGCGCAGCTGCCCAAGCCTCGTGGAGAGCAGGCGGAGAGCCCCTCCATGCTGCAGAGAATCCAAGGATCGGGGGGGGCCTTCTCACCGAGGAGAGGTGAGCTGCCCCCCCAAAAGGTATGAAACTCACCACTCATGGAGTGCTGCACTATGGAGGTACAACCCGGGCGGTCCGAGAACATTGGTTGGAAGTCCTCTAGCAACCTCCGCATCTGTGAATGCTGTTCCCCTGAGAGTGCAGGGGACAGCTCGATTTCGTCCAGCCCCACCCCCTGTTCCCACTCTTTCCAACAGATCCCCCTCCATCAAACCTTCCTCTGCACATGCATGCATCACACTGGGTTTCCGCTCATGGTACAACTGCAGGGTGTTCACATGATACATTTTGGCGTGACCTGAATTCCCTGGAACCTTGTAATTCACTACCCCTACCCGTTCGACCACTGTCCCCGGCCCCTCCCATTTCAGACAGCTTATCCATGTTAATGGGTTTCAACACTAGCACCTGTTCCCCAACCTCAAAGGTCCGTGGTACCACACTCCAGTTGTACCACTCACTTTGTTTCTGCTGCGCTGCTTTCAGGTGCTTCTTGGGCCATTTCCCGGACCTCTCGGAGGGTGTCCTGCAGCCATTGCATGAACGTATGTACAGGTTGGGGGGCAACAACTGCATCCCCCTCCCATTCTGCCCGCAACAACGCTAGCTCAGTTCTTGCCCAAACATGAGTTCATGCTCTCCTTCGGGGCATCCCAGTAAGCAAACAGCAATTAGAGGATTTAAAAAATTCAAATGAGTTTAGTGCCTCTGCTCTGTTCATTCATTGACCGTGAGGTTTTCTTCGAATCTCATCATTTGCTGCTAATCCTCCTCGCTAGTACAATCCCAGCTAGGGTCTGGGAAAGGCAAAATGTACATAGTTCCTCATGATGGCTCTCGTCTCAGAGTCTACCAAGCCCTTTGGCTTGCAAATGTGGTCCAAGCCCTGTAGTCATGAATAGCCACCCCCTGCCTGGCCAGGTGAAGTTTGTTCTGATGGGCTGAAGACCATTGGGCTGCTTAAAGGAGGGGGGGAGAATCTATACTGCCTGCCGTGGTTTTTGGGTTCTGTTGTTGTTGTGATCTAGACATGAAACAGCACGGAGTCAGGGCTGGATTAAGATAGGGGCTACTGGAGCTGCAGCTCCAAGCCCCTACCACAAAATAGGCCCACAATATAGGGACGCGCAGCGCCGGGGAAATGAGGACGTCACCTCGCTCACCTGCGGGGCGTTGCCGGAGGCAAGCAGAGGTTGCCACGAGGCGCCGGACGCCGTGAGCTCCGTCCCGCTGGAGCAGTTCCGTGGTGAGCGCTGCGCCCGCCAGTCCGCCGCCCTGCCGGCCCCCGGTGTGTGTGAAGGGCTCTCCCGGGATCCGTCAAGAGCGGGGCCGGGAGAGCCGCGTGCCTCGCAGCCCGAGGTGCGGCGGTGGTGGTGGGTCCAGGGAGTAGCCCCCATCCCGTGCCCAAAGCGTCAAGGTGGCCCGACCTACGTTGGAAACTCTCCTAGCTCCCCACCCCCAGAGATGCTGCTGGGGAGGGGGGGATTGAACTGGGGGCCTTCTGCATGCAAACCAGGGGCGCCACCACTGAGCCGCACGCAGCCCCTCCATATTGGCATTGATGGATTGCCCCCCCCCCTTCACCCTCACTGCCGTTTCCACGACTGGGTGGCAAGGCAGTGGACAGGAGGACCGGAAGCAGGTGCATGGCACTTTCCTCTCGGGACAGCAGGAAGAGAGAGATGGAGAGTGCGGCCCTAACTTTGGGGCGGTACCCGGAGTTTTGGCACTTTAATGGTAATTAAAATATTTAATTTGTTTTAATATAAAAGTGCATCTTCATTTTATTTATTTCCATAAAAAGGCTCACCAAAATCCTCAGCACCAGGCCCATAATGCTCTTAATCCAGCCCTGCACTGAGTAGGGCTTTGGCTGAGGCCAGCCCTAATGAAGATCAACCCCCAGGTAAAGAGAGTGCCTGGGTAGATATATGGTAAAGGAACTAGCTTTGTTATTTTGTAGCTCTACTGTAAATGTTGTCATCATGTCTGGGATAGTGTGTGAGCAAATGGGCCAGTGGACTCAACTTAATTGGGGTGGGCCCCGTTTGGAGGGGGCTGCTGCTCCCCTCAGGCTGCCCCTCTAGCACTTGTGCCATCCTGCACCTGTCCCTTACCCCAAATTTTAGGACAGGTGGTGCAGGAGTGCTGGCCATATTATGACCACACACCAGCATGAGTTGCATGAACAGGTGCCTTGGGAACTGAATTCCCAGCACATTGGTCGGTGTTGAACCAACTGTCCCATGCTGGCACGAGTTGAAAAAGTGGCAGGCTATTTGGCCAGCACATGGCCCCTATCACTCTAACTTCCACGATAGGCCTGGCTGGGATCATAGATTCCATCCAAAGGTCATCATGGTCTTTGTAGTCCCAATGCAGGGAATGTTCAAAGGCAGCCAGCCAATGAAAGTCTTCGTCATAGGCAAGCCAAGCTCCGCCTTCATATTCTGAGTATGCCCGATAAATGATATCGAGGTACTTTGTGAGCACCACCACACCCTTCTCAGGGAATCTCTGCTGAATTATTCCCATGTAGATAAGGAAGCCTGGCAGCCAATCGGCCCAAGAGTGGCCCACCTTCTTTTTCTTTGACTTATCATGCTCCTTATCCACAGTCTTGTCTTTCATGAAGACCTTGGGCTCCCTGAACAACAAGGAGAAGACGTCCACGAATTCACCACCTAGAATCTTTTCCTTGGTGGCTGGTAAAAAATGGAAGCCCAAGGGGAGAGAGGTCACTCCCAGAGGCATGACACTATCATGGGCATCGGGATAATTTTTGGTCATGTCAGGGAGAAGGGCTTTAGGGCCAGGGCTGGGGCCAACCAAATGGGTGCACAGGCTAGGGCAGTGGCAGAGGCTCTGGGGCGGGAGTCACAGCAGCAGGTTGATTTCCTGTGGGAAGTCCGGTGGTGCACACTGTCCCTGACTGGGCTGAAGCAGCTGGCCCATCCACAGCAGAAGCGGGCCGCTAGGCTGCCCCACTGCCATCCAGTAGAGCCCCTGCCACCGAGGGCAAGTGAGGTTTGAGGTGGTGTGGCCACCATGGAGTTGGCCCCTGTCCCCGTCAACTCTGCCCTGCCTGTGGAAGCAGCCAAAACAACTGCAGGCTCACCAGGAGGATGAAGTGGCAGGAATCCAGGGCCCAGGTGGGCCCAATTCAGCCCAGATGCCATCGCTGGGTGCCTGGCATACTCAGTGCTGGTCCAGTGAGGCAATGCATCCGGTGTTGCTGGCGTCTGTGGCAGTGGAGGTGCTGCTGTAGAGAGCAGCCTTATCTCAGTGGCTGAAGAAGGCATAGCTGGAACCTGGAGCACTAGAGAAGTGGGACCAGCCTGGACCAATGGAATAGCCTCCTGGACAAGTGCAGAATCAGAACTGGCTTCAATGGCATCCAGCCAAAAGGAAACAGTGAGTCACAGTCTGCGCTGAGCTTGCCTCCTAGTTTCCCTCACCCACCTGGGGCTCCCTTCCCTTAGATCTTGTAATGAAGGGGCAGAGAGGCCTTTCTCCTTTTCAGCTGCGGGCCAAGATAAATGATACGCCAGGCCCCTCACCCTCAGATGATGCGGAAATAGTCACCTGTCGAACCCACTTCTTTTGGGGTGTGTGTTGTGGATGGCCCTTTCTCTTTTCTTCCCCCTGCCCTTTCTGGGTGGGGGGCATATTGAATACCGGAGCCAAGGGAGAAGAGAAAGGAAGGGAAGAGACACAAATAGAGAAGAAAGAAGGCAAAGGAAGGGAAGGGGGAAAGAGAGAAAGAAAGAGGAAGGGAAAGAAAAGAAGAGAGGAGAAAAGAGATAGGAAAGAAAAAGAAGGGAGAGCCAAAGAGGAAGAAGAGGAAAGGAGAGAAGAGAAGGGGGGGGGGATTGAGTGAAAGTTTATGCTCTGGTGCCTGTGCAGGCAATGCAAGTCCCGTTCCATGGGTTAGGATTGGCCTTGAAGCAAGGCAAGAGCAGGAGTGAAAACCACAGTTGAGGCAAAATCAGTGCTGGCAAGAGCACAGGCAATGGGAGGAAAGGAGAAATAAGAGAAAGAGGAAAGAAAGAAAAGAGGGGAAGAAAAGAAAAGAAAAAGAAAGGCAAAAGAAAGAAAAGAGAGGTAAAAGAGAGAGAAGGAAAAAGACACACAGAGAGAAAGCCCCCCCTTCCCCCTGGGAACCCGAGTATTAGGTCAACCACATGCTGGTGCCTGGCCTATGGGTGATACCGCCCTGCCCAGGGAGGGGATGGGTAACCATGAGGCACCTGGGCCAGCAAGCCTGACTCAGAGGATGGCTGGGCCAAAGGCTAAAAGGGGCAGAAGAGGGGGCTGCCTGACTGGGTGTACAGGTGGATGCTCATGGCCTCTTGAAGAGATAGGAAAGAAAAAGAAGGGAGAGGAAGAAGAGGAAAGGAGAGAAGAGAGGAGAAGAGAAGAGAAGAGAAGAGAAGAGAAGAAAAGGGGGGGTTGAGTGAAAGTTGACAATGGGCTGCTGTTCAGGGTTGGGGTAGGGTGGCTGCCCGACATGTTGTCGTCGCAGGGAGGCTCAGCGCAGGCCTCTACCAGTGAAGGTGTGTCATGTGTGAGCCAGTCTTGGGCCAGTGGCGCAAAGGAGCACAGAGGTGGCCGGGTTGACCACACTCCAGAGCGTAGCCCCTGTGCCTGGGTCAGAAGCCTACTGCAGGCATGGGCCTAAATAGGCCCCGCAAGCAGCCCACATAGGGGATGGGCAACCAGGGGCATGCAGGGCCGGTGCAAGGCAGTTTGGTGCCCTAAGCAAGATCAGATATTTAGTCATCCCCCCCCTTCCCACTTCAGCCCTCCAGCCCTATGCAAAAATGATCCTTCAACGCCAACTTCAGTTTACTGGTCATATTGTTCAAATGTCTGACTGCCGTCTCCCAAAGCAGTTACTTTATTCCAGGGATGTTGAACAGTCCTTGGTCTAGAGTCACGAGTCGAGTCACGAGTCTTTGGACCCGAGTCTCTAAGTCCGAGTCCTTGGTCCAAAATGGTGACTCACGAGTCCCGAGTCACTCCTAAAACTGACTCCACGAGTCCCTATTAAAATCAATGTGGTTTTCCCCCAACAAAATAAGGCTACTTCAGATGTGTGGCTTAAATAAATTCTAGGCACAAGTGTGCCTTTTTATTTCAAAACTCTGCAACTGATTTTGGCAAGAACAGACCAGGCAGACAAACCCAAAATAACCAGACAGGCAGAGGAGGAAGGGAACCCCAAAGCAGGCAGGCAGAGGCCTTTGTCTTGGACAATTCAAACTGTGGAACTGGTTAAGAAGAGACCAGGCAGGCAGAGGAGGTAGGGAACTCCAAACAGGCAGACAGGCAGTGCCCTTTGTCTTGGACAATTCAACTGTTGAACTGGTCAAGAAGAGACCAGGCAGGCAGAGGAGGCTGGGAACCCCAAACAGGCAGGCAGAGGCACCCAAACCCAAAATGTCTGACCCTAACCCTAGCCCCCCACAACAACACATCAATCAAAATAAATCTCAACACATTGTTGGGGCTGCGTTCCTGGTAGCTGTCCATAGTGGTCAAGCAGCGGCGTGCCTCGCTTCCATGTGAAAGGGCGATGACACAGCCCTGAAGGCTTTCAACCAATCCACCCTGTAGGCCCGCCGGCCTCGTGGAAAAGCAGAGCGTGAGATGGAAGATTTAAGACCCTGTTCCTGTGTATAACTGCCCATTTAGTTACACACAGAACTGCAGACCTCTTACTCCCACCAGCAGCATTCCAAGCATCTCGGATTACAGCCAGCCTTGCCTCCTCCTCAAGCAGCTTCCAGTAATAAGGAAATAACTCCGTAGACTCCACAGGTTTAATTGCTACCTGTTTATTTCTACATCAGAGTATACATCCCTTAGTTACATATGCAGATTATAATGCATAGCACGCATTAGTCCAGTGGAGCAAGTCCACCTCAGCACAGATGTTACATGTTTGCATAAGTCCAGCAAGCAATAGTCAGAGCATCAGAGAGAACAAGAAGCAATCCATCTCTCTATTAAAATGGCTACAGAACGAAAGCTAACAAGATCAATTCTACGTCACCAGAACATACAAACCATGTGACCAGCTCGTATTTCTTTCACACCTACTTCCCCCATGAGAACAGGACAGGAAGTAGCAGACATAACATGACTTGTTTTTCCAGCCATTCTGTACCTTTCCAAATATAAACAATGTGTCCACAGCTGTTGTTTTGTTACATGTCACAACACCATGCACTCTTCACCGGTTATCACGCTCCTTCTGGCACAGCCAGAAGACTCGTCAACAGCCCAGGGATGTTGACGAGTCCTTGGTCTCGAGTCCTGAGTCGAGTCTCGAGTCCCATTAAATATATTGGGACTCACTCGAGTCAGAGGGGGGACTCAGTCCGACTCACGAGTCGAGTCCCCATCCCTGCTTTATTCCCAACTCAGGGATGGAAAGCGGAATATCGGTGGTCAGTATAAGAGGTTTAAAGATGTTCTTAAGGCTACTCTAAAAAAATGCAATATAAACATCGAAAACTGGGAAGCTCTGGCCCATGAACGATCTAAATGGAGGTTGGCCTTTCACAAAGGTTCCATGGACTTTGAAGAAGCCCGAGTGCAAGGTGAAAGGGAGAAACGTGCTAAGCGAAAAAAGCACGTCAAACGAATCCTTTACAGGACCGTCTTCCATCTGGTAACCTGTGTCCTCATTGTGGGAAGCTGTGTGTGGATCTAGAATTGGCCTCCACAGTCACTTACGGACCCATCGCTAGAGTCTACACAATTTTCTTTAGAATTTCCTCCTTTTAAAATTTTTCTTTTTGTAAATTTTTTATCCTGGAAGACAATCTTACTCAGTGACGAGTGATCGCCTGATGATGATGAAATAAAAGTCAATTGGCAAAACCTAAAAAAATTATTATCATAAACATTGACAAAATACATAAAATACATGTTGATGTAGTACCAATTTGCTATATAGAAAAATTCCTGGTGAAGTGTGACAGAAACTACATTTAATGTTTAACACTTCATTTTCCTTGCCTTTTTCTTGGCACACTGGCAAAACATTTCATTAATGTCTAAAGAAGATGCTAACTGAGATTCAGTTGAAATGGTTGCCCAACTAACCAGTCTTTCTTGGCACATTGTTGAACGCAGATAATTTTTTATTAATTTTAATTTGGAAAAACTTCTTTCTCCACTGGCCACTGAAACTGGTAATGTTAATAGTATTCTGAGTGCCAGTGAAACATTGGGGAAACTTTCAACCAATTTATGCTGCAATAGAAAATGCAGGACCTCCTGGGGATGCATAGTTTTGGGAAGCCTCCGGGCAATGGCTTGCAGCTCACCACACAGTTCCACTGCATTTATATCCTTCCTGGCTCCATGAGTAAGAGACTCCTCCAAAGACTTGCACTCACTAAGAATATCCTCTGTGGGTAGTTCGGAAATCTTGACAATGTCATACAGGAACCCAAATAATGAGCCGTGTTGTTCAATCTGATGGAAACTTTCATTTATAGATTCTGTTGCCACATCTAAAATGGCATAATAAAAGTTAACCTTCTAGTTCTCTTTGGGATCCTGGACAGCCTCGTCCTGGGCTTCATAATCAAACTGCCTTCTCTTTCTCCTTTGTCTCGATCGATTTGCTTCAAAAGTGGGCTCAATTTCCAACTCTTTAGCTATTTCCGTTGCATCCACCAATATTTTCTGAAGCTCTCTTCACTTCGGAGAGTACTAGTGTACTTTTTGTTGTTTTCTAGCTGTTTAATTCCCACTCTCATCAGTTGTTTTATCTTGTAGAAATTTGCTAGTGACATTCACTTCAAACAAAATGTTGTACCAGGTAATAAGCGATACTATAAATGAAAATCTGGCTGTATTATTGGCCAGTGTTTGTGCCTCAGATCATGTCATTGCTCCAGCTGACCCCTTCTGACTTGTATCTTCAGATATCTCAAACAGAGCATCATAGACAGCTCATTGACAGCTCTATGATAGACTTTGTCCAGGTTGTATCTCAGTGGTTTCAGAGCATCAATTCTACTTTCCCACCTTGTTTATTTTCTTTTTTTCTTTTTTTTCCTTTTTTTAAATTTTTATTTTAAATTTTTTAAGCAATACAAAGAAAATAACACACACATATAACTAATATAGTGCTCCCATCACCATGGGACCAGATAATACAATAACTCTATAATTGTTCATTATTCCAAAAATACAACATATCTTGACAGGGTAAACTCCCTTTCCCCTTTTTTAAACACATATTCCAGAAATAAACCCCAAATATCCTTAAAAATATTTTTCTTTAATTGACCCCTTTTGCATTTGATATTACAAGTCAACATATCATTCAATGCCATATCCCATACTTCTTTATACCAATCAGTAATAGTGAAAACTTGCTGAATTTTCCATTTCCTTGCTATCATTAATCTACCTGCCGTTAACAAATTTATAATTAATTCTTTAACATTTTGAGGACCGATCACCTTTTCCGTTATTGATAGCAAAGCTAGTTTAGGACAAACCTCTAAATCAGCTCCAACAATTTCTGATATTTCCTCAAAAATCATTTTCCAAAAATCCATTACATTTTTACAACTCCACCACATGTGAGCATATGTACCCAGCTCCTGACATCCTCGCCAACACATTGGAGAACATTTGTTATCTATTCTATTTAATCTCACCGGAGTCAGATACCATCTCCAAATTAGCTTATAAAAATTCTCTTTGATTCTTATAGACATATTTTTCAATATTCGCCTATCCCAAATCTTGTTCCACTCATCCTTTGATATTTCCTCTTCAAACTCTGTATCTCAAACTATTTTAAGATTTTCTGCTTGCTCTTCTGATTTCTGCAACATTTTATATAACATCTTTGTAATACCCCTAGCTGATGCATTTCCTTCTATGAGTTCTCTAGACATAACCAACTGCTCAAATGCGGTGAAATCTCTTTCATGCTCATGTCTCCTCTTCCATTTCTTACCCCATTGTACTAGTTGAATTAAATTTAACCACGAAATTCTTCCTGCCCCAACCCTATCAATTATTTGCTGTCTTGTCTCCATTTTTTCCAGCCAATCCATTAAACTTACCGTATATACTCGAATACAAGTCGAGTTTTTCAGCACATTTTTTGTGCTGAAAAATGCCCCCCTCGACTTATAAGTGGGTCAGCGCTCCCCCAGGACCCCCGCTGCCACCGCCAGGCACCCCCCTCCACCCCCAGGACCCCTGCTGCCACCCCCAGACACCCCACCCCCACCCCCGTACCTGCACCCGCCGCCGCCGAAGCCCCTCCCCCGTCGAAGCCGCGCCGCGCCGCAGCCCCCCCATGCCACCCCCACGCTACCCCCAGACACACCCAAGACACCCCCCGTCACCGTACCTGCTCCCACCGCCGTAGCCCCACTTCGGAAGGGGAGGGGCACGAGCGATCCTCTTCCCGCCCGAACCTGCGCCTTTCGCGGCCGGCCGGCTGGCCGGCCGAGCTGGCTGGCTGGCTGGCGGGGGCCAGCTCGGAGCGCGGTGCCATCGCGCTGGGGGAGGGCGCACAGAGGCCCCCTCTCCGCCGCTCTCCACCAGACACCAGATCCAGGGGGGCGCCTGAAGTTTCCTTCCCCCCCGCCGGCGCCTCTCTCTCTATTTTTCTTCCGGCGGGGGGCGGCGTTTGCTTTCCTCCCTTCCGCCCGCTTACTCCAGTGGTGGTTATGGTGGTTCCGGCGTTGCCTCAGGAGCTTGGTAGATGAAACCAACCTTGAATTGGAGAGATACAGAGCTTTAGCTTGTATATTGACCTTAGTGAAAACTACAGGGCCACTGAAGAAGGCCTTTGGGCCGAAACGCGTTTGGCTTCTACACACAAGTAAAGAAAGCTTACATGCTGTGAGGACATTCTCTGGAAGCACCAAACAAAAAAAACTTTGGCACTAACAATATTTCATCTAGAGAGAGAGGTCCTCAAGTCTGAAAGGACATTTGTATCATCTTCAGCCCTTAAGATGTTGTATTTTACAGGTCTACATAATTGTTTCTGTCTTATACATGTTTTATATATATATATTTTTAAAAACATTTTTGGGTGAAATTAGGGGCCCCGACTTATGTTAGGGCCAACTTAAAGTCGAGTATATACGGGTATCACCTTTTTCTCTCTAAAAATTCATTCTAAATGTCTAACATTCTCTGGAAAATCCTCCATAACCACCACTGGAGTAAGCGGGGATATACCTGGTAAAAATATTTCCTTATTTCTACCCCAAATTTCTAACATATTTTTTAAAAAGGGATTTTCTAATCTTTTTGTCATAATATGTCCTTGTTTTGTAAATAAAAATTTCTCCACCCTATTACCCAATTCAAATGCTTCTATTTCCCACCACATAAAATCCTTTCTAACAATAATATCCATAATATATCTAAGTTGATTAGCTATATAATACCATTTTAAGTTAGGGAGACCGTCCCCCTATTTTTTGAGCTTTATACCATCTATTCTTAGTAATCCTTGATCTTTTCCTCCCATTACAATAGCTATTTAACATTACTTGCCAATCTTTGATTTCTTTCTCTGATATCTTATATGGTATCATTCTAAATAAAAAATTAAACTTCGGTAAAATCCCACCTTGTTTCACTGAGTGGTTTTACAGTTAGACCACCGAGATCAGTGATGTGACTTTTGAGGACTCCCCAACGCCGAGTAGATCCTGAGAAAAAAATGGATATTTGCTGCACCAAACCAAAGAAATTCACTGCCTCCAGGCAACTCTTTGCTGCATCATTGACAACTAGACTGCACATTGAATGTTCTTGATAATCTCTTCATTAACAATGAGACCATAATCTAAATCAGCAAGTGCTTTTTAAAAAGATGTTCTCTGCGAACAAATTAAAACGCAGTGGTGAAAGTAGACATCCTCCTCTTCGTATTTCTAATAATGCTAATGTACCTTATAAGGATGTCACTACTGACAATTGTGTCAGTTTGTGGCTACATGATGTGATGTGGCTGTAAAAATGGCCAATGCTATTTTGGGCTGCATTAATAGAAGTATAACTTCCAAATAGAGTGGACTAGTTCCCCTCTACTCAGCACTGGTTAGGCCTCATCTTGAGTACTGCGTTCAGTTCTGGGCACCACACTTTAAGAAGGATGTAAACAAACTGGAGAGGGTTCAGAGGAGGGCAACAAGGATGATAAAGGGACTGGAAACAAGGCCCTATGAGGAGAGACTGAAAGAACTGGGCATGTTTAGCCTTCAGAAGAGGAGACTGAGGGGGAGATATGATCGCACTCTTCCAGTACTTGAAGGGATGTCACACAGGAGGGCCAGGATCTCTTCTCAATCATCCCAGATTGCAGGACACGGAATAATGGGCTCAAGTAACTGGAAGCCAGATTCCGGCTGGACATCAGGACAAATTTCCTGACTGTTAGAGCAATACACCAATGGAACCAGCTACCTAGGGAGGTCATGGGCACACTGGAGGCATTCAAGGTGCAGCTGGAGAGCCATCTGTCAGGGATGCTCTAACTTGGATTCCTGCATTGAGCGGGTGGTTGGACTTGGTGGCCTTATACGCCCCTTCCAACTCTACAATTCTATGATTTTATGTGACGTGCTCAGATGCTGAGTGCTGTCATTTAAATCAGGTTCTGAAGCTAAATCCTGGAGGGTCCTGGCTGAAAGCAAGGCAAAACATTGCCAAAACATCAGCCTTCCAACAGGGTCATGGCCTTCGCAACTGGATGCTGGTAAATTTCCTTTTGCCTTCCAGTGCTGCTGGCACTGCGCTGGAAATTTTTTTGCAAATGCTACAGAGGAAGCCGAGTAGATTGGTGCTTTTCAGCTTGCTAAATAAAGACCCCAGTCAATATTTTGCACTCGCATGGGAGTCCCCCAAGGAAAAAGCGGGTCACTTGTTTGTCCATGTTCTCAACACTGCCCATTAACTTCTCCCAAAAGGGGATATGACCCCTCTAAACAATGACATTGTTGACAACAATATAATTTGTTGTACTGCCCCAAACTTATTCTTTAAGGTTTTTCAGCCAAGACCTCCTTCTTCTTCCTACACAGAGATGGACCGGAGTAGTTTTTTAAAAAAAGATGTAATATGTAACACAAACTTAAAATTAGCCTTGAGAATGTGCATTGTACAGTGTTATGTATTTTATATCTCTGTACTCCCTGTATTTATTGTATTATTGCTCTGTTTTAAAATGGTTATACAATACTGAGGAAGCTGGTTTCATAGGAGGACAAATCCCCCCTCCTCCTGCTCCGGGGCGGCGATGGCCCCACACCCCTCAAGGGCATCCCCACCGCTGCCGCCGCTGTCCATTGGAGCCCACCATGGCCATGGAGGAGGGCTGTCCACCACTGCTGGCACTGCTGGCGCTGCTGGTGCGGGTGCCGCTTCTGCTGCGCCCCAATGGCTGCGGTGCGGGGCCAGCGTCTGCCTGGAGGCAGCGCATCTGCTGGGAGAGCGGCGGGCAACTCATAAGTCTGCTCAAGCTTTTTCAAGGCGTTTCTGGCACAGCGCCCCATTTAGCCCTGCGCCCTAGGCAGCTGCCTAGTTCGCCTAATGGTAGCACCGGTCCTGGGGGCATGGGTGGGTGCCACCTAGGGAGGCCACCCACGCGGGTTGGGCATCGCAGGGTGTGGAGATCCCAGCAGGTGAGGGAGATGGAGAAGGCCACTTCCAGGCTAGGACCCAGAGGCATGGCGACGCAACCCCACAGTGGATCCCTCCTGGCCTCCCAGCCAAGCTCTAAACCATCCGCAAAGGCACTTTCAGTGTGTCGCGGCCACCGCCACTGCTGCCATCGACAATGGTGAGCACCAGGTGAGAGCGGGCCCATGTGTTCTCCTCCTCAGCTGCACCCTTGAACAAAAAGCGGCCAAGAATGGGGCTGTAGGGACTGATGTAACCCCGATGCCCCACCCCCTTCTGACCCTCAGGGGCGTGCGATGTCCACCTGGCCCCTCGACCCACTTTCCCTCCCCACGCGCATATTACTCCTGACTCCTAGCTGTGCAGGAATGGGGGGAAGGGGAATCTAAAAATTAAGTTCAGAAGAGAAACCCCTTCCTTACTCAGCACCTTGTCCAAGGAGGTCCAGGTAAAATACCTCCACCAGGGTAGGCTGCATCTTTTTAATAAAACTTTTTCTATCCTGCCCAATCTTGGCATTAAAATCTCCGACTAACAAGATATCAGCACCAGGCAGAAGTTGCTCTACTCTCTCCAGCAAAGTTTGTAGGGGAAACCTGACCTGAAACCACAGATTGAGATTCCTACCTGCAGGGAAATACATCTTGATACAAAGAATGGACCCAAATGGTTCACTGGCTATCTGGTCTGAAGGTTATCCAGCGGAAAAAACAAGAATGTACTATGAAATTATGGGAGGACCTTATTCAAGCAGTAAAACAAAATAATTCTGCCTTCTTTTGGAGATGTACTTCAGGCCTTAGGTATAACTTTTTTTCTCCGTTGGCCTCCTATATTTCCTCTGACAACTGGTCCTCCTATTTTCAGAAGATGTTTGATGACCACACTCAGACTCCTCCCAATGAGAAGATGGAAAACTTCCAGCCATGGCCGCCAGTCACTCCCCAGGAAATAGAATCTCATATCCGTCGCTTAAAAAATGGAAAGGCCCCAGGATCAGGTGGAATTCCCTCCAAAGCCCTTAAAAGAAAATATTGAATGCTGGGCCCAGTTTCTCACACCACTATTTACGTACACTGATTCAACGGGTCATAGTCCCAAAGTCTGGGGTTTGTCCATTATTGTTCCCATCTTTTAAAAAGGAACTAAAAGTGATCCAGCAAATTACCGTATTTTTCCGTCTATAAGATGCCCCCATGTATAAGACGCCCCCCCACTGGGCAGTTTCACAACCGCGTGGTTCTCTCCTTGGCTTACTTCCGTGTATAAGACTGTTGGTGTTTCGGAATCGAGTATGCGAGTTGGGAGATTTATAATCCTGACTGTGTGCTAGCAGAGGCCTGAAATTCCACACACAGATCTTCCAGATCTCACCTCCCCCCGCGCAGCGTGCAGCGTGTTGTGCCAGATTGGCCAGCCCAGTCTGCCCTGTTGTCAGACTGCTTCCAGCTTCCCCATTGCAGATTAATCCATGGAGTCAGGAAACACTCTGGAACACCACAGGTCTAATTCTACCTGTTTATTCACTTAGCAAGTAAAGTTCTACAGAGTATACATTTCCTAGTTACAGTCCATGTGCAGAGTATAAATGCATAGCAAGCATTACATCCAGTGGAGTAAGTTGAGCTTCACTCCACCTCAGCAAAGACATTACATTGTTGCAGTAACAAAGTCCAGCAAGAAGAACAAGAAGAAGAGAGAAAGCAGTCCAGCTTCTCTCTAAGATGGCTTCAGACAGAAAACAAGTTAGCACGTCATCAGAACATACAAACCATGTGACTAGCTCATATTGCTCTCACAGTCTAGTTTCCCATGCGAAAACACGAGAATCTAGCAAGACACAACAAACCTGTTTACAGCCATTCTGTCCCTTCCATGTGTAAACAATGTGCTGCAGCTGGTGAAGTGATACATATCACAACAAAGATGACCCTCAATTTTTAGTCTAACAATTTTAGGAAAAAGTATAGTCTTATACATGGAAAAATACTGTATAGGCCAATCAGTCTATTGAATATTATTAGGAAATTATTCACAAGGCATTTATTGGAAAAAACTTGAAAATTGGCTAGAACAAGAAGAGATTTATTATCACACCAGAGCAAGCGGGTTTTAGAGAAGGGAGGTCTACAACTGAACACTGCTTAATTTTACAGCACTTAATAGAGAAATATTCTGCGAAGGGACCAATTTCCCAATATGCAGCCTTTATTGATTTAAATGCAATACAAAGGAAACAATATAATGCCGTGATATCACAAAGTAAATTATAATGGAAACGGCACAAAGGCCCTGAGTACAAAGATAAAGGAAATATTTATTATATAATTATTTCAAGGAAATGATAAGGTTTTCAATTTTTGAAAAACAAACAGCAATTTATGTGACTTATTATAAACATAAGTACCACATAACAAAGTACGTAAAAAGTATCCAGAATTCGTGGTCCAAAATAAACCAAAGTGTCCAAGGTCACTGAATGTTGTAACCAAAGTATGAAAGTAGGGAAGATAAGACGACGTTTCTAGATATGTTGCGTCGTTTCGTAATCTTCTTCAGTCAACTGAAACAATATATACAGATTATAGTGGATACAAAAACATATAATATTTTAAAAAGGAACTGTACTAGATACAGAGCAAGAAATACTGAGATAAATGCTTACCAGTCAAAGTTTTACAAGATTCATAGATTTATAATTCACAAAAGTGTAAGGCCTGTAGCCAATGCCTTTCAAAAGGACTGAGCTAAAATTAGCCCAACAAATTTATACAAAGTGCTAATACCCAACAGGTGTAAGCTGAAAGAATGAATTTACAATTAAAGGGGAAAGAATACAGAGTTGCCACATCTACAATTCCACATTGAAACAATGAAAAACAGAACAAATAAACCATTGATATGTATCATAAAGCCAGATATACATATAATGACTCCAATACATATAAAAAAGTTTACAAAGTTTGTTTTATATAAAACTAGACCAATCATATTCACAATTTAAACCACCGGGTGTAATTGTAATGAGGAGAAAAGTAAAGCGCACCTCCTGCTGGCTGATTAGATGATCTACGTCTAGGGTATTGTAAGAATGAGAGTGAAGCTTCCAGATCACAAAAAATTGTAAATCTTTATCCTCATGTTTTTTTATCTAAAAGATGTTGTACCATAGGGGCGGTTAGCACCCGATTATGGATGACGGATCCTAGATTTATGTTCTTGTATTCGATACTTGATCTGGCGAGTGGTTTTACCCACATACAATAAGTTACAGGGACATCGAACTATGTATACGACTGCTTTTGAATTGCAGTTGGAAAAATGTCTAATGGTAAATTTAAACCCTGAATTAGTGTCATAAAAAGACTTGATCTGTAAGGCATGGACACTTTGGTTTATTTTGGACCACGAATTCTGGATGCTTTTTACTTTGTTATGTGGTACTTAAGTTTATAATAAGTCACATAAATTACTGTTTGTTTTTCAAAAATTGAAAATCTTATCATTTCCTTGAAATAATTATATAATAAATATTTCCTTTTTCTTTGTACTCAGGGCCTTTGTGCCATTTCCATTATAATTTTTATTGATTTAAAGGCAGCTTTTGATCAAATTTCATGGCCAAATCTCTGGCAGAAATTAGAGAATTCTAGCATCGATAAAAGATTGCTCTTCCTTATTCGTGCATTACATGAACAGTCATCTATCAGAGTTAAATGTAATCCTCAGGGTTTTCTTACTGACGATATTAAGACCTTTAAAGGAGTCAGACAAGGAGAAAATTCCAACAGGCTGTGCAGAGGGAGAAGAGAGGGAGTGCAGGGCCATTCCACCAGCCCTACTGAAAGGCCTCCCTCATGACGGCTCCTTCTCCCTCAACTGTCACCACCGCCAACCATTCCAGCAAGCTGTGCAGAGGAAGAAGAGAGAGAGCACAGGGCCATTCCACCAGCCCTGCCAGGAGTATTAATTGGTTACCAGCCACCAGTAATCCAAAGTTCATAAGCTACACAGATGCCGATTGAGCAAGAGACAAAACAGACTGCAGATCCACGCATGGACACTTGTTCTTTATAGCAGTTCCTTTTTCCTCGTGTGTCATGTCTTTTTAGATTGTAAGCCTTGTTAATTGCTGTAAACCGTCCAGAGAGCTTCGGCTATTAAAAATGAAATAAATAAATAAATAAATGTCTCCTGGTGCCTACATTATTTGACAATTATATTAATGACATGATAAGTCATATGAGTGATCTAAACAATCATCATCCTCAACTTGCCTCGCACCATCTGCTGATTTTGCTTTATGCAGATGATGCTGTTCTTCTAGCAAGGACGACAATAGGACTTCAAAGAGCAACAAACAGTTTTTCTTCCTATGGCGATACTGAACACCTGGAAATCAATTATGACAAAACTAAAGTAATGGCATTCAGCAAGAATTCAAGAAGACGGATTTGGAAAATGAATGGGAACTGTACTGAGCAAGTTAATAAATATAAATACCTGGGAGTTGTGGTGCAGGATTCGGGGTCTGATACAGCACATTGTAATATGTTGGCTGATCGAGGTGAAAGATCTGTGTATGCCATCCTAAGATTTTTTCAAGCCAAGGGACGATTTTACATCCCAGCAGCATTAAAATTATACCAGTCCAAAGTCATCTCCCAATTGCTTCATGGCACTTACATGGGGCTGACAACTTAAAACCTGTCCCTATTGGAATAAGTACAGTCTAAGTTTTTACGCGGCATTTTACAAGTGCCCTCTTATGTGTCCAATGCGCTAATTCGCCTTGAAACTGGTGTAATGAAAATTGAAGCAAAGATTTGTGTCTCAACCGCTTATCTGTGGCTGAGATTACATAGTAATAAGGGGCTTATTCCCATTAATAATTCGAGATCATTTTCAACCTAGATGGATGCAGGCGATTAAATGCAAACTTATAAGTCTGGGATTATCGCCCAGTGTTCTTCTAGCTCAAAATGTTGATTGGGCAAAAAATATTATTAAACAGAGGATTTTAGATATAGAGAGGCAGCAAGATCTGAGGAAATCCCCCGGTTATAGATCTTCTACAAATTGTAGATATATTATGAATATGTCACTGTATCTTATGAATTTGGAGGTTCATCCTAATAGGAAAGCTTTTTCTTTAGCTAGATGTGAGGCCCTTCCGTCAGCCATATTGCAAGGAAAATATCTGAAAATACCGTACTCAGAGAGACTTTGCCCATGTGGGTCAGGAGAAGTTGAATGCATGGGTCATGTGTTTTTACGTTGTCCATTCTATACTGAAAAGAGGACTAAAATTATTTCCCCTTTTTTAGAGACTTTATTCTATTTGCCAGATAAGACTTGTATAAGAAAATTGCAACCCCACAGTGGATCCCTCCTGACCTCCCAGCCAAGCTCCAAACCATCTGCAAAGGCACTTTCGGTGTGTCGCTGCCACCGCCACTGCTGCCATCAACAATGGTGAGCACCAGGTGAGAGCGGGCCCATGTGTTCTCCTCCTCAGCTGCACCCATGAACAAAAAGAGGCCAAGAATGGGGCTGTAGGGACAGATGTAGAACCGATGCCCCACCTCCTTCTGACCCTCAGGGGCGTGCGATGTCCACCTGGCCCCTCGACCCACTTTCCCTCCCCACGCGCATATTACTCCTGACTCCTAGCTGTGCAGGAGTGGGGGAAGGGGAATCTAAAAATTAAGTTCAGAAGAGAAACCCCTTCCTTACTCAGCACCTTGTCCAAGGAGGTCCAGGTAAGATACCTCCACCAGGGTAGGCTGCATCTTTTTAATAAAACTTTTTCTATCCTGCCCAACCTTGGCATTAAAATCTCCGACTAACAAGATATCAGCACCAGGCAGAAGTTGCTCTACTTTCTCCAGCAAAGTTTGTAGGGAAAACCTGACCTGAAACCACAGATTGAGATTCCTACCTGCAGGGAACTAAACGTTGATACAAAGAATGGACCCCAGTTTTCGATTTGATTTCGTTTCGATTTATTATGGTCATATGACCCAAATAAAAATAAAAACCAGTCACAACATTTGCAAAAGCATACAGAAAAATAGAGATGGAACAGCTCTCAATTATTATGACCCAAATAAAAATAAAAACCAGCCACAACATTTGCAAAGCATACAGAAAAATAGAGATGGAACAGCTCTCAATTATTACCCAATAGAAAGGCCCTCCTTTGCATGGCAGCTAAAAGGAATTTAGCAACTTGGGTGGTAGCAATTGGTTTCTGGTCACACAAACAGTAGGAAACCAGCCACCTATCTGGGAAGCCTTGAAACGTCCTCAAAAGGGGAAGAATTAGATCGTCCCTGAGCTTTGCATAGAATCTACAGTAGAGTAGGATGTGGGTCAAGGATTCAGGGTCCCCGACCAAGCACAGACAATGTCTCTGCTGGTAAGGGATACCCAAGAATCTTCCCTGAAGTAATGCTGAGGGCAGGATGTTAAATCTGGCTAACATAAATGTTCTATGAGCCTGCCGAGTTCTAAAAGATGTCAAATAAGAAGTGGGAGTTCCGTATATTGGCAGCACACCGTTTTCAGTAGGTGAGCAGGTCCTATTTACTACTCAATGTCGTGCAGCCTCTAGGACACCAATCTGAAGGCTTGCTGATGACTGAGCATAAATAAGGAGTCGAGGGGAATACCAATTGAGTTAATTTTACGTTGAACCAAAAGAGACCATTTGCTAATGTAAGAATCCATTAGCATAAATTGTACATAACTGGGATACTCAGATGAAAAATAAAGGCGCAGCCAAAATTTGATAGTCTGTACCCAGGCTCTCGTTTCCACCTGGCCCACTCCAGTTTCCAGGTACATAGCTGCATATCCAACACAATTTGGGACGCCCAGTATGCGTTGTAAGAAATTTGCTTGGACCTTTTCAATCCCGGAGTTAACTGCACTAATCCAAATGGGGATGCCATAGAGTAATTGGGCCATAGGCCTGGCTTTAAAAACACAAATGGCAGAGGGGACATGATGTCCACCATGTATATAGAAAAAGCGAACGACTGCTAACATACTGCGATTGGCCGAGTTAAGTGCATAGCTGCGGTGGGCATTCCAGTTGGAGTTATACTGGAAGTTTATCCCCAAATATCTGTATTCCCTGACTTGTTCTAGCACATTACTCCTTAAAGTCCATCGGAAACTCCTCCACACCTTGGAGAAGACCATTATTTTTGATTTTACAAAGTGAATGGACAGCGCATTGGTATCACAGTATGTTGCAAAAGCCAATATAAGACGTTTTAGACCCAGCTGAGTCAATGATAAAACTACGGCATCATCTGCATATAGTAGGAGTGGGATTTTATGGGGGCCAAGCTTTGGAAAATGGCCCTCCACTCCCATCAAAGTAGGGGCCAGATCATTCAAAAACAAATTGAAAAGATAGGGGGCCAAAATGCACCCCTGTTTAACCCCTCTGTTAATAAAGGTCTCGTCAGACAGTTTGCCTTGTGGGCCATAGCGAACCTGACAGCTGGTTCAAGAGTATAGCTTCTGGATAAGGAAAAGCAACCTTTTGTCCATGGATGTCTTATTTAGCTTGGCCCATAACAGTTTCCTAGGAATGGAATCAAAAGCCCCTTTCAGGTCGAAAAAGGCCGAGAACAATTTCTCCCCCCACCCCCACCCCCAATTTGCTGTATTTCTCTGCCAGGTGCGCCAGGACAACACCATGATCTAATGTAGATTTGTTTTTACAAAACCCAATTTGTTCTGCACCTAGGATCTTATTGTCTTCCATCCAAGTTGACAGTTTGTCAGTCAGATATCTTGCGTAAAGCTTGCCCACAACTGACAACAGGCTTATTGGGCGATAGTTGCCTGGTGTATGGGGGGTCTCCCTTTTTGAAGATAGGTACAATTATAGCCTTGGTCCATGATTTAGGTACCCTGCCGGTATTATCTACGAGAGAAAAAAGAGTGGCTAAGGGAGATACCCACCATTCCAGGTGTTTTTTAAACAGTTCAGGTGGGAGCCCATCAGGACCAGGGGCCTTCCCCACTCTTAATCGGCCAATTAGCTCCTTAATTACATTTGGCCCACAGGAGGCCATGCTGGCAAGTTAGTGGGTATAAAATCTGATAAATCATCTTCAGAGGCTAATGGATCGTAAAAAATCCTTGTGAAAAACTCTTTCCATACCTGTGCAGGCACCCTGCAGTCAAGTGGGCCAGAGTTGCTAGATATGGCACCGGACACCAGGGCCCAAAATTGTTTGTTATTGTTGGACAGTGAAGCCTGAATTAACAGGTCCCATCTCTTCTGTTTCATCTCCCCCCCTTTTTTTCCTAATAGTGGTTTGATATAGTTTTTTCAGTTCATAATATTTGGCAGGAAGAATATTTGCATTGCTACTACGATAAGATTGGTACAACTCACGTATCTGATTTTTCAATAATTGGCATTCTTTGTCAAACCACATGTTGGAATTGTGGTTGGATTTTTTGTAGTGGCCCAATGGGACCTGCTGTTGTAATACAGCAGTAATATTGGAGATTAGTGAATCGTAGTAGTAGAAGGCATTGTCTATATTATGTGACTTAGCTATCTGTTGATTAAAGGCAACAGAAGTAGTAGAACACAACATCTTGTCAATATTATCAGCTACCCTGATTGATGGATCACAGTTGTTCACTGGCTATCTGGACTGTCTGTATATATTCACTCACTATCGGATCAATCCTGTTGCTGAATATCTCCCCCAACCACAAGCAAAATTAGGTTAATGAACCTCCACTTGCTCTCCCATAGGAGCCTTGCTTATTGGCCAACTGGTAAGCCTTGCGCCAGGTAATTGTCTAAGGACAAAGCTCCTGGCCTCCCTAAAGCTCCTAATCTAAACGCCCTCTGACACTGTGATTTAAACAGATGAACACTGAATTGAAAAACAAGATTACAGAACTTTACTGCATTGGCAGAAAGGAATTACGAGGAAAGAATTTCAGGCTTGGTCTGCAACTGAACACGAATGGGGCAAGCACAATGGAGAGACTGAGGCACACCACTAAACTCCTCAGGATACAATAATCTTCAGCGATGCCACTACAAGACAGAAGACTCATTTGATTCTTTTGTCAGTAGCAATTCTCCCACGGTGGATTTATGGTTTGCTGTCATGCCCCTGCACACAGGCAAAGCATTATAGCTGTAAGTGTTGGTGTTGAAAGAAAATTGTAGTCTGTGTGCTGGCACTTGGCCTTCCACACACAGCAGCAGAGTATTTCTCCAAACTACGCAGCAGTGTTCACAGGGCTGGATTAAGACCATTATGGGCCTGGTGCTGAGGATTTTGGTGGGCCTTTTTATGGAAATAAATAAAATGAAGACGCAATTTTCATATTCTTCCAGGAATATGAAAAACACATTGATCTACCTTTAAAGTAAAGTTGCTGTTGTTTTTAAAATTTGCAAAAAGTAGCATCAGGGAAACTCATAAAATGGGTTGATTTATTCTGGCTTTAACAAACTCTCTTGCTCAATTTCTTGGTGCTGTGGAGATTCAACATTTCCAGTTTTTAAATAAGTGCTCAGCTAGTGTGCGTGCCTGTGGACAGCATTTTGTGCTCTGTTATTTATAATTTTTATTTGTTTTAAATATTTCTTGGGCACCTTTTCAGGGCATCCTTCCCCAGGGAACTTAACATAAATATGAACATAAAACTATAGTATACTGTTTCCATAAAATAGAATAATTTAAAACAGAAGTTAAAAACATCTGAGTCCAGCCCAGCGATCAATAAAACTAGTAGTTAAAAAATGTGTGGGCTGGGGTGAATAAATAAACCAGCAGCATCCTGGGCTGTTTTCATTAGAAAACAGCCCAGGATGATCTCAACTAAAAACAACATTTAGGGCTAAAAGCAATTTGGAACAACTGGGTTTTCAGGGTCTGTTATTATTCATTTAGCCTAAAGCAATAGAACTGAACTATTGTCATGGGATCCTCTGTGGCACATGGTCTTTTCAGTTGCCCACCCTTCTTTTACAGAATGTTACATCCCTGCCCCAAGGTGTTTGCAGTTTTGACACAGAGGTGGCAAAAGACGGAGGATGAGGCAGGTGGAGGCAAGGGTAAACAGCAGAATAATTATTATGCCTTTATTTCAGTTACACGTGCTTACACTGCAGAGATCAGATCCACCCCACCCCACCCCCACGATTGATCGGAAATGAAGTAATGTTTTTGGGGCTCTTTCCACCCCCAATTTCCTGCTACTTCGCCCCCCCATCTCCATCTATTTTCCATTATTATCTTATGTCATGTCTCGCCTCTTCCCCTACCAGCTGCCTCTCTGTAACTGTTATGGGGGGAGGTCCTACAAATCCCAGCATTCCCATGCTGTAGGACTCCCCCTCCCCCATGTTATATTTTACTATATTTTATGTTATATTTATATTTTAAGGGTGCAACCTTATGCATGTTTACACAGAAAAAAAGTCCTACAACTCCAGCATACCCCAGCCATCATGAGAAATGCTGGGATTTGTAGGACTTTCTTTCCTGTCTAAACTTGCATAGGATTGCACCCTCATTGTCTAAACTTCGGCAGTGGATTTAACCCCTCCCCCCCCCCACTTCCAGCCAAAGGGAGGCAGGACAGGAAAAGGAATTCAATGCAACTCAAATGCCTATGAATTTCCAAGCCTGCCTAGGAATCAGCACTCGGTCACTTTAACTCTTTGAGCCCCTTTATGCAATTAAAAATAATAATAATAAACAACTTTTCCCTTGCCCTCGATTGAGCTTTCATTAAAGAGGAGGGGGGAAATGCAAAAATGCTTCTCCACACACACACTTAATGCAAGCTGTCCGAGACCGCATGCATTTTTAATTTTGATCCATTTAAAAAACAAGGCTCACCAATATCTAGGCAGAGAGCGCTCCTCCTTGGGTCATCTGATGGTTAAATCAGCTCAGCTCGGATTGCTAGAGAGGAAGGGGATTTGGGGCCAGCGGAGGGGTGGGGCCTTTCTTTCTATTGAATGCCCCTTCCTGACCTGCTCTTCTGCAAAACTGCAAGCTGATTAATTTTAAAAATATTTTTAAATTTTTTATAAACATTGCAAATCCTCCGCGTGTTCCAGTCCGGCTGAACTTCAGTGGGGCTAGCTTCCCAGCAAGGGTGCTTAATAGGACAGCAGTTTATTTTCCCTTGGCAGAAGTTGGAGGCCTCACCCGAGATCAGTAAGTTACGAAGCGGGTCTGGCTGGCAACCGCTCGGCGTGCTCGCCTCTCTCGCTCCGGCAACGCCACCCTCATTCCCCCCCCCCGGCGCCGCGCGTCCCTATTGGTGGGCCTTATTTTTGGGACGGGCCTGGAGCTGGCGCTCCAATAGCCCCTATCTTAATCCGGCCCTGAGTGTCCAGCTCACCCAGGTTCAGATTAATCCAGGACTCAGGAACCACTCTGTAGACACAAGCAGCTCTATTCTACCTGTTTATTTACTTATTCAAAGTAATCACTACAGTGTCTGCATACCATATAAACAGTCCATGAGCAGAGTACAAAAGCATAGCAAGCAAAAGTCTAGCAAGCTTTTTACATCCAGAAAGGATAGGTCCAGTAGAGAGAAGAAGAAGAACAACTCCAGACTGAGGTGAACAGCACTTATAACATGGCTGCTGTCTCCAGCACACACACGTCTCCAGCAAAGGATCACATGACAAAAACTGCTTCACACGCTCCCTGAGAACTACGAAGAATAGGCAAGGAAAACACAGCAAACACAGTGAAACCTAGACATAAACATCCTGCCTAGCAATGCCAGATAGTAGACCATCTGTACTGTAAATAAAAAGATCACAGGATGTTGTTGATATTACACCAACAGTAAATATCTGAGGCGAGGAGGGAGTATAAGAAGTGTGTGGGTGTTTGAAGAGAGGGGGGGAGAGAGAGAGGAGTCTGTGGGGGAGTCTAAGGGGGGGTCTGGAATGTGTGTGTGTGTGTGTGTGTGTGAGAGAGAGAGAGAGAGAGAGACTTTTCAACATTTAGAAACCATTATCATTATCTATTTCCCTACCCTTAATTGTAATTAAATGAACTTGTTTCATTTTAAAAACATAAAAAGAGTGGTCTGAATGAGTTAGTTACCATGAAGGGGTTGGTGGCAGCAGAGGAGATTAAGACTGAGTGTTGATTTTAGAAGAGCTTGCAGAGGTGGTGGGATCTGACCATAGTAAAGCTTTGGGTTCGAGTCACAGAGCAGTGAGGTGGAGTCTGACAGGTGGGGCCTGATACTGGCATAATCTTTGGAAGAGAAATACATTACAGGGGATTCAGCAATAGAATGTGAGAAAATTAATGCATTCTCAAGCCCCTCCAGTCTAGCAGTAATCTCAGCCTGTTCTTCTCTCTACTGGACCTATCCTTTCTTAGCGAGGTTCCAAATGAGTCAGGTAGACATTTTCCTATTAAAGCATTCAGCTCCCTCCTTGAATTGATAGCAGAAAGAAATATTTTTACAATGTTCCTCTCTAAACTCTGACTAAGCTGAAAACTTGTTAGTGGCAGCCACAGGGCCTATGCATACAGGCTTATTTTCAGTCAAAAAGGTCCAATTTAAATGTGTATGGTACGGGGAAAGAAGCCAAGTAATCATATCAAGAAAGACATGAAAAGAGTAATTTCCTATATATAGTTGTTCTATATGTCTTTGTACAGAGACCTTGTACGCCTTTCTGTTTCAATCTGTTACTGGACTCCAATGGTCAGATTTGGTTTTGGTTGAATATGCAGAGATTCAAACCCAGACTTTTCAGAGATAAGCACTCAAACCCCTGAGCCAGGATGGGTGAATCTATCAGTTCCATCTTCTCCCACATTAGAATTTTAAACCTGAAGTTCTTTCCTTCTAAATATGAGGAAAATTTTGATAAATTTTCAAAATTTTGATAAATTCTTATCCAAGACAAGCAGGAACCAAATTTTCACCTATCCCCAATCACAACTTACAAACTGTGGTTTATACGGTGTTTTCAGATCTTTCTTTTCTTTCCTCTAATGGACCAATATGGCTACAGCCAATTCTTCCAGGATCTCAGTGAAATTCCTCAGAATGATGTCATTTCTTTCCCAATTTGTAACTATTTCTTTTTCCTTCCTAATTGCTCTCTGGTGTTCAGCTCAGGCCTGACTATAATAATGAAGCATTTGGGGAGGAAGATACAACCCAGTAAGCCAGCACTAGAGGTCAAGATGGAGAAGACCTCCACAGCCACCATGTATTTCCCCTTGGTGCTCAGGTAGGTGGGTACAAAGGACACCCACACACTGCAGAAGACCAACATGCTGAACGTGATCAGCTTGGCTTCATTGAAAGTATCAGGCAACTTCCTGGCAAAGAAAGCCACCGTGAAGCTGATGATGGCCAAAAGCCCCATGTATCCAAGGACAATGTAGAACATGAGGGCTGAGCCTTCATTGCATTGAACTATGATCACATCAACCTGGGAATGCATGTCAAACTCTGGGAAGGGGGGAGAAGTTGCCAACCACACTGCGCAGATTACAGTTTGAATCAGAGAAGAGAGAATGACGACGGATACTGCAAGTCTCTTCCCAACCCATTTCCTCATCCTGTTTCCAGGCTTTGTGGCCACGAAGGCCAAAACCACCGTGATGGTTTTTGCTAATACAGAAGCAACAGCGATAGAGAAGATGATACCAAACACTGTTTGCCTCAGAAGGCAGGTCACCTTCCCCGGCCACCCAATGAACAAGAAGGAGCAGAGAAAGCAGAGCAGCAGAGAGGACAGCAGGGTACATGTGATGCTCCAGTTGTTGGCCTTGACAATGGGAGTTTTGTGGTGCTGAATGAAGATCCACATCACCAAAACTGTGCTCATAGAAAGGAATAGAGCCATGGAAATCAGAACTGCTCCCAAGGCCTCCCAAAAGGATAGGTAGCTTATGACTTTAGGGATACATTGGTCCTGCTTCTTGTTTGGATGCTGATCTTCTGGGCACATCTCACATTGGTCTGCATCTGAAAGGAATGAAGAAAGACTTCTTATTTCCAGAGTTAGCCAGTCTTCCCAGTATTTAGTTGGAACATGCTAATTGGAGCTCATATACCACATACAGTAATACCTTGGATTGCAAGCATAATTTGTTCCGGAATCGTGCTTGTAATTCAAAACACTCTTATATCAAAGAGAGTCTCTGTTGGGCATGAGCGGGGCCGATTTCGGCCCGCTACGCCCGCTTGAGGCAAGCGGTTACATCCCTACACTATTTGTCTTGCAAGACCTTGCTTGTTTATCAAGTTAAAAATTTTTTAAAAATTGTTGCTTGTCTTGCAAAATGCTCTCAGACCAAGTTACTTGCAATCCAAGGTATTACTGTATATTCCTTCAGCTCAACATCGGTGTTGGTATTTCCACTTGCATTTTGTTTTCTTGTTTGTTTTGTCTAGTCCTGTTCATGGAAAAACATGCATATATTTGTAGTAAGATAACATTGATAGGGATTGAAATACACTAGAATGTGAAACTTTTGGCTTTTTCCCCAGCTAAAACTAGAATCCTTTACTTACTTGTCTGGGATGAAATCCTTCCTTTGGGGCACTCAGCACAATCATAGCAACACACTTGCTTCTCCGGCTGGATGACCATGTTCTGTCCAGGTTGGCAGCTCTCAACACAGGTGGAACTGGGCAGCACCTAATGGTAACCACAACAAAGGATCATTACCATGGAAATGAGCTGATTCTTTCTTTCTCACTACTGCTTTAACTTTCATCTATATCATTTCGATTAGAACATATTAAGATCTCAGGACAATATCAGATCAGCAGTGTTGCCAAGGCATGGTGTACCAGAAGGGCCCAGTAGGAACATAGGAAGCTGCCTTATACTGAGTCAGACCATTGGTCCATCTAATACTAATCCAATACTAATCCAGTATTGTCAACACTGACTGGCAGCCATGGCTCTCCAGGGTTTCAGGCATGGCTCTCCAGGGTTTCAGGCAGGATTCTTTCCAAGCCCTACCTGGAGACCGGAAATCGAACCTGGGACCTTCTGCATGCCAAGCATGTGCTCTATCACACTGAGCTATGGTCCCTCCCTACGGCACCTGGCATTCCAAGGTGGTCACCCATCCTACTAGTAACCAGACCCGACCCTGCTTAGCTTCCGACATCAGACAAGATCAGGCTGTTCAGGGCTGTTCTGCTCAGGGTTGCTCAGTACACATCTCAACCCCTTCATGTGGTTGCCTTTTCCTGCCATTGCCAGTCTACTTCATTACTTGTCCACTTCCAGAAATGGGTGAACAGCAAGATATTTAGTTCCCATCCACTTCCCTGGCTGCCCTCTCCTTGGGATGGTGGTAAATATTGGACCCACTGGACTCAATCCCCACTACCACCCTTCTATGCTTTGGGTTTCTTCAGATGTTTTGGCCAGGAACTCCTATCAGCCCCAGCCAGCCTATCCAATGGTCAGAGATAAAGGGAGTGGAAGGCCAAAGTATCTGAAGGAATCCAGGCTGGAGAAGGCCATTGCATGGGGAAAAGGAAAGCAGCAGTTCCCAGTTAGGGTTGATTTGCTAGTCTGTTGCAGTTAAATAACAAAGAGTCTTGGGGCTTCTCTACATGAGGGTTTAAAGTGTTGCTTTACTGCGGCTTCTTCTGCCATTTTCATTGTGGGAAGAAGAGTGAGTCCTTTGCAGAGGTCCCCCCCCCCCGGGGGGTTGTATTTCTCTGCCTTTCCAAATATTCTATTAACCAGCCACAAAGTGGCTCTGTGGTATAGCGGAAGTATAGCAGAATTGCAAAAATACAGGAGGTTTTCGTTCCAGTTTGCAATTTAATACTGTACTTTCCTCATTGGAAATGAACCTGCCAAAATAGCTGGAAAACACAGGAGAGGCCACGGAGGACGACAACATCAAGGAAAGGCCCCACAAACTTCTGTGAGTGACGGATCACAAGCGTGCATTAAATGCCTCATGAGGAGAAGCCCTTGAGGTGACTTAAAGACTAATCATTTTATTTTAACACAAGCAATTAAAGAAAATATTCCACTTCATCAGATGCATACCTTTCGATTGGCATGTTTTTATACTCCTGGATGTAAAGCAATGTGATCAGATCAAAATATAATGCAAGTGTCATGTTGTTGAAAATTACATAAGGGCACAATCCTTTGCATGTTTAGAGAGGAAAAAAGTCCTACAGCTCCCAGCATAGAATTGGGCCCCTTATTTCCAAATCTTGGAATGAGTTGCCAGCATGGAGATAGTTCATACTGATCTCTCAGCTACCTGAGTTGAATCTGAAATGCTGGAGGATATTGCACTTGTTTGCCACTCAAAGTTTGATTAAGATGCGAGACTACCCACCTGGAATTTACCCACACACACACACACATAAAGATGAAGCAGCAGACATTCCTGTCTATCTTGATCATACATGGGGTATTCCTATTTCTACCTATGGGGAGGGAAACAGCATGGCAAGGCTAAGACATTAATCTCTACCATATTGGGTTTATCCAGCGAATGCTGCTAAAAGTAACATCAACCAACACTGTTACCTAGATCCAGGTACGTGCATAAAGGTTGATCATGACCATTCCCACCTGATTAAACTTGTGATTCCACACAATGGCACTTCCATTAATGCTGAACCCATTCTCTGGAGGAGCCTCGGGGTCCATCCCTCCAACTTGTATCCTCCGGAAGGATTCATTGGGGAAGGTGATGAAGTTGATGAGATCATATCCCCCTGCCAGGTCCCCATTATGATCAAAAAATATGTCTTCCCCAGCACTATTATTAAAACGGATGTTTCTCAGAAAACAGTGAAGCTAAAATGAAAGGGTTGATGTCACTTCTATGCAAAGCAGAGACATTTAAACTTTTGGTACATACTAGCAACTGCATCATTACGATCAGTATTTATTTTAACTGTTTCATTTTGGTGAGGATCAGACACATTTGTCATACACAGAGGGCCGGTTCACAGGACCCAAGCAGCCGGTGAGGGAGGAACCACGGGGCCGTTTGCGGGGTCTGGCGGGGCGCCGCACATGACCGGTGCCCTGCGCACATGGGCAAACCCCATAGTCCCCGCACCGCAGTGCGGGCCTCCTGGCGCTAGGGGGTGGGGCCCCAGGGTGCCCAGAGGGGCCGTTTGCCCCTACAGGCTGGAGCAGCGGTGGCTCCAGCCGCTCTGGGCTGCCGTCTCTGTGGGGACCCCGCCGGACGGCCGCCAGCTGTTCGGACGGCACGGTAACCACATGCAGTAGGAGCTTACCCCTCTACCAACCATGGTCACTTTGTGGGCGTCCTGCGCGCGGCTGTCCCGTGGGGGCACCCCCGGTCGGCGTGCACACGACACAGGAACCGCGGGGGACTTGCGGTTCCCGTGTCGTGTGAACAAGCCCAGACTCTGCAGACCTCACCTCACAGGCAAATTTTTATTCATTCATTCATCCTCATCATTTATTTGATTAATTCTCTTATTTATTTATTTATTCATTCATTCATTCATTCATTCATTTTCTATACTGCCCAATAGCCAGAGCTCTCTGGGAAGTGTACAACAATCAATTAAAAATACAATAAAAGACAGTTAAAATATAAACAATAAAACATTATAAATATTTAAAACCAATTATGAATGAATGAATGAATATTTTTTTCCACTGTGGTTCGTTGCTTATTTTGATATTTGAAAGTCACAACTGCTGAGCCAAAACTTCACTCTGTATTGCTTTCCCTTTTATTAGTTTTACTGAGAAAAAGCTAGTAAAGACAAGATAATTGCAGAGGGAAAAGGTATCATGGTTCCAGTTAGCAAAATATAGAACAACAACAAAATTAACACTATCCAGGACCTAAGAAGGAATGCTGACACCCAAGTTTACAAGGACACAGCCCTCCTACTTTACCCATTAGATCTTTCTGTTAGCAGGTGACCCCAAGGTTAGGAGTGCCCACACCCTTGCCCTTTTATGTCTGATTGCACTTTCACCTCCAAAGTCAAGATTCCTTCTGTTGTCCATTTCAATCACTGATCGGTCCCTATACCTCTTAACTTGCTGCTTCTCATCAGCTGCCCGTACCCCCTCTTGTCATCATCATCTTTTATATCATCAATTCCCTCATCATTTCTTATATTTTATACGTTTGTCCAAACACCCCTTTCCTGGATCTTTCTTGAGTTCCTCGTTTGTAACGTTCTCGTGTGTAACCAAAGTTCCACTATCACTATGCTGATGCGGGACTTTAGTAGCAGGCCTTTATTCCCTCTGACCTATGAGCAGGACAACTCCATGCCGACATCTCACAAGCAAAATATATGTATGTTATAGCAGCTGCCTGCGCACAGGGTTGGATTATTTTGTACATACCGTATATTTGGATTCCTTTCCTACATTCCTGTTGTGTAACTTTCCAGACCACTCTGTACATATCCTGACCAAAGCTGCACTATTGCTATGTTGATGCAGGCCTTTATTAGCTGGCCTCGACTCCCTCTGACTGTCTTTTCTCCACAATGGATCCTTTAAGGTCAGTGAAACAGTGTTCTGGGAGGTTGACATGTCCCCGCAATAGTTTTTTAATTTTTAATTTTACCATTTCTGATGTCAGATTTGTGTCCATTTCTTGTTTTGCATAGATATTGGAAAGATCCTGGATGAAGAATTCAAAACGGAAGTACTGACAGAAGAAGGCAGCTGAATGAAATTATTGGGGAATTATACGGTTCTGCACTCATGTTGCCAGAGCTGACATGGGACAGACCTGGCATTTGAATGGCCAGCATTACAAACTTTAATAAAAAACTATGGGGTTTGGAGAGAGATTTAGAGGAGTAGTTAATCAAATATATTCACAAAATGTTACGTCAGTGGTGGTAAATGATGGTTTAACAGAGCAAATTTACCTAGGTCGAGAAACCAGACAAGGTTGTCCCCTTTCTCCTATTTTGCTTGCATTAGTAATGGAGATTTTAGCAAATGTACTTAGAGAAGCTAGGAATATATGTGGGATAGGGATTAAGGAGAAGACCAAAATAAATCTCTTTGCAGATGATACTCTTTTAACAATTGAAAATCTTATAGAAAATATGGATAGGATGGAAAATCACTTAAATGACTTTGGGGAAGTAACGGGGCTACAGATTAACTGGGATAAGTCTAAGATTTTGTTGTTTAATTATAGTAAAAGAGAAGAGACGGAAATGTGTAGAAAAAAAGTAATGTTAAGATTAATGATGTAATTAAATATTTAGGAGCTGTAATTCCAAAAGATATAGATAAATTGGGAGAACAGAATTATAGGAAATTAAAGAATGAGGTTAAGAATAAAATAGAGGAATATTTTTTTAAAAAAATTGGACTTTCCTGGTTAGGTAGAATAGCTTTGATTAAAATTAAGATTCTGCCCAAGATTAATTTTTTATTTAGGATGATACCAATTGCGATATCACATAAGGAACTTAAAGAATGGCAAATAATTATTAATTCATATTGTAATGGAGGGGAAAAGTCTAGGCTTACTAAAACAAGATGGTATAAAGCGCAAAAAGCAGGCAGTTTGGGTCTTCCACACTTAAAATGGTATTATATAGCTAATCAGTTAAGACATACAGTGGATATTATAGCACGGCCTAAAGAAATAATGTGGTTGGAGTTAGAAACATCTGAATTACAAAATACTTTGGAGAATTTTTTTTTTCTTAAAAAGAATAACAAAATGATTTAAAAAAAACATAGACAACCCATTTTTAAGAACTTTGTTAGAGATTTGGAGTACTATGAGGAATATATTTACACCAGGGACTTCTCCTTTAACTCCGGTGGTGGCTCTAAAGGACTTTCCCGAAAATTTAAGAGTGGATTTGGAGGGTATATTAAGAGAAGCAAGGGTTATTAGATTATCAGATTGGGTGGGAAAGATGGGGACTCGAGACCAAATAATGGGAATTGTTGGGAGAAGAAGACTGTCGTGGTTAAATTTATTACAGTTAGAACAGTGGTCAAAGAAGTGGAAAAGGAAAACCGAGGATGAGAGAGATTTAACTAATTTTGAAAAGATTGTTATGTCTAGAGATGGCTTAGAAGGGAACGCGTCTACAAGAGGTATAACAAGGGATTTATATAGATTGATTCAAAAAGCAGAAGAACAAGATGACCATCTTAAGACAGTATGGAATAATGAATTTGAAGAGGTGTCCTCGAAGTTGGGCTGGAACAATATATGGGATAGATGGATTGTGAAAGTGATGTCAACTAGGATAAAGGAGAATTTCTATAAAATAATATGGAGATGGTACCTAATTCAAGTAAGATTAAATAGAATAGATAACAATTGTTCTGCACTCGGCTGGAGAGGATGTCAGGAAATAGGTACATATGCTCATATGTGGTGGAGTTGTAAAAATGTTCTGGAATTTTGGCGTGAGGTTTTTACAGAAATATCGGAAATTATTGGCATTAATCTAGAGGTCTGTCCTAAACTTGCTTTGTTATCAATAACCGATAAAGTCGCTTATGCCCAAAATACAAAGGAACTAATTGTAAACTTGTTAACTGCGGCTAGGCTAATGATAGTGAGGAAATGGAAAGTACAACATGTTTTTCTAATAACTAATTAGTATAAAGAAGTTTGGGATATAGCCCTAAATGATATATTAACTTGTAGTAATTAACTTGCCACAGACAGCCTTCTCCTTGTTCCTTCAGCCAGAGAAGCTAGACTGGTCGGGATGAGGAAGAGGGCCTTCTCTGTGGCAGCCCCCATACTATGGAACTCTCTCCCAAGTGACCTCCGCCATGCCCCCTCTCTGCTGAGCTTCCGCCGCTCATTAAAAACTTGGTTATTCAGGCGGGAATATGGGGTGGGCTAAGATTTTAAAATTTTATACTGTTTTAATGTATTTTAATGGAGAAAAATGTTTTAATGTATTTTATTCTGTTTTATTTTCTGTACATCGCCCAGGGTGGCCGGTTTTCTGGCCAGATGGGCGATAAATAAATGCAAATAATAAATAAATAAATAGTATCAAATGCAAAAAGGGACAGTTAAAGAAGAATAATTTTATGGATATATGGAATCAATTATTAGACTATGTATTAATAAAGGGGAAGGGGAGTATGCCTTGTCAGGATATGTTATATTTTTGGAATGTGGAATTTAATTGATTAAGGGGATGGATGTATATTAGTTGGTCCCCAGGTGGGTGGGTGGGGGGCGCACATTATGATTTATTTTAGTTGCATGTGTTTGTTTTATAGTTTTTGTATGTAGTTTAAAATGATTAAATAAAATTTATTTTTTTTAAAAAGAAGACCTGGCATTTGGGTTTGTTTCCTTGCAGGGCCTCATCCCTATTTTTGTATTATTCCTGTGTGTCCTGCTGTCACTTGTGAGTGGCTCTTTCAGGTTAGGAGACAGTTGTCTTTCCTGAAACAGAGTTGCAACTTGCAATGTTTTACGAATTGACTCCTGCAGCTGCAGCTACCTGCCATGGCTGAACTTCCCAGAGGTTCCATGTCCCTCCGTCTCGCCTTGTTTTCTGTTTCACTCTGGAGGAATCGACGGCGTGGAGAGCATGTGCCACAGCATAGACAGCATTGTAGACACTGTAGCTCTGGCCGGACATCCCCATTTCAAACACAGCCCCGGGGAGGCTCCCCAGCTTCTCCTCCCCAGTGCAGTTTTCCTTGTTCGGGAGATATATGTTATACATAGGGAAGGAGCAGAGAAATGTATTCATCCAGAATTGACGGATGTAATAGAAAGTAGACTGGAAAGGATTGATCATCTCAACAAAATCTTGAAATCCTGGCACCACGTTGGTATGAACTCTGAATGACAAGGTGCCATTGAAGGATTTGGAGGGGAATGTTGTCATCGTTTCTACAGCAGTGAAATCCCACTCAGCAGTTGTGATCCACACTTTCTCTACAGGGGACCTATAAAAAATTTCTTGGGAGTATAAAACTAATTGTAAACCCTCCAGGGACTGAGTATCTCCATACACCAGAATCACATTGATTTCACTCATTGAGAGAGTCGCTTGAATAGGTCCCAGTTTCTCTTGAATGTCGTCAGTTTGAAATGCTGTCACCAGTGGGATCACCTGGGTCCAGGCAATGCAGATGTCATTGTGGGAGAGTTTTTGTCTCAGGGTCCGAAGGAACCTTTCCCCACTCTCATCATCTGAAACCATCAGGCCAATCCAGTTCCATCCAGAATGCTTGAGAAGCCCAACCATCCCGATGTGCTGAGGCTCCTCATTTGGGACCAGCCCATAGAAAGAAGGGAACTGGGTTTTGTCCCTCAGTGCTGGATCAAAGGAGCCATAGCTGAGCTAAATAAAAAGTAAGGTATTTTCAGGACTGAGAAAGCTATTACATTGTTCTTTACCAGCAAGCTCTCCATCTAAACATCTCAGGTTCAAATTTTGAACTCGTTTAATCTTTCTTCTCTCATATATTTTCGTCTCTAACTGTCCAATGTTATATTTACTAGCAAACTCACCTGATACTATCTGTAGGTTGGGAGGAGATTCATTCTAAGCAGGATGTAGAAGGAAGTATAATAATCAAGGTTTACAGACTGCAACCACAGCTTGGAATAATTGATACAGGTACATAATGGCAGTGAAATTAAAAAAAAAAAAGTTCTATCAGCTGAGTGAAGACTTTTCCCTTATCAGTTTGGATGTGTTAATTCTAAACACAAACCTGGGGTTGCTTGTTGTATGTATTCAAGATATTGGCCATCAGAATGAAGATTTGGGAGGTGTTATGCAAATTGGGGTCCTCTTTGTGGGTGATGCATTTCCTCTTTCTTGTCGGAGTGTAAGTGGCCACCCTAGTTTTCAGTGGCACTTACTAGCTTCATTGACCTTTCTTGAGTGTATGCAGCCTGGGGTGCTGCTAGACTAGTTACCAAAAAGATCCGGGGCTCTGGCCAACAGGACAAAAAATGGCACAACTTCACATATGCTACAATTTAGGGATGTGCACGGAGCTCAATAGGGGGGTGGAAGCTTGGCGAACTCACCGGGCTTGACCCCCCCCCCGCCACCCGCAAGCTCTGTTCAACCTACCTTACCCCGCTCTACTTGCGTTCTCGCAGGCCGAGACAGGGAAAGCAACTTCCGGGTTCTCCGGCTCTATGTCATTTACAGAGAAAACAGAGTACAATACGCCATTGACGTAGAGCATTTTATTTGTTTGTTTGTTTGTTTGTTGTATATATGGATCGCCCATCTGGCCAGCAAACCGGCCACTCTGGGCGATGTACAACATGATAAAATATAAAATACAGTTAAAACAGTATAAAACTTTAAACTCTTAACCCACGCCATATTCCCACATGAATAGCCATGTTTTTAGTGAACGGCGGAAGCTCAGCAGACGGGGGGGGGGCATGGTGGAGGTCACTAGGGAGAGAGTTCCACAGTATGGGGGCCGCCACAGAGAAGGCCCTCTTCCTAGTCCCCACCAGTGTAGCTGCTCTGGCTGAAGGGACAAGGAGAAGGCCGTCTGTTGCAGATCTTGTTGAGCGGCCTACTTGGTGTTGCTGGAGACACTCCTTGAGATAAACTGGACCAGAGCCGTATAGGGTTTTAAAGGTCAAAACCAACACCTTCAATTCAGCACGGCAAGCAACTGGTAGCCAGTGCAGCTCCTTGGGCACTGGCGTGATGTGATCCTGCCGGCAGCTGCCTTTAACCAGGTAGTATACTCTACACCAGTGATGGCAAACCTTTTTGAGCCCGAGTGCCCAAACTGCAACACAAAACCAACTTATTTATTTCAAAGTGCCAACACTGCAATTAAACCTGAATACTGGGGTTTTAGTTTAGTAAAAACAACTTATACAGTTGTCTGAACTAATTAACATCTTTTGTCTTAAAAGAAAAACACAATAACAGGGCTTTCAATGATACAAACAGTTTTTTATTGAAAAAAACATCAACTCAAATTTTTTAAATAGTACTACATTGTACACATAGCCTGAAGCTAATTTAGATACACTTTTTAAATAATTAGGCGCATGTATTTTTGGATAAGGGATTCTCAACTTGTAATATGATTATATGCCAGACTGAAATTGTATGGGGCAAGCTTTACTCTGGGTCCTTTCCCTGCTTCTACAGGTGTTGGATTAGTAAAAGTAAAAGTCAACCCGTACTAGGATGAGTAAGATAAACAAGAAAACTAAACGTGCTTAACACATTCTAAACAACCTTTATTCTTGGACTGCAAACATTGCATTAGGTAAAAGTTTGCATTGGGCATGCAATTTTTCAGGCTGTAGAAAGTTTATAGTTCTTATTTATGCTAAAAATGATTAGTGGTTTATAATTCATGTATAAATAAATGTAAATAAACGGGGGAGGAAGGGAAGGAATCTGGAGGGGAGAGGAGAAGACTTCAAGTGTTTGGGGAAAAGAGAGGGGGGATTGTGATGAAGCCAGGGAGAATGTGGGGAAAGGAGGAGACCTCAAGCGTTTGGGGGAAAGGGGGGGATTGTGAAGAAGCCAGGGAGAATGTGGGGAAAGGAGGAGACCTCAAGCGTTTGGGGGAACGAGGGGGGGATTGTGAAGAAGCCAGGGAGAATGTGGGGAAAGGAGAAGAAGGTGCTGGCTAGGAGGGAATGAGGCGGCTGGGGGGGCAAGAATGAGGCAGCTGGATGGGAACGTGCGGCAGGGATATAATACGAGCCTTACCTGGGCTCGATGTTCTCCTCCGATCGTTCCTGCGGCGACGGCGGCCCGATCTCGCTCTTCTGAGCAGCACGGAGCGTTCTCCGCGCCGCTCAAGCTGCTGCTGCCACCGCCACCGCCACCCATCGCTCTTCTGAGCGGCGCGGAGCGTTCTCCGCGCCGCTGAAGCCGCCGCTGCCGCTGCCTCTAGACCCGTCGCATCATGTCCTGCGTGCTGGATCCCCGCGCTCTGTTTTTTGGCGGGGGGGGAACCAGGGCAACAGGGCTTAAACAGCCCTGTTGCCCTGGTCCGTCCCCCCCCCGCCGCCGCCGCTGCCGCTGCTGCCAAAAACAGAGCGCGGGGATCCAGCACGCAGGACATGATGCGACGGGCAGTGGATCCGGCGCGCAGGACATGACGCGACGGGCGGCAGCGGGTCCAGCGCAGCCAGCACGGCCAGCGCAGAGGCAGCGGGTAGGTCTGTCGGCCCCGCCCGCTGCGTCACAGCCTGAGCCCTGGCGCGCAGCATGACGCTGCCTCACGCCGCCGCTGGGGAGTGTTGGTGCCAGGCCGGGGTGGATCATCTCATGATGACCTATGGCTCGCGTGTCAGCAGAGTGGTCCACACGTGCCACCTGTGGCACGCGTGCCATAGGTTCGCCATCACTGCTCTACACTATACTAGAGTATAGTGTAGTATACATTAAAAACGGCCGCATTTACACAAATTGCCCCCATTTGGGGCTCAGTGAAGAAGAGGTGCATGGCGGGGTATGCCACTTACCTTCTTCCCAAGCAGGAAGAGGACGCCTCCGGGCCCCCGCTGTGCTCGAGCATTAGGGCCTGGGGCAACTTGAAGCTTCGGAGCCTCTGCGGGTTTAAAGTGTCGTGGGTTACACCGAAAGCCTGTAATGGGATTGCACTGAAAGCCTGTAATTCTATATACAGTATTTTTCCATGTATAAGACTATACTTTTTCTTAAAATTGTTAGACTAAAAATTGAGGGTCGTCTTATACACGGAAGTAAGCCAAGGAGAGAACTGCGCAGTTGCGAAACTGCCCAGTAGGGGGCATCTTATACATGGGAGCGTCTTATAGACGGAAAAATACGGTACAATTGTTAAGATGAGATATAGTTCTGATCATTTGGCTATGGCTATACCTCCAAAAGGAAGTCCATAGCCCTCGTAAGGAGCGTTGGGTAAGCAAGGCTTCGGGAGAGAAAGAAGCAGCCCAGCAGGGCAAAAGGTCATGACCGAAGGTTTGAATGGAAGAGTGAGTGAAGCTTAGAGGCATGCACAGGCAAATGAGTGGCAGGCCTGCATTGATTAATTCCTGAAAATTGCATATCGCCTAAAGCACAAGAGGATTTCTCCTGAAAAGAAATGGCTCGTCCCGCCCACTGGGCGAATACCAGCAGTAGCTTTCAAAAACAGTCCCATCAGCAGGTAGGCCCAAACCTTTGCTTTCCTAAGTGCACCCTTTAGGAGTTATCAAAACATACAGAGTAAGGTCATTAGCAGAGTTTGAAGACGTCTGTGGGGCAACGACCACCCCCACTGCTCTCATTTCTCCAAAAAGGCAGGAAGGAGACTATAAGAACCAAGAGGTTTTAGCAAGGGTGTGTGTGTCGGGGGAGAGCTGAGGGGGTCACCTTGGAACGCGGACTGCTCAAACCCCTCCCGCCTCCGCCGGGGCTACAGCTGGAACCTCACCGCAGCAGACAGGTAGTAGCCGGGACTTTGCTTTTCTATCCTTCTAGATGGAAATCTCGCTCACACACACACCTTCTTTCCTATTCAGACTTGTCAGGGCAAAAGGGGACTCTTTCTCCTCTCCAGGATACAGGGTGTGTTTGAACCATAGCGTGAGGATATTTGGCTGCCTGACATCACTAGGTTTGCTTTACCAAGAAGTAGGACGCTGTACCTTCTCTGTATTTCTTCTTCAATAAACCCCCCTTTTGTTTCTAGAGTCTGTGTGTGTGTAGGTTTGTTTAAGTGTAAAAGGGGCAAAGTGCACATTCCCCCCAACAGTGCAGAGCTTTTACCCCAGCCAAAGACCCTAAACCTTTCATAAGAGTGTGGGGTTAGAGGGAATCTAGCACCCAAAATTATCTCTCATAACACAATTATCTATGAGTAAGACAAGTCCCACTGAACTCGATGAGACATACAGTACTTCTGAGTAGATATGCATAGGCTTGTACTGTAAACCAGGTAGTTAAAAACAGATTCTAGGGCAGAGCTCTGGCACAGATTAAGGCTACAATCCTAATTGTAAACCTGATCAGTGTGGGTGCATGGAAGGTAAGCTGCAAACAAGCACAGTTTGCGACATCGCACAACATCATGACTGATCATTGGGCGTATCAGTTAAGGCATCAGGCTTAGCTTCACATTTCCTCACTTTGTGCAGCTTGAGCCAACATGAGAGAGCCTTAACGCTGGTCTTAAACTGGCAGGCTTGTTGGTCATTGAATCAAGAGGATGGGAGTAGATTCTATGCTGGAAGTAGAAGAATTCTCACAGTTTACAGCCCTGTCATTCACCTACCACAGCCTGGAATTCTTCTTGTTGTGAGTGCCTGTTCCAGCAATTGAGATAGGTACACTGTGGCAGCGCCAAAAAAAAAAGGAATTCAGTGAGCTGAGCAAAGACTTTACGCTTACCAAGTGTAATGTGTTAATTCAAAGCACATACCTGCGGGTGCTTGTATGCACTCAAGATGTTGGCCATCTGGATGGAGTTCTGGGAAGTGAGCCCTCCAATGACTGCCATGAGCTTCCCTTCCCTGGCACAATTGTAGTTGGCATGATTCCCTTGTCCTGTAAAGAGGAGATCCAGAGCGGTCCAAGAGCTTCGCCTTGAGTTAAAAGCATTATCATAAATCTTGGAAACCAGTGTGGTGTTGGGTAACAGTTCAGCCTTCCTGTTGATCTCGTTCATGGCAAAAATGTAGGCGAGGACATACTGGTAATTTTTAGGGATCATGCTGCAATGCGATTTTCATGCAATATTAAATCAAGTGTGTTAAAGGCTGCATTATGTTAATCAAAACTAATCAAATAGGAAGCTGCCATCAATACAATAGACAAAAAGTTGCTCATACTAATGAGAGATGGATTGTCTGCTAAGACAACATGTTTGTAAATGGTAAAGCCAAAGAGACCTGGAGCTGAGCAGGGTCTGTTGCACCTAGACATCAATGTGCCCCAGACACGCAAAGACTGGGGATATGTATTAGAGAAATCTGCAGCAGATTCAAATGAGTTTGGATTTCTACGAATTGACTCATGAATTCTGCAGCGGACTGGCTTTTCCCAATTCACACTGATTCTAAGGACTTGGGGACCAATTTTTTTAAACTTTCCAGATTATATGAAAATGTAGTCATAGAAAAACTGCCTCATTCACAGAATTTTTGGGGGGTGCTCAGACAGTGTTGTCTTCAACTTGTAACCCTCCCATCTTTTGCACCATTTCTTCCTTCTTTATCCAGCCAAAGGTGAGCGGGGGATGATTAAGGAGGGAAATACAGAAGAGCTGCACAATGCTTTTTGGTTGGTAGCAATAGGAGCCCTTTGTAGGAAGGAAGCACCCTAATGTAGAATACGGACACATCAGCCATTTGAAGCCTGAGAATTATGTAGCATATAGTACGGCTCCCTCTTTTTCCCTTTTTCTTTTATGAATTGTCTTTTTCTTCTTTTCCCACTGATGAATTTACATATTAACAAAAACTATGTGATCCAGTTTGATGTTTTTTCAATGGTTTGCATCTATTGATTTTTCTTTTTCTTTTTAACCATGCCAAGCTTTGGGGAAATTGATAGACATCTCTATAAGTCTGGAATGATCACAATTATTTAAAATAAAAATTATATCAGTGACGCCATAATGCTTAGGTCTCTCTCTTTCAATCTATGTACAAATATACAGGAACACAATATGGCACATGCAGCATGGAAAAGTAACATTTTTGAGCACCTCAAGCTACACTTCCAGCAACTGATGAGCACTTGGGTATCCTGAAGGTAAGTACCAGATCTCATCTGGACCTGCTGATGGCTCTGTCTATTCTGAGTAGAGCTGTGGAAATTTAGTCTGAATATACACCATCGAGGCTTCGAAAAGAATTGAATAGTAAAGAAAAAGACAGGCTCACACTTAACAGTACTGATTTATTTTATGAAGTTAAGAATATAACTTCACCCAGCTGAAAACTTTTCACCAGAGAGAGGCAGTACATAACTTTTCAAAAGGGGGTGAGAGAGGGGAGAAAGAGAGAGGGAAACAGAGAGAGGCAGAGAGAGAGACAGAGAGAGAGCTACTTACTAAACAATTTGTGCAGAAGAATCTGGATCTGCCCTAAACCCCGGTGGAATGACATTAGCAAGTTTCATGGATACAAATTCACCAATGATGATCTCATCTGAAAGAGTATATGAATTCATCTGAACACTCATCCTTGAGCTACTTCTGGAGGACTTTGAACTCCTGCTGCAAATAATGCATAATAATGCAAGATAATGCATCAGTCGCAGCAGCAAACTGAGACTAAATACTGAGAATTTTTTAACCATACCCCACACAGACAATGTCATGATCACTGACTTTCTGCGCCAACAGTATCAGTCTGGGAAGAACCTACAGAAAACCCTGAATTGACAGACTGGTCACCACCAGAAATCAGCCTCCCAGATTGGAATGGGAGGGGACGCAGCAGGTGTCTATATAACCAGAACATAACACCTCACAGTAGAAATGTGATGTTTGGGTGTTTGATTTTGCACATGGAGGCCTTTGGTTACTCATGGGGCTGCCAGTACTAATTACCATAATTTTGATAATTAAAGGGCATATTGTCTGTTTTGTCCATATCCAGAAATCCTTACACATGTTCATTTCCCACTACAAGGTGTGTCATGCTCCATCTTGGGACAGTACAATCATTTATAAAAATATATTGAGATGGAGTGGCCACTTGGGACATTTGGTTTAACTTTTTGAACAGCTTGTGATTTGCAAAGGAAAGTTATGAAGTAGGGAGCAGTTTATTGCTTAAAGCCATAGGCCACTGTATTACATCAGCAACAATGAAACCATACGAATATATTTATACATACCAGAACCTGCCACAGCATATATACATTGCTAAAACAATAAAACAGATTGATACATATATCAGTGCTTACACAGTATGACATAATATAACTTAGTCCCCTTCCCTGTGTCTTCTGGTACGTTGGCATGTGCGTTCTTAGCTGCCAGGGTGAATTTTGCTTCTTCATTAGTAATTAATACATCATTACCCATTAGCAGCATACATATCTGAGCCAAAGGGAGGGGGTGTCTGCTTGACAAGGATTGGAGAATGCTACCAAGAAGTCTATGTCTGGTGTGCTCATATAGAGACCAATAAACTGGAGTGCCACAATGCACACAGTTGCAAAAAAATTAAGTATGAATTTATATGAAAAACCAAATCATAAAGTGTTGAACACAAATTAACATAGGTGAGTAATATATATAGTCAAGATTATATGGAAATGTATAATTGCACCATTTCTTACATCTTTATCCAGCCGGGCGTGGGGTGGGGAGATAATTAAGGACGGAAAAACAGAAGAGCTGCACAATGCCTTTTGGTTGGTAGCAATAGGAGCCCTGTGCATGAAGGAAGCACACTAATGTGGAATATGGAAACATCCACCAATTTGAAGCTACAAGTCTGGTTATTACTTGGATGGGAGACCCCTCCTCCAGTTTCCTTCATAGAGCAGAGGGTTTGACTCGATGGTTAGGCTCCTTCCAACTCTATGATCCTCTGAATCCATGAAGCCTGAGAATTATAAAGGGTGATGAGCTCAGAGATAGGTGTTATAAAGGTCTCGGATCATGCTTTAGTTAATATGGCTATTAAAATAAATAAGGACTATAGAGAAGCAAGGAGATGGAGATTGAATTGTAATATTTTACAGCACAAACATATTATAGCAAAGATAGAAAAGGAAATGCGGGAGATTTGGTTGCTTAATGATATAGGAGATTGTACTGAAGCTGTAGTTTGGGATACAATGAAGGCGGTGATGAGAGGGATAAGTATTAGGGAGGGAGGGATATTAAGGAAACAACAAGAACAGTTTACTAAAAAGTTAGAAGGTGAGATTAGGGAGTTGGCAACTAAGTTTTTGAAGGATAGGGAGAAAAGGGTTTTTGCTGAACTACAATCTAAAAGGAAAGAGCTGGAAAATAAAGATATGGGGAAAGTTCAAAGGAATTTGATTTATATGAAAAGAGAGTTTTTTGAAAACAGTAATAAGAATTCTAAAAAGTTAGCAAGATCCACACAATAAAAAAAGAAAAAAGTACAGTTGGGGTAATTAAGGATAAAAAAGGGAAGGGACATAATCTAATGCAGGATAAATTAAAAATATTTCATGAATTTTATTCAGAATTGTATAAGCCTGGGGCTTGTATGGAAGAGAGGATTAGTGAGTGCATAGGAAAGCATTTTATAAACTAGATTAGTGGATTGAAGATAGAGAAATTAGGAACAACCTTTCCCAGAATTGGAAATAGAATATGCAATAAATAGTGAAAGAGGGTAAGACACCTGGACTAGATGGTTTAGGGGCTGAATATTATAATTTTTTAAAGAAAATGTTAGTTCCAAGATTAAAAAGGTTATTTAATAATATTTTTTTGGAGGGTGAGAGATCCCCTCTTCATGGAAGCAATTTAAGATTAGTCTAATCCCGAAGCTAGAGAAGGACTTAACGGAACCAGGTTCCTATAGACCCATTTCCTTATTAAATCAAGATGCAAAATTGATGACAGCAATATTAGCAAGAAGGATGAATAGGTTTATTACTAAATATGTTGGAGTGACCAGTGCGGTTTTATGCATGGAAGGTAAATGGCAGATTTAACAAGAAGAGTGTTAAATATAATATATTTAATAAAGAAAAGAAATTGAGAGCTGGGGTAATAGCGCTAGATATTTCAAAGCCTTTGATTGTATGGACTGGCCAGAATTAAAATTTTTAATAAAAACTATGGGGTTTGGAGAGAGATTTAGAGGAGTAGTTAATCAATTATATTCACAAAATGTCTCGTCAGTAGTGGTAAAATGATGGTTTAACAGAGCAAATTTACCTAGGTCAAGGAACCAGACAAGGTGTCCCCTTTCGCCTATCTTGTTTGCATTGGTGATGGAGATGGTATTAGCAAATGTATTTAGAGAAGATAGGAATATATGTGGGATAGGGATTAGAGAGAAGATTAAATAAATCTTTTTGCAGATGATACTCTTTTGACAATTGAAAACTCTATAGAAAATATGGATAGAATGGAAAATCACTTAAAGGAGTTCGGGGAAGTAACGGGGCTACAGATTTAATTGGGACAAATCTAAGTTTTTGTTGTTTAATTATAGTAAAAGGGAAGAGATGGAAATGTGTAGGGAAAAAGTAATTATAAGATTAATAATGTAATTAAATACTTAGGAATTGTAATTCCAAAAGATATAGATAATTGGGAGAACAGAATTATAGGAATTAAAGAATGAGGTTAAGAATAAAATAGAGGAATATTTTTTAAAAAAATTGGACTTTCCTGGTTAGGTAGAATAGCTTTGATTAAAATTAAGATTCTGCCCAGATTAATTTTTATTTAGGATGATACCAAGTGCGATATCAGATAAGGAACTTAAAGAATGGCAAACAATTATTAACACATACTGTAATGGAGGGGAAAAGTCTAGGATTAATAAAACATGATGGTATAAAGCACAAAAAGTAGGGGGTTTGGGTCTTCCGAATTTAAAATGGTATTATATAGCTAATCAGTTAAGAAGACATATAGTGGATATTAAAGCACAGCCTAAAGAAATAATGTGGTTGGAGTTAGATACATCTGAATTACGTAATACTTTGGAGAATATTTTTTCAAAAAAATAATAATAATTGATAAAAATATAGACAACCCTTTTCTAAGAAATTTGTTAGTGATTCGGGGTACTATGAAGAGTATATTTAAACCAGGGATATCTCCATTAACTCCGGTGGTAGCTCTTAACGATTTTCCTGAAAATTTAAGATTAGAGCTGGAGGGTGAACTAAGAGAAGTTAGGGTTATTAGATTGTCCGATTGGGTGGAAAAGATGGGGACTAGAGACCAAATAATGGAAATTGTTGGGAGAAGAAGAGTGTTGTGGTTAAATTTATTACAGTTAGAACAGTGGTCAAAGAAGTGGAAAAGAAAACTGAGTATGAGAGAGATTTAACTAAATTTGAAGATATTGTTACGTCTAGAGATGGTCTACAAGGCAATGCATCAACAAGAGGTATAACAAGGGATTTATATAGAGTGATTCAAAAAGCAGAAGAACAAGATGACCAGCTAAAGGCAGTATGGGATAATGAATTTGAAGAGGTGACCTCGAAGGTGGGTTGGAACAACATATGGGATAGACGAATTGTGAAAGTGATGTCAACTAGGATAAAGGAGAATTTCTATAAACTAATTTGGAGATGGTACTTAACTCCAGTAAGATTAAATAGAATAGATAATAATTGTTCTACATTTTGTTGGAGAGGGTGTCAGGAAAAAGGGACATATGCTCATATGTGGTGGAGTTGTAAAAATGCACTGGTTTTTTGGCATGAGGTTTTTAGAGAAATATCGGAAATTATTGGTATTAACTTAGAGGTCTCTCCTAAACTAGCATTCTAATCAATGGAGAAACTTATTTGCGACCAAAATACGAAGGAACTAATTGTAAACTTGTTAACTGCGGCTAGGCTAATGATAGCGAGAAAATGGAAAGAACAACATGTTTCCCTAATAACTGACTTGTATAAGGAAGTTTGGGATATAGCCCTAAACGATAAACTAACTTAGTATCAAATGCAAAAAAGGACAATTAAAGAAGAATAACTTTATGGATATGTGGAATCAATTATTAGACTATGTATTAATAAAGGGGAAGGGGAGCATGCCATGTCAGGATATGTATATTTTTAGAATTTGGAATTCATTTGATCAAGGGGATGGACGTATAAATTGGTCCCTTGGAGGGTGTGGGGGGTGCACTTTATGATTTATTGTATGTAGTTTACATTATATTTTTGTGTTATTCTTGTATTTTGTTATATTTTGTTTTGAAAAGTAAATAAAACTTAAAAAAAAACAAATTAACATAGGTCAGTAATATATATAGTCAAGATCATGTATCATAAGTCAAACTATTCTCTTTAACGTTTACTTGGAAATATTACAACAATGCCACACAGAAAGAAATGTTGTACACAATGATAGTTGACCCAATACAATGATTAAACTTACATTTAATCAGGTGATGATAAAAAGAAGAATGTTATAGCAAACGGCATGCAAAGTGGTAACAGGTAACAAATTATAATGATAACACCTGAATACCAGCAGCAAATACCAAATTATTAATGTGATAATGGTATAAATTTATTTATTTATTATATTTGCATTTATTTATCGCCCATCTGGCCGGCAATCTAACCACCCTGGACGATATACATAAGATAACAACAAGATAAAATACATTAAACAGTATACATT